>CM038670.1:276955611-277482362 GCA_021605145.1 Aegilops bicornis | reverse complement strand
GGCAAGCATGGTTGCGATGCCATGGACAAGACCAGAGGGTGAGGGTCGGAGAGCCGGTAGGAGCCCTGAGTCGCGATGCTCAGGCACCCCCCTTTAACGCGCAAGCTGGATTAGACGACACAGCTCTACGTCCTCGGGTCCCGGCTCTCGGGCTGGTCTCTACCGTCGCTGGCAAGCCAGGTCGCGATGCCATGGACAAGACCAGAGGGTGAGGGCCGGAGAGTCGGTAGGAGCCCTGAGTCGCGATGCTCAGGCACCCCCCCTTTAACACGCAAGCTGGGTTGGATGTCGAAACTCTACGTCCTCGGGTCCCGGCTCTCGGGCTGGTCTCTACCGTCGCTGGCAAGCCAGGTCGTGATGACATGGACAAGACCAGAGGGTGATGGCCGGAGAGCCGGTAGGAGCCCTGAGTCGCGATGCTCAGGCACCCCCCCTTTAACGTGCAAGATTTCGCCACCAATGAGAAGGTACCATATAACAAGCATGGTTGTGCATTATCCTAAGGTAAACGCATGAAGGATACATGCATTTGGACTGGCCCGGCGGCTTGGGGATGATGCAGCCGAGGCGCCCCCAAGAGGGTAAGCTAAGGACATGAAATAAAAGGGATACATGCCGCAGGGACGGACCCACGCGGCCCGGGAATAATGCGGCCCTGAAGGCGCTCCCAGCCGGAAATAAAACTTAAAGATGTCACCTGGTGATGTTGGGGATGAAGGGCTGTTGATGTAGCAGACTCGGTGGGCTGCGGGAGCCGATCCTCATGAGCCCCCAGGCTCAGGGGCCTCGGGAGGCTCCGGAGGCGCTGGCGGCCCCTCACGGGCCATCTCCATCTCCGCCGGGGCTGCGGGCGTGCCTGACTTCTAGAGCCTCCAGGATGGTCCTCATGAGACGCTGGTGTGCAGCAGCCGCGTTTGGCAGGCCATAAGGCATGCGTACGTAACTGTGGGGCGGGCCCTCGCAACGTCCCACTCGCGAGGGCCAGAGGCGCTCTTGAGATGCGGCTCGGTTGAGCCCTGGTACGTCGATGCAGACGCGCAGCCCACCATCCTCGCCTGGATGGGGGGCCACAGCGGGTAGGCGGCGGCTGCCCCTCATGACCCTTGACTCCTGTAACTCCTGAATGGCCTTGCAGATGAACTCTTGAGGGTTCTGTTCTCCTGGTCTTGCTCCTGCTTGCAGGAAACGTGCTTCGAAACACGCCTCCACGTGGTGCCCAAGCGCCTCGCTCGAGACCTTGGCGAGGTCGGTGGCCCTCCAGGGGAGAGCCCCCGAGCCCTGCCTGAGGAGGGCGTCGGGCGCGCTTTCCTATGCGATGGAAGGAGGCTCCCCCTGGCCCGGCGCGGGCCCTGAGGGGCCTGTCTCTTGATGAGTCGGGCCGGTCGATGTCTTCTTCTTCTTGGGTGCTGCCTCGGGAGGCCTCCTGCCGCTGTGGTGCAGGTCTTCCAAATGATGCGGCTGAAAAGCTTCGCTCAAGGAGCACATCTGCATCTCTCTCTTCACGTGGCACCGTGATGACCCCGCCGCTTCACGGCATCTTGAGGATGTTGTAGCCATGGTGGGTCACGGCCATGAACTTGGCCAACGCTGGGTACCCGAGGATGGCGTTGTACGGCAGGCGAATGTGGGCGACGTCGAAGTTGATGAGCTCGGTGTGGTAGTTGTCGCGGGCCCCGAAGGTGACAGGAAGGCGGACTTGCCCGATCGGGACCGTGGAGCCGTCGGTGACTCCGGAGAAAGGCTTGGTTGGCTGAAGCTGACTGTAGGGCACTTGAAGATTGTTGAAGGTTTCCACGGACAGGACGTTGAGCCCTGCTCCACCGTCGATGAGGGTCTTGGTGACCAGCACGTTGCTGATGATTGGGGAGCAAAGCATTGGGAGAACTCCGGTGGTGGCTGCGCACTTGAGCTGATCCGCTGAGCTGAACATGATGGCACGCCCGACCACGAGAGGGCGCGTGGTCTCGAGCTTGGGAGGACTGCATTCACTTCACGGGCAACCGCTTGAAGATGCGGTGGGAGGCTGGGGCTTGGGCTCCACCCAGATGCAGCGATCGCGCGCTCTGAACCCCCAGCCCCCTCGTCCTGATGACGGTCTTCGATTCTCCGTGGTGGCGGCGGCAGCGGAGGGAGGCCTGCGTTCCCTTGCGGGCGATCCTCACGAGGATGATCCCTCCAGCCCCCCTCACGAGGTGGGTCTTGCCAGCGGTCCTCGCGAGGTTGGTCGCGCCACCCTTGGCGCGGGCCGCGGTCTTCCCAGCGTCCTGCATTTCTTCCTCCTCCTCGGCCGTAGCCCGATCGCTGCGCTCGGGCGTCTGCCGACCCTTCCTTCAGCGCCTGACCCAGAGCTCTTGACATTCATTGGTGTTGTGGGTGTGGAGGTCATGGTACACACGATCTTGGCTGCCCTTGGAAGACTCGGGCTGATCTCTGCCCGCTTGGTGTCCTGTTCGGCCGCGAGTACGGCAGCCCCCTTGCACTTTACGTCCTTGGCCTTGGACTTCTTCTCTTCGGGATCCGCGGCATGCAGCTCGAGGAGGGAGAGGCGCCCCTCCTCAGCCCTGGCGCACTTGGTCGCCAAGTTGAATAGCTCCAGGGAGGTGCACAGATCTTCATGCATCGCCAGCTCCTCCTTCATCTTGACATCGCGCACGCCGTCGGAGAAGGCAGAGATGATGGCCTCCTCCGTCACCCTGGGGATCTTGAGGCGCGCGTTGTTGAAGCGTTGGATGTACTTTTGCAGGGTTTCCCCTGGCTGCTGCTTGATTCTACGCTTGTCGCTCACGGCGGGTGGCCGGTCGCGAGTACCTTTGAAGTTGGCGATGAAGCGGGTGCGCATCTCGGCCCAGGAAGAGATCGTGCACAGGGCGGATTCAGAGCCAAAAGTGCGGGCTCCGTCCTTGAGCGCCATGGGAAACCAGTTCGCCATGACCTTTTCATCTCTGTTGGCAGCCTCAATGCCCAGCTCGTAGAGCTAGAGGAACTCCGTAGGGTCTGCCGTGCCGTCATAGCGTGGGGGCAGGTCTGGCTTGAACTTGGCGGGCCACGCGATGCCGCGCAGCTCAGTGGTGAAGGCGCGGCTGCCCGCCGTGGCCGCGGGGGGCCTCGGACGGCAGAGAGCTTGGTCTTGCACGCCTCCCTGCGTCGCGGCTGGGGGCAGCGCAGGCTCTTGACGTGCTGGAGCGGGGAGCGCTCGGGCAGCTTCTTGTGGGCGAGGAACTTCTTGGCAGCTCTGCTCTTGCTGTGCCGGCGCCTGGTGGAGCGGGTTCCGCCCAGGGGCCGCGCGCCTTGGGGCCAGGGCACCGTCTTGAGGAGGAGGCGGCTGAGGCGCTCCGGGAGCTTCATCGCCCGCGCGGGGCGGGGTGCGGTGCAGCAAAACGGACGACGCAGGGTCGCCTCCCGCAGCGCGGACGAGCTTGGCGACGCGGTCGAGCCATTCTTCGTAGACGTCATCGATGGGGCGGTAGCGCAGGAGTTCGTTGGCCGCGATGAGTGCAGCTCGGGCCTCCATGGCCGCGCGGGGCGCGCGCGACGAAGAACCAGTGGGGGTGAGCGAAGGCGTGGCGGTGCGGCCATCCCGCCTCATGGACGGGTGCTGGGACGACGCTTGCTGCTCGTTCCCCGCCGGGCCGGTGGCGGCGTTGATACCGGTGACGGAACGACGAGGGCGTCCGCCCGGAGCCGTCTGGCGGCGTGGGAAGCGAGCGGCTCGGCGCTGGCGCGAAACCCGGCAGCGTCGGACATGGTGGCGGTGGTCGGGAAGAACGAAGGCGACGAAGCAGCAGATTCCGCGCACTTTACCGGGCGCGCCAAATGTCGGATCACGGGTTTCGGCAGACCCTTAAGGTTCGAACTCTAGGGTGCGCACGGAGATCCAACCCTCCACCGTCTCGTTCCTCGCCGAATCGCAGGGACCTAAACTACCAATAAGAACAACACAAGAGACACAAGATTTATACTAGTTCGGGCCACCGTTGTGGTGTAATAACCTACTCTAGTTTGTGGTGTGTGGATTGCCTCTGGGGCTGACGAAGAACAGTACAGGGAAGAACAGCCTCGCGAGGGTCTGTTCTTGGTGGGTGCGATGAACTGCTAAGTGGTGCCCCGTCGCTCTAGCTTGAGGAACGGGTCTCTCTCTCTCTGGATTCTGAATGCTCGATCTGATCGTCCTTCGTCCCCCCCCCCCCTCCTTCTCTCTTTTCTCTCTGAGTGTGGCTACCCCTATTTATAGGCGAAGGCCCTGGGCCTCTTCCCAAATATTGAGCGGGAAGGGCGCCAACAATTAGCCATTTTGAAGGGGAACAGCGGGTACCCGGATCCTGACTAAAGGTGGTCCTCGCCGGCCAAAGGCTCTGGTGATGACACCTGCTTGGGCTCCATGATGACTGCATTCCAGCCGTTGGGGCTGGTCTTGGTCTTGTTGCACCAAAACGGATGCCTTTCCTTGATGCCCTTGCCTGCGCTTGCCCCCTTTGCACCAAAGAGGAAAGGAGGGCCAGCTGGCCTGGCGCCCACCGGGCGCCCTTGGTCGTCATGGCTTACGTCACGGGCACCTCGTGAGGTACCCTGCCTTGAGTTTTCCGCCTCCTCATGAGCCAGCCTGACGAGACTGCGCCTGAGGAAGCTCTTGGTCGTCCGCCCCGCGAGGCTTGGCCCCTCGCGAGGGTCTTGAGCTTGAGTTGACGAAGATGGGCCGTCCTGGGCCTCCTTTGAGCCACGCCAGCAGCCGCAAGCGAGCAAGTCCTGGGACCCCGTTCCCGAACGCCCGTAGTCAAGATGTGACTTTGGCTAGGTGTCAACTTGAAGTCGTGCATAGGAGTGTTTGGGTCCTTGTGCGAGGAGATCAATGTAGTCTAGGATCGCTCTTGGATCCAACAAGAACACAGGTGTGCCTTTGGCTCTATGACCCTTTCTTGGCGGTCTCGATGATTTCCATAAGTTCATCATCATCAGCCTCATCATCTTCGTGTGGCTCTTGGAAGGCAACCTGTTTCTTCTTGGGACTTGGTCGAGGACCTCGTCCACTGTGGCCTTAGTCTTGCAGAGTCGGGCCAGATGAAGAATTTGGTGCAGTGAGGAACTTCCTGAAACACCAGAGGCAATGGAGATGCCTGCAGTCCTTTGGCACGTGGCCAGATGCACAGGTGCTGAGGACTTTGTCGGAACTGCTGAGGACTTGGGAGGAGCTGCTGAGGACTTTGTAGGAGCTGAGGATTTGGGAGGAGCAGCATGAGGAATTGGCCGTGAGGGCACAGCTGAGGAACTTGGCCGTGAGGGCACTGTTGGTGAAGCACTTGGCTTGTGTGCGGGCTTCTTTGCCATAGATTTTCTTGGCTTGACAGAGGCCTCAGTGGCAGCAACAGTAGCAGAGTCCTCATTAAATTTCCTCACTGCCTCGTTGGCTTGTCTTGCCAATTTGGCTTGGCGCTTGGCCCATTCTTCAGGAAAGTCCTCACCATGCTTGATGCTGGTGGGGTCAGCTTCTTGACCAGGTGCCAATGGAGCTCTTGGACATGGAGGATTGAGAGCGAATTTCTTCATGTACTTTGGAGTAACATATCTGTACTCCCTCCATTCCCTTGCCCATCTCCGTTCAATCCTTTGAATGCGCACCTTGCGCTGATTTTTGTTTTCTTTGCTGAACTCGGCTTCATCAGGTGTGCAATAATCAGCATAGATGTCCTCAGAATCTCAAACGCAGTCATGACCTCGTGCCTCTTTCCTCCTTCTCGTGGCTTCTTTACTTCGCCATATTCTTGGTTGAGTAATTTGAACAATCGAATTCTCTAAAGAAGTATGCAACTTTTCTTCGAGGAACGCTGCAAATGAGTTAAGTTGATGAGAACCTAGTGATTCAGCAGCGGACATGAGTACCTGTGAACAGAGTATAGTTGCGAGGAATTTGGAGAGGTCATATGCGTTCTCAGAAGGTTTTTAAAAAAATCTAGTTTGAGGAATTTGACCAGATGAGCCTTGAAGAATTTCACTAAGCGATCTTTGTCTTAGGTTCCAGAGTTGTATAGATCGAGGATCCACACAATTGAGGAATCTTGAAGAAAATCATTGCTTAGAGAAATGAATCAAGAGCATTGTTTTGTGTAGAGAAATGAATCATTCCTTACATCTGGGGGCCCCAACAGGGAGCCTATTTTTTTGTGTAGTTGTGCCAGATTATATTAATCTACTCACCATATTACAGCACACATGGGCTCTCTCATCAGAATCCAGTGATAGCACACAAGGGTTTACAAGGAGCCTCTATTATATTACAACATCCTTTGCATTACAAAGATAATATCACTATTATTTGTGTTTTCGTGCTTTACAGATATTGTACATAATCACAATGAATATAAGAATGCACACATCAGAAGAATATTGCGGAACAGTTCAATTGGTAAAAAACTTGGCATCAAGGGATTGAGGTCCATTGTGGATGCAATGAAACCCACATGCTCCCAACCTATAGATTCGTATTCAGAATATGATCCTAATGACTATACTGAGCTCAAGGAGTCAAAGGCAGATGGCCTATCCTGTTCACCCAATAAGGTGCCTATTCTAATTTGGCAAGGTTTTATTGGTTGCACATATCTTGCATAAGGTGTCTTGCATTTCTTTTGCTTCGTTGCACCGCCACCTGCTTAGTTTACTCATGATATATGTGAAGATGCCATGCCCATCCATTATCAACACCTATTACATTTGTCACCATGCCATGTTTTTTCATTCAAATGTTGTTCTTGTGTTTCAGACATCCAAAAGGAAGATGGTGATTGCAGAACCTGAAGGAGTACTGTAAGTGCATCTAGTGCCACCCCTAGTTGGTTTTGGAGTATTGACGACAAACCTGGTTGAGGGACTAATGTGTTTGTGAGAATTGCAGGATAACACGGTAGTAGTCCCTCATTGATTGGTTTACCTACGGAGATGACCCCTAAAAATGCGTGAAGACATTGAAGACAATGGTAGTATGTGAAGATATTCACAACGAAGATTATGACTCGAGAAGACATTCACGTGAAGACTATGGAGTCTTGAAGACATAGTTGTTTCGTGGTTTCCTTTTCTTCTTTGTTGAGTCATAGGAACCACCGTCTTTGTTAAGTGGGGTCCAAGTGAACAAAGTCGAGTGGTCAAGTGATGCTCAACCAAATCCTAAGTCTTCGAGCGAGGACAATGAGAGCAAATCTTATCCAGAGCTGGATGATTCAGCTTTACTTGTAGCCCAAGTCAAGCTGCCGCGTGTGTTTGAAATCTAACTGTTGTACACGTGTTAGTTCCTTAGTGACCCAGGGTCATTTCTGACAAATCAGGTCGGGTTGCCTAGTGGCTATAAATAGCCCACCCCCTACACCATAAATTGGTGGCTGCTCAGAGTTAGTGCATGGCTTTTGTCGTTTGAGAGCAACCCACCTTGAAGCCTTTGAGAGAGAGAAATCCTTGCGAGGACAAAGCCCAAAACACCCAGAGCCCAAAGAGTGTTTGGCATCACTGAAGTCTTTCTGTTTGCGTGACCTAAGACTTGTTACACTTGAGGACCGTGAATCCTCCAGCCGGTTAGGCGTCGTGTTCTGAGCATCCAAGAGTCATTGTGGATTGCCGGTGAACGAAATCTGTGAAGGTTTGGAAGTCTACCTTGATGTAATCTTCTTTTGCGGTGTGTTTGTTGAGACCGATGAATTGTGGGTTTATGATCAAATTTATCTATGAACAATATTTGATTCTTCTCTGAATTCTTTTATGTATGATTGATTATCTTTGCAAGTCTCTTGAATTATCGGTTTGGTTTGGCCTACTAGATTGATCTTTCTTGCAATGGGAGAAGTGCTTAGCTTTGGGTTCAATCTTGCGGTGTCCTTTCCCAAAGCGATGAGGGGCAGCAAAGGCAGGTATTGTATTGTTGCCATCGAGGATAACAAGATGGGGTTTATATCATATTGCATGAGTTTATCCCTCTACATCATGTCATCTTGCTTAAAGCGTTACTCTGTTCTTATGAACTTAATACTCTAGATGCATGCTGGATAGCGGTCGATGTGTGGAGTAATAGTAGTAGATGCAGGCAGGAGTCGGTCTACTTGTCTCAGGCGTGATGCCTATATACATGATCATACCTAGATATTCTCATAACTATGCTCAATTCTATCAATTGTTCAACAGCAATTTGTTCACCCACCATAATACTTATGCTCTTGAGATAAGCCACTAGTGAAACCTATGGCCCCCAGGTCTATTTTCCATCATATTAATCTTCCAACACTTCGTTATTTTTATTTCCTTCTATTTTACTTTGCATCTTTATCATAAAATTACCAAAAATATTATCTTATCATACCCATCAAATCTCACTCTCGTAAGTGACTGTGTAGGGATTGACAACCCCTTATCGCATTGGTTGCGAGGATTTATTTGTTTGTGTAGGTGCCGAGGGACTCGTGTGTGGCCTCCTACTGGATTGTTACATTGGTTCTCAAAAACTGAGGGAAATACTTACGTTGCTTTACTGCATCACCCTTTCCTCTTCAAGGGAAAACCAACGCGGTGCTCAAGAGGTAGCAAGAAGGATTTCTGGCGCTGTTGCCGGGGAGTCTACGCAAAAGTCAACATACCAAGTACCCATCACAAACCCTTATCTCCCGCATTACATTATTTGCCATTTGCCTCTTGTTTTCCTCTCCCCCACTTCACCCTTGCCATTTTATTCGCCCTCTCTTTTTTGTTCGCCTCTTTTTTGTTTGCTTCTTGTTTGCACGCGTGTTGGATTGCTTGCTTGTCACGATGGCTCAAGATAATACTAAATTGTGTGATTTCACCAATACCAACAACAATGATTTTCTTAGCACTCTGGTTGCTCCTCTTACTGATACTGAATCTTGTGAAATCAATGCTGCTTTGTTGAATCTTGTCATGAAATATCAATTCGCTGGCCTTCCTAGTGAAGATGCCGCTACCCATCTAAATAGCTTCGTTGATTTGTGTGATATGCAAAACAAGAAAGATGTGGACAATGATATTGTTAAATTGAACCTATTTCCTTTTTCGCTTAGAGATCGTGCTAAAGCTTGGTTTTCGTCTTTGCCTAAAAATAGTACTGATTCTTGGAATAAGTGCAAAGATGCTTTTATCTCTAAGTATTTTCCTCCTGCTAAGATCATCTCTCTTAGAAAAGATATTATGAATTTTAAGCAACTTGATCATGAACATGTTGCACAAGCTTGGGAGAGGATGAAATTAATGATACGTAATTCCCTACACATGGTTTGAATTTGTGGATGATTATACAAAAAAATTATGCCGGATTTAATTTTGCTTCTATCTTTTAGATTCGACCGCGGGAGGCAATTTTATGGAAATCACTTTAGGAGAAGCTACTAAACTCCTAGATAATATTATGGTTAATTATTCTCAATGGCACACTGAAAGATCTACTAATAAAAAAGTGCATGCGGTAGAAGAAATTAATGTCTTGAGTGGAAAGATTGATGAACTTATGAAATTATTTGCTAATAAAATTGTTTCTTCTGATCCTAATGATATGCCTTGTCTACTTTGATTGAGAATAATAATGAATCTATGGATGTGAATTTTGTTGGTAGGAATAATTTTGGTAACAATGCGTATAGAGGAAACTTTAATCCTAGGTCATATACTAGTAATTCCTCTAATAAATATGGTAATTCCTACAATGACTTATGGAAATTTTAATAAGATGCCCTCTGAATTTGAGACTAGTGTCAAGGAGTTTATGAATTCACAAAAGAATTTCAATGCTTTGCTTGAAGAAAAATGCTTAAAGTTGATGAATTGGCTAGGAACGTTGATAGAATTTCTCTTGATGTTGATTCCTTGAAACATAGATCTAGTCCACCTAAGCATGATATTAATGAGTCTCTCAAAGCCATGAGAATTTCCATTGATGAGTGCAAAGAAAGAACCGCTACGATGCGTGCTAAGAAAGATTGCTTTGTGAAAGCGTGTTCTTCTAGTTTCTATGAAAATAAAGATGAAGATCTAAAAGTTATTGATGTGTACCCTATTAAATCTTTGTTTTGCAATACGAATCTTGATAATGATGGGACTGAATATGAGCCACCTTTACCTATAAGGCGTTCCAAAAATTCGGAGTTTTTAGATCTTGATACAAAAATTGGTAAAAGTGGGATTGATATTAATGAACCCACTATTTTGGATTTCAAGGAATTTAATTATGATAATTGCGCTTGGATAGATTGTATTTCCTTGTTGCAATCCGTGTTAAATTCTCCTCATGCTTATAGTCAAAATTAAGCCTTTACCAAACATATCGTTGATGCTTTGGTGCAATCTTATGAAGAAAAACTTGAGTTGGAAGTTTCTATCCCTAGAAAACTTTATAATGAATGGGAACCTACTATTAAAATTAAAATTAAAGATCATGAATTCTATGCTTTGTGTGATTTGGGTGCTAGTGTTTCCACGATTCCAAAAACTTCATGCTATTTACTAGGTTTCCGTGAATTTGATGATTGCTCTCTAAACTTGCACCGTGCCCATTCCACTATTAAGAAACCTATGGGAAGAATTAATGATGTTCTTATTCTTGCAAATAGGAATTATGTGCCAGTAGATTTTATTTTATTTTTGACTATTTACTGCAAGGCAACAGCCTCACAGTCCTTTATTAAATAAATAAAAGAGTATTAGTTACAACTTTACAAATTTACAAGAAAGGAGAAATATACTTACAAAAGAAAACTATGTAAGGTTAGCTATCCAAGCAACAAAACTATCCTTATATTTACATCTAATCCTGTGAGGATGAGAGAGATGTCATGTATAAAGTTTCTTCTCCAAGCTCTAAATGAAGGTTGTTCATTCCTGAAAATTTTCCCATTCCTTTGTGTCCAAATATTCCAAGTAGCAGCGAAAACCACCTCAAAGAAGAAAGGGTGTCCAAAATCCTTCCTAGCTGCTTGAGCCATATCATATGTGGTTTGGTTTGGTTGAGCAGTCCAAGAAATCCCAAGATAGTTCCAAACCCTTTGGCTAAAATTGCAAGCAAAGAAAAGGTGAGCCCGATCCTCATGATGAGCAAGATTGAAAAGCACACAAGTATCATCCTGGATGATCCATTGCCTATGTTGCATCATATCTCTGGTGTTCAAACGATCCATTAACAGAAGCCAACCAAAACCTTTTATCTTTAGCGTTCATGCGCACTTCCAAATTCACTTGAAAATAGGATCCACCACCAGATGTGAGAAGCAAAAATCATAGTATATCTTTGCCATGTAATCACCAGACTTGGAAGGCCACTTCCAAATGTCCTTCATCTCACCATTCAAATTGATCAAAGGCAGGAGGGTTTGTAACTGTGTGAGCTCTGAAAATGCCTCCTGCGATAGTGGCAGATGAAAGTGATCCAAGATGTCAGGCCGCTCAAAAAAATCTTTGACTGTGATTGCATCATCCACAGCAAAGGAATGGATTCTTGGGAAAGAATCCTGCAACAAGACAGCACGATTTCCCAGCTGCCAACGATCAAGCCAAAAGAGTACCGTATCACCAGCATGAACTTGGGGAACCGCTAGATTGCAGAATTTTGGGAATA
Source organism: Aegilops bicornis (assembly GCA_021605145.1). Lineage (NCBI taxonomy): Eukaryota > Viridiplantae > Streptophyta > Magnoliopsida > Poales > Poaceae > Aegilops > Aegilops bicornis. The sequence continues at coordinate 277,470,769 of CM038670.1, read as the reverse complement.
AACGCATGATATCACGCCACCAAAATGAACCAGAGACCCTGGTGCTTTGGGGTGGTGATGATGCGTAATAGGTGTCCTAGATTAGAGATACCCAAGGCACGTCCACTTTGTTGAAAAACTTGAATAGATGCTTCATAAGAAAAGCTTCATTTTGGATGGTCAAGTTAAGAACACCCAAACCTCCAAAATCCTTAGGGCGAGAGACTAGATCCCAATCAGCCAAAGATTGTCGTGGGTTATCCGTGTTACCTCTCCACAGGCACTGCCTCATGATCCTCTCTAGCTGCTGTATAATGCCCTTTGGGAGAGATAAAGTGCACAAAAAATATATAGGCATGGAGCACAACACGGACTGAAGAAGTTGCAGACGGCTTCCTTGGTTTAGCAAGCATGAAGAGGCAGATAAACGGCGCTCGATGCGATCCACCAGAGGCATCAGCTCATAAATGGTGGGCCTAGAAGTTCCCATGGGCAAACCAAGATATGTGAAAGGCATCGTGCCAACGTCATAACCTAGCAAAGAGGTCACTCTAGCACCTTCTTCATCACTCATGTTTATGGGAATGAGTGAAGACTTGCTAAAATTAACTCGCAAGCCAGTTGACTCCGCAAAAGTTACAAGCATCTCCTTGAAAGCAATGAGTTGATCATCAACCGCAGGCAGCACAATTAATGTGTCGTGACAGTCTTGCACTATTGGGTAATCATTGGAGTTGGTTGGGATTGGCGGAGAAAGGATGTTCCTAGCGCACATCTCATTGACTATAGACTGCAATAAATCTCGCAATCACAAAGAGCAACGGTGATAGGGGTCCCCTTAGCGCACTCTGTTACGCAAACAAAATGCTTCCACAGCACGCCGTTGAGAAGCAATCAAGAAGATCCCATGGACAAAATAGAATTGATCCACCCAGTCCACCTGGAATCAAAACCCTTGCACTGCAAAATTTTGAGAATTAGATCATGCTCAATTGTATCAAAGGCTTTCGTGAAATCCAGCTTGAGTAGGACAATGGGACGCTTGGAGGCTTTGCATTGATGTATATACTCGAAACACCAGGCTAAGCAATCTTGGATGGAACGACACCAAAGAAAACCATATTGATTGCGATGAATGCATCACAGAATCACTTTCTGAAGACGGTTAGCAAGCAGCTTTGTCAAAAACTTCAAGCATGTGTTGGTCAAAGAGATTGGCCGGAAGTCTCCGACAACTTCAGATCTTAACTTCTTTGGTATAAGAGTAATTAATGAGGTATTAAGACATTCCAAATTACATTTCCCCTCATAGAATTCCTTGACAAGTTGCATGAAATCGTCCTTGAGAATTGACCAACACCTCTTTAAGAACAGCCCAGAAAAGCCGTCGGGACCAAGGGCACGGTCAGGTGGCATGTTCTTAATGACAGCATCAACCTCGGAATCAGTGAAGGGCTGTGACATATCCTCAAGGCCATCAACTCTTGCAATTAATGTTTCCAAATCGAAACCCATGCGAATTCCTTTTGCATTGCCCATTCTTTGATTAAAATCTGACCAAAACATGCTCGCAAGCTGTTGGTGGTCCGAAACCACATCACCATCAGAATTCCTGAGTGATGAGATAGTGTTTCTGTCGAATTTCGGGTTCCGGCAGACCCTTGAGGTTCGAACTCTAGGGTGCGTGGAGATCCAACCCTCCACCGTCTCGTACCTCGCCGAATCACAGGGACCTAAACTACTAGCAAGAACAACACAAGAGACGCAAGGTTTATACTAGTTCGGGCCACCGTTGTGGTGTAATACCCTACTCTAGTTTGTGGTGTGGTGGATTGCCTCTGGGGCTGATGAAGAACAGTACAGGGAAGAACAGCCTCGCGAGGGTCTGTTCTTGGTGGGTGTGATGAACCGCTAAGTGGTGTCCCGTCGCTCTAGCTTGAGGATCGGGTCTCTATCTCTCTCTGATCTGGATGCGGGTCGTCCTTATCCTTGCGATCCCTCGATCTGATCCTCTCCCTACTCTGAGTGTGGCTACTCCTATTTATAGGCGAAGGCCCTGGGCCTCTTCCCAAATATTGAGCGGGAAGGGCGCCAACAATTAGCCCTTTGAAGGGGAACAGCGGGTACACTTATCCCGACTAAAGTTGGTCCTCACCGCCAAAGGCTCGTGATGACGCCTTTGCTTGGGCTCCACGATGACTCCTTCCGGCCGTTGGGGCTGGTCTTGGTCTTGTTGCACCGAAAGCGGATGCCTTTGCTTGATGCTCTCGCTGCGCTTGCTCCCTTTGCACCAAAGAGGAAAGGAGGACGCGTTCTTGGCCGGGCGCCCGACTGGCACCCTTGGTCGTCATGGCTTGCATCACGGGCACCTCGCGAGGTACCCTGCCTTGAACTCTCCGCCTCCTCATGAGCCAGCCTGACGAGGCCGTGCCTGAGGAAGCTCCTGGTCGTCCGCTCCACGAGGCTTGGCCCCTCGCGAGGGTCTTGAGCTTGTGTCGATGAAGATGGGCTGTCCTGGGCCTCCTTTGAGCCACGCCGCAGGTCGCAGGCAGGCAAGTCTGGGGACCCCCGTTCCCAGAACGCCGACAATAGCCCCCGGGGCCACGGCGCGCCCGACCTTGGCCGTGCAGAGAGGCGAAAGGGCAAGTGCGAAGCGTCACGGGCCCTAACAGCATGTGGCCTTGGGCGACGCGTGGCGGTTGATTGGACGTGGGCGACACTGTTCCCCCACGCCTCCTTATTTCGTGCCTTGCTAGGCGGACACGCTGCTGTACACATCCGATCTCCTCCCTGCTGCTTGTGCGCTCCTGTTCTTCCCTCTCTCGAACTCCAGCTTCCATTTTCAATCCAATCGCGAATCTCCCCCCCCCCCCCCTTCGATCGTCGTGGCTCCGACGAAGAAGGGGAAAGGGAAGAAACTTGCGCCTCCGCCTCGCTCGCCGCCGCCGGCGGCCTCCGCTGTCGACCCATCGATCATACTCAATCTGGAGGGCTTGGGCAAGGTTAGCTTGGCTCTGGCTACCTCCTTCAACGAATGCGGGAGGACGACGGCTTGGCCCTCGCCCCACTTATCCATCGACAGGATAGTCACCGAGGTCCGGTATTTTGTCGACGCTCGTATGGACTAGTTCCCCTTCTCGATTTCTTCAATGTCGTGCTTTCCCACTATCGATCCACATGATGCATCTGGGTCCCGAGTCCATTACTCTCCTCTCGGTCTTCGCCTTCGTTTGTGAGGCAATGATGGGCATCCTTCCCTCGGTTGCCTTGCTGCGCCACTTCTTCTCTCTGCCTTGTCGACCCCACTCAATGATTGGCGTCGTCGGCTTCGCCGCGCCGAGACAATGACCTCGGGGATTGACTTCAGCTTGCCTCCGCCCGGCGGCCGAGTTCCGCGAGAGGTGGCTGTACGTGGATGTGGGGTGCCCAGTCCCCCTGCTATCGGAGCCAACCTACTTTGTTGTCCCCAATTCAGTGGGGCCAGAGGCGCTTTCAAGCCCTCGGCTCATCTTTGTCTGGCGCCGCTTGGCGTTCACGAGGTCGCTTCGTGACAGCACCCAAGGTGGTGAAGGAGTTCCTGATCGCCGCATTGCTCCTCTCCAACTCCATTCCCACCGGATGTGGGCCTTGGTGAACTGGCGATCGTATGAGTCTCCAGAAGAAGACACGATGCTGGCGCTAAGGAAAGTGCTCCTGGTCCCGATGGCGATCCTAACCCGGTGGCATCCGGCAGAAGGGCCTTGCTGTACCTCTGCCGAACAGGGGTGATTTGGTGAACCAGATGCCTATCTTCGATGAATGGGGGCTGCGCCCCGCTGGTCTCCAGGGGCCTCACGAGAATCCAGTGGTGGTGACAGCCCTTTTAGTCAGCCAAGGCGGCTCCTCCTCAAGTGGCGGAGCAGGGAGGCACGAGCCACCAGAGGCCGAAGGGACCCCCCACGGGTGATGCTGGCGTCGGGCGATGCTCATGAGGGGCAGCTCCCGAGGCTCATGCCGCTGCGGGTGAGGATCGGCAGGCAGCCGCCCATGGATGGAGCCCCGAGGCCCTCTGCCGCTTCTCTTGGTGAGGCGACTAGCAGCTGTCAGTGACGCCCAGCGCAAGCCGCCTTGATGCTTCTCCCTCGCCGCAGGCTGATCCCTGCACTCAGATCTTGGGTCGTTTCCGCGTGAACTTCGAGGCCCTCCGGAAGAGAAGGGAGGCCCTGGGCGATGATTACCCATGTCGCTTTCTTGAAGCGTGAAGTACTTCGCCACCGATGAGTAAGCCTTCTCCTTCTCCAGCTCCGATTCTTTTTGCTCAGACTTGATCCTTGCCTGCAGCCCCTTCTGCCGAGCTCACGGAGACGGGTGAGGAGCCGTCCTCCCGGCCGCCCCTCCCGATCCTCGAGTGCCCCACGCGGTGGAGCCCTTGTGGTGAGGGCGACCGGGGAGGTGAGCCGTCCCGTGGCGCGCCGTGGCCCTGCGCGCCTCGCGATCCTTCCTTGCGAGCCTTCCCGTGGCATAGCTAGCCTGCCGTGGGCTTCTCGCCTGGTCGTGGACGGCGATTGGCTGAGGCGCTTCCTGCGCCCCTCGTCTGGGGATGGGCTGGCTCCAGGCCGGGCTTCTGGCGCGGCGCGCCCGGCCGTCGCGAGGGTGCCAGCCCCCAGCCCCCTGCCCGGAGGGGGAGTGTTGACTCGTGGCTCCCGGTGCCCGCCTGGGGAGGTTGTAGGTGTGGAGGACGTGCGCGAGCGCGCCTGGGAGGGCCGCACCCTTCGCCAAGGATTTCTTCGAAGGGCGGCCGAAGCGGTGAGCCTTCTTGGTGAAGAGCTTGCTGACGAAGACGCGCGCCTTGAGGCCGAGGGCCTGCGCCTGGCCGCAGAGAGGCACGAACTGGAGGGCGCTGCCGCCCTTGCGCGCCGCCAGCGTGATCTTGACGATGAAGAGGCCAAAGCATCGCTGGCAGCCTCTCAGGAGGCCTGTTCTCGGGCCGTCGGGGAGGCCCGGGCAGCTAACAGGCGGCAAGAGGCGGCGGAGGAGCGGGCACGAGAACTCCTGGCCCGGTGTCACTCGTTGGAGGAGCAAGTGGAGCTGCGCGAGGCAGCCCTTGCGTCGATGAAGGTGGCCTCCGGCGACTCGGCGGAGCTCCAGAAGCGTGAGGAGGCGCTGATGCTCAAAGCCGCCAAACGCCTTGGCAATCTGGCGTTTGGAGACGAGGGAGCACTTGGCGGCAGGCGAGAGGATGAGGTCGCGGCACGGGAAGCCCGCCCCGGGAGGAGGCCTGACGCCGAGTGGCGGCGGCGCGCTCGAGCCTCGAGCGCGAAGTTTGAGGAGCGGTGGGGTTGATCAAGGCCGAGGCCGAGGGCAGGATCGCCGCCTTGAGGGCCAAGCCGAGGAGGCGACGCCGGCGGGCCGATGCTCTTCGGGCCGCCCTTGAGGTGGCGCAGAGGAGTCCACCACTTCTCGTGCCGAGGCGCTCCTTCTTCGCCAACGGGTGGAGGAGGCCGAGACCGTCGCGTGCCAGAATGCGGACGAGATGCGTCAGCAGCGAATCCTGGAGCATGAGCACGGTCCCATGCTCGCCACGCTCCGGGAAAGAGCTAATGCAGCCTTGGATAATATCTGCGAGGCGGTAGTGGGCGTGCCGCACGCGGTTAACTACGCCGGCAACCTTCAGTTCTTCACTGACGTGGTGGCGCGGTGAGGCGCGTCGGTCGAGGGCGGCGGGTTGGTGGAGGAGAGGAGCCGCGCGTTGCTCGGGCGCGCCTTTTCTCGTGTCTTCAGCCATCTCCAGGACATGGACCCCCACTTCGATTTTGACGCAGCCATCGCCCAGCTTCCCAGGCCGTCGAGGCGACTGGCGACCGGGTGGAAGACAACGTGGATGCCCTCGTCCGGGCTTCGCTTCGGCAGACGACGGCAGCGTGGTCGTGGCGCCCGATGAGGCGGCGTGGTGAACGGCCCGAGCGCGCCGACGATCACATTGCATAGCAACGGCCCGAGGCTAGCGACGCCAGCAACGGCTCGGGGGGTGCTCCTGAGGATGCATTAGGGGATTTATCCGACTGATCATGTATTGTCCTTGTTCCATTACCCTGTATGAACAGAACTCAGGTTTTGGCCTGATGGTTGTGAGAGCATTTTGGGAGGGGGAGCCCTCATGTAAAACTTGTGTTCATCGTATTAGCAAGTGTTACATCGCCCATACGCCCGCGCCAAGTGGTTGGCTAAGCGACGTGCTAGTTGGTTGGTTTACCTTTGTTTCGTACGAGCCCCGAGATAGCCTGTGGGAGGCTGAGGCGATTTGAGTGTCTCCTGATCGAATCCGTAGGACCTGCAGTAAAAACCCTCTAGAGAGGATGCGGCGACGACAGGCTGGGCTACGCGCAAGCTAGGCTTGGCCCGGCTCGCGAGGGGCTCGCGAGGGGAGGCGGCTGAGGCGGAGTTGTAACCGAAACGCGAGAGATTTGCTCGAACGAGACTAAGCACCCCTTCCCCGTACACACGCAAATCTCAAATTCGAATCCAATGTAAATCCAGCGGGGGAAAGCGACAACCAAATGGAAGGCAAGGAAAGCAGAAGAAAAGCCACGTCCGGCACCTAGTCTAGTCTTGGACGTCTTCTCACCAGCGCGGAGCTAAGTGCTGCCACTGGGCGTGGGAGGGAGCCCCAGGGCCTGAGGCCGGCACCCCTGAGACTCCGGGCGTGTACAACCCCACTCATTATTACGTGAGAGTGTCACGGGCGGCGAGCTTCACAGGCACCGGGCCTTCTTCACAGTACCGGCCTTGCTTCATATCGCTGCATAAGGGCCCTACCTTGCGCCACTCTAGTGCCACCAACGACGACCGAAACCAGGATGCCGCCCGGTGGGGTAGAGCGGTCGCCAGCCAGTTCCCCGACGACCACGGGTCCTCCGCCAGGCAGGCCTGAGGCACCTCCCAGCAGAGGGCCTACCTCCCGAGAACGCCTTGCTCCGAACGCCGCTGCGGTGGTGATGTCGGATCTCTGCCCTCTCCGGCAGCCCCTCGCGCCTCCTCCCGAGGGGTAGGAGATCGCGGGAGCGGGCAGCCGCCGTCGTGGCGACCTGCCTCCTGCAACCTATGGTTAGCATATGTTTGCTCTTGAGGAAGTAGCGGTACTCGATAGTCGTCGCCCAGGCGTGACGGTGGGACCGTCTCGAGGCTCTGGAAGAGCGGCTTCTGGCGCCTCATCCCCCTAGCTTGGGCCGAGGAGCGAGTCTTGTTCCCCCTCATGCGGGTGCCCTTGGTCCATCATGTGGGGAACGTATTCTTCCGGCGCCGTCATCCCGAAGGCCACGCCGTAGTGCTGAGCGTGCCTTGCTGCTCTGCTTGACGCGCCCACCGTGGGTTGGTGGCGCGGCGGTCTGCCAGGACCGTGAGTTACGTCGAGTCCTTCTTCTTCGCGGGCCGGGGGCGAGGGCAACCCCACCGCCGGCCCGGCACTGACATCTTCGCCGGTGTTGGACTAGCCTTGGAGCCCGCGGGCGCGTGTGGAGCCCCCGTGCGGGCAGCCCTCGGCCTGAGGTGGAAGCTGGGTGCAGAAGGGGTGAGCCCCCAAAGCGGCGAAGCCCAGGAGCTCCGCCACTCGCTCCAGCGGCACGTCATGGCCGCTCTCCATGCTTTGCTGCTGCGGCAGCTCTTGGGCCACCGTGGCCGCGGACCTCGAGTTCGCTGCTCGGCCGGGTGTACGGTGATGTGGTCGCGGCGTGATTGGAGGCCCTTGCTGCCGATCGCGCTGCCGCGCGTGAGAGCCGTCGAAGCTTTCATCCGCTCGCCCGCCATGACCCAGCGCCCTGCGGACCGCGAGCTGTCTGGGGCACGGGGTCGCCCGATGCGAGCGGCTCTGCGTGGGCGGGCCACGCTGCCCAGGGATCTGGGTAGCCCGCTTGGTCGCCCGACATGGTGATGACGATGCGATGGGACACGAGGTGGCAGAAGGCGGGTTCCGGCGCACCCCTACCTGGCGCGCCAAATGTCGGATTTCGGGTTCCGGCAGACCCTTGAGGTTTGAACTCTGGGGTGCGCGTGGAGATCCAACCCTCCACCGTCTCGTACCTCGCCGAATCGCAGGGACCTAAACTACTAGCAAGAACAACACAACAGACGCAAGATTTATACTAGTTCGGGCCACCGTTGTGGTGTAATACCCTACTCTAGTTTGTGGTGTGGTGGATTGCCTCAGGGCTGATGAAGAATAAGAGGGAAGAACAGCCTCGCGAGGGTCATTCTTGGTGGGTGTGATGAACCGCTAAGTGGTGTCCGTCGCTCTAGCTTGAGGATCGGGTCTCTATCTCTCTCGATCTGGATGCGGGTCGTCCTTATCCTTGCGATCCCTCGATCTGATCCTCTCCCTACTCTGAGTGTGGCTACTCCTATTTATAGGCGAAGGCCCTGGGCCTCTTCCCAAATATTGAGCGGGAAGGGCGCCAACAATTGGCCCTTTTGAAGGGGAACAGCGGGTACACTTATCCTGACAAAAGTTGGTCCTCGCCGCCAAAGGCTCGTGATGACGCCTTTGCTTGGGCTCCACGATGACTCCCTTCCGGCCGTTGGGGCTGGTCTTGGTCTTGTTGCACCGAAACAGATGCCTTTGCTTGATGCTCTACTGCGCTTGCTCCCTTTGCACCAAAGAGGAAAGGAGGGCCTTGCTGGCTGGCCGGGCGCCAGCTGGCGCCCTTGGTCGTCATGGCTTGCGTCACGGGCACCTCGCGAGGTACCCTGCCTTGAACTCTCCGCCTCCTCATGAGCCAGCCTGACGAGGTCGTGCCTGAGGAAGCTCTTGGTCGTCCGCCCCGCGAGGCTTGGCCCCTCGCGAGGGTCTTGAGCTTGTGTTGATGAAGATGGGCTGTCCTGGGCCTCCTTTGAGCCACGCCGCAGGCCGCAGGCAGGCAAGTCTAGGGACCCCCGTTCCCAGAACACCGACAGTTTCTCCTATACCTTTCCGTGGCCATGGCATGAATTTTTTTGGAGTTTTCCTCGCCAACTTTAATGTTACGTATAGTACAACGCTGCTTCCAATATACATACTGCCAATGAAGAATATCTTCCAAATGCAATTTCACAATTCACCTGAAATTAAACTCAGGCCTTGACAAAGACACGATCTCCTCCAAACCCATCAAAATAAAGAATGACCTTGTTGCGATAATTAATGCTTTAATTGTGGATAAATTCATGTGCCATTTCTTGAGTGCATACCTTAGCGCTTTGAATTTAGAGGAAATATTTAGGGCAGCCGATTGTCTTGCCACAGATTTGCTCCAAACATGTGCAACACAGTCATAGAAACCAGGCAAGTCAATCCAATAATTCTCAAAGCAAAAAAATTTAGCCTTAGGAATCACAGTAGCAATCGATACGACGCATGGGACATGATCAGAAGCCGTGCGTGCAAGTGGCAGAACAAGCGTGTTGGGATGATCAATGGTCCATGCAACAGAAGTAAAAAACCAATCGATATGTTCCAGTAATGGATTAGTTTGCATATTCGACCAGGTAAACTGTCGACCTTTAACTGGTAGCTCAATGAGACCCAGGTGTCCAATTACTTCATTAAACAAAAATATATCGCTGACATTACCCCCAGGCAGGTTTCTGTTCTCCAATGAACGCATGAAATTGAAATCACCCAATAACAGCCAATTATCATCAAAGTTAATACAAGATTATATAACCATTGCACGAAATCATCCCGGGTCGGGCCCTGGCACGGACCATAAACTGACACGAGAGTCCAAATTTCAGAAGTATGCTTAGATTGGAATTCCATAATGATACCAAAATGCCTTGCCTCAATTAATTTTCCTTCAAAGAAGGAAGAATTCCAGATCACGATCATGCCAGCCGAAGCACCATCCGAAGGTACATAGGAAAAATTATCAAAACGCCGTGGACAGAATTTCCTAATGAACCTATGGTCAATGTGCATGCATTTTGTTTCTTGCAGACAGACAACCGAACAACCACTTTCGTCAATCTTTTGCTTAACTGCTAATTGTCGTGCTTCAGAATTAAGACCACGCACGTTCCAACATAACACCTTCCAATCTCTAAACCCTGTCTGATTCATTACAAACCAAAATAGAAAGCAGTAGCAAAAGTAGATCATGCAATGACCTACACTGACCCACTAAACATGATGGAAATATCCTAAACAGGAAACAGAAGAACAGATAGATGGCGTTTAAATAGGTACGCCATAAACCATTATGCCATCCAGTGGAGCTAAACATCAGAATCCTTGCTGCTGGTGGATGTAGAAGGATCAGCCTCAAGCTTGTCCTTGGAGATCTTCTCTGGTGCGATTCGCAGACGTGCTCCAATACGCTGAAGATCAGAAAGTGGCGTTGGTGGAGGCACTGACATTCTCTCCTCCGACTGAGCTGAGCTTGTTCCACGCTTCTTGAAGGAGCACTGATTCTTGCCTTGCTTGAGGCCTCTGCTTGGAGATTTATGATAGTCATCCAGTAATGCACTTAGACGTGCATTGCGGCGCACCTCAGAGTCAACCACAACCTTAGTAACCTTAGCAGCTTTTGGCTTGCGGCCACGTTTGGTACTAACCTCTGGTATTGCAGAGAATTCAAAAGACTCACTGACAGGTTCAGAAAGATCATCAAAGCATAACGCCTGAGCAACAGGCCTTTTAACTGGAGCAACCTGACGAGGAAAGCAAGGAGTTGGATCAGGTGCAGGCATCAAAGAGAAGCTGACATCGTTCCCATCAAAGCAGATATCCCAGGAGCTCTTGGATAGAAGCAGAGAACACAGATTAGTCCTAAACACATACTTCGGAATCTCAGCAGAGAAGATAGCTGGCATGAACTTGCAGACCGAGCGCTGCCACTGCATCTCTGGCGGTATCACTGGGCCAAAAACAGTGAGGACTTGCCCAACATGGAGAGGAGGCTGCATCGGGACAACAGGATGTTGCAGAATCGCTAAATTCTCCTCAGGCTGCTGATCATTAACAGAATCATTTGACACCTGCAGAATAATAGATTCCTGTGACTGATTCCCATCAACTTGGTTTTCCTCCACAATCTCCTGCTGCATATTCAGATTATCTTGATGAACCTCCTGGTGGTGTGGCTCATGCTCCTGGGGAGGAGGTGGCAGCTCATCCCAACCGATCTCAGGAAATTCCGGCATAACCCAATTATGGTTATTAAACTGCAGATGCCCAGGGAGTGGATGAGGGTTGCCATCAAAGGGCATCGGATCCTCGTCCGGTGGCAAGATATCGGCAAAATCAGCAGAGAAGATGTAAATCGGAGCAGACCAAGAAATGCAAGAACCACCAAAATCAGCAAACTCCCGATAGACCACATCACGCGGCACTAATGTCGTTGCCGGAAAAGAAACGTATGCCAGGGTACGAACAAGTAACGGGTCATCCTGATGCCAGTGATGGAAACGGCCAAAGGTACTGATAGCATCAGCAATATACTGAGTGCACCGATAATCCAGAGGAATCCCAACAATCATAACCCAACCCCTATGAAAACCCTGGATAGCTCTGAAATTGATTCCTTCATCATGCCGCATTTAATCTAACAAATCTGTCATTATCCAGCTCAAACGGGGATGATCAACCGTGGCCCGCTTAGCAACAGACTACGGAAACAGAAGAGACCCACACCTTGGATCCATGGCTGAGCATCAAGAACAGCGCGGCCAAGATTGTTAACGACAAAATCACTGACCATGTTTATGAAGATAGCAACTTCTTCTGGCAGGGGAGCTGGTTCGACGATGGCAATGGCGTATTCCTCATGCTGACGATCCGGAGCCACAACAGGAGAGTAGAAGGTGTGCGGCAGCCGCCGCGGACGACCATCGATGATCTCAAACCCCGGCGGCACGAGAGGCGTGGGGTCGAGGGCGAAGGTAGCCATAGCAGAGAGCACCTCGGAAGATGGCAGCGTCAGAGCCGCAGCAGATGGTGAAGCAGCTAAGCAGGTCGATGGTGGCGATGTAGGTGGTGGTGGTGTGATGGGCGGTGGCTCAGCAGGCAATGGCGGAGGCGATGATGGTGTTGCAGGCGCGATGGGACTTGGCAGAGACCCCGCGTGGCTAGTAGCGAGGGAAACCGAGGCGTCAGGCGAGGAAATCTCAGCTGACCGTCCCGGGGAAGTAGGATTGACCCGCGGGACCCACTTGTAAGTCGGGGAATGCGCAGCGTCGGAGCATCCTCTTGCACGGTGGCCCAGGCGAAAGCATCTACGACATCGAATTGGATTGGTGCACGAATTGGTGTAGTGCAGCATCGATAAACAATTCTGACATTTTCAAACCTTGAACACAATATCATCAATGAGATCATTAAATTGAGCAGCCTCCTCAGAAATATCCGGAAGATGGTTCTCCATAACAGCCGTGGGAGAAATTCCAACTGTGGCAACAGAAAATTCTAAAATATCCTGAGACTGATGGGCCATAGGCTGGGCCGTGGTAGATTCGACCAAGGCAGCAGAACCATTGTGGGCAATTGAGCCATGTTGGGCTGGGGACCCAAACTGGGCCATGCATCCATGTTGGGCTGGAGAGTCTGGTGCAACATGTTCACGTGTGATAGAAACATGTGATGGTGCATGCTCAATTCGAACCAACTGGGTGGGTGCAGATCCGGAACTAGCGGCGTGGCTTCTGGCAGGGACGTCGATCATTCGGAAAGAGATGGGTGGCGTCGCCACCGTCCACTGGAGATCATTCGCCGGTGGCGAGGGCAAGATCAATCTTTCACGTGGATGCACGACGTAGCCGGCCTCCGATACCGCATCAACACATGACTGAGAAGCATGATACCTATAACCCTTGCAAGCAGGATATTGCTGGAACGTGTCAAAAGAAAGCTTCTTTCGCGAAGATGAACCCGATCTAAAAGAAGATCTAGCCGGAGGTTTATGCATGGCTAGCAACCCCAAAGTGGCACGCTTCTTAGAAGGACTCACTAGAATCCATTCAGCATCGCACTCTTTTTTCCAGATCTTAAATTCACGGGCCCAATTAGGACCACCATTTCCCCAAAGATGAAAATAGCATTTGAATTGTGGGCACGCAAACGACCTCAACTGGAGAATGCAGAGACCAACTTGCTTGCAAGAGACAAAAAAGGAGAATACCTTATCTCTGATGATTTGGACCGAAAATTCAATCGCAGATCCCTCAATCGCTGATTCCAAGGCAGCCGCCACAGAATCGTCATCAAGACGGAATAAATGTCTGCTGAAAGACACCACCATAATGAAATGGCCCGTGTCATCCATGGAATGAATAGATCTCCCACAATGATAGAAAACCTTGTCCGCAAAAATGGCGCCCGCTGAAAAATCCAAGCCCAACATTGATTCACCAGAAGAACCCATATGAGATGGGTATAGACTTGTAGATCAGAAGCCGCCGGAGCAGATGGGCGGAGGAGAAGCACAAATCACTGGCTAGAAGAGTAGATCGCCGGAAAACCTAGGCCGGAGGTGGGAGGGGTGGGTGGGTGGGTGGAGAGCCAATAGTTCCCCTTAGTAGTTTTAAAAGTGCCCGTAGATTTTATTGTTCTTGATATAGATTGCAATCCTTAATGTCCTATTATTCTTGGTAGACCTTTCCTTAGAACGATTGGTGCAATTATTGATATGAAGGAAGGGAATATTAGATTCCAATTTCCGTTAAGGAAAGGCATGGAACACTTCTCTAGAAAGAAAATAAAATTACCTTATGAATCTATTATGAGAGCCACTTATGGATTGCCTACCAAAGATGGCAATACCTAGATCTATCCTTGCTATTATGCCTACCTAGGGGCGTTAAACGATAGCGCTTGTTGGGAGGCAACCCTATTTTATTCTTAGTTTTTTTGCTTTTTGCTTCTGTTTAGGAATAAATCTTTGATCTAGCCTCTGTTTAGATGTCTTTTTATGTTTTAATTAGTTTTTGTGCCAAGTTTAACCTATAGGATCTTCTTGGATGATAGTTATTTGATCTTGCTGAAAATTCCAGAAACTTTCTGTTCACGAAAATAATTGTTAAAAATGACCAGAATGTGATAATATATTGATTCCAATTGCTGCTGATCAATAAACAAATGGTCTAGGTCTTACTATTTTGGTAGATTTTTTGGAGTTCCAGAAGTTTGCGTTAGTTACAGATTAGTACAAACTGTTCTGTTTTTGACAGATTCTGTTTTTCGTGTGTTGTTTGCTTATTTTGATGAATCTATGGCTAGTAAAGAATTTATAAACCATAGAGAAGTTGGAATACAGTAGGTTTATGCTACCTCTTGAGCACTGCGTTGGATTTCCCCGAAGAGGAGAGGATGATGAAGCAAAGTAGCGTAAGTATTTCCCTCAGTTTTTGAGAACCAAGGTATCAATCCAGTAGGAGGCCACGCGCGAGTCCCTCGTACCTACACAAAGCAAATAACTCCTCGCAACCAACGTGAATAGGGGTTGTCAATCCCTTCACGGTCACTTACGAGAGTGAGATCTGATAGATATGATAGATAATATTTTTGGTATTTTTGATATAAAGATGCAAGATAAAATAAAAAGCAAAGTAAAAAAGCAAAGCAATAATAAAGTGATGGAAGATTGATATGATGAGAATAGACCCGGGGGCCATAGATTTCACTAGTGGCTTCTCTCAAGAGCATAAGTATTCTACGGTGGGTGAACGAATTATGTTGAGCAATTGATGTAATTGAGCATAGTTATGAGAGTATCTAGGTATGATCATGTATATAGGCACCACGTCCGAGACAAGTAGACCGACTCCTGCGTGCATCTACTACTATTAATCCACTCATCAACCGCTATCCAGCATGCATCTAGAGTATTAAGTTTAAGAAAACAGAGTAACGCCTTAAGCAAGATGACATGATGTAGAGGGATAAATTCATGCAATATGATAAAAACCCCATCTTGTTATCCTCGATGGCAACAATACAATATGTGCCTTGCTGCCCCTCACATCCTTTGGGAAAGGACACCGCAATATTGAACCCAAAGCTAAGAACTTCTCCCATTGCAAGAAAAACCAATCTAGTAGGCCAAACCAAACTGATAATTCGAAGAGACTTGCAAAGATAACCAATCATACATAAAAGAATTCAGATAAGATTCAAATATTGCTCATAGATAATCTTGATCGTAAACCCACAATTCATCGGTCTCAACAAACACACCTCAAAAAGAAGATTACATCAAATAGATCTCCACGAGAGACGGGGAGAACATTGTATTGAGATCCAAAAAGAGAGAAGAAGCCATCTAGCTACTCACTATGGACCCGAAGGTCTGAGGTAAACTACTCACACTTCAACAGAGGGGCTATGGTGATGATGTAGAAGCCCTCCGTGGTGGATTCCCTTCCAGTGAGCTCGGAACAGGCCCCAAGATGGGATCTCGTGGAGTGCATGAAGGTTGCGGTGGTGGAATTAGGTTTTTGGCTCCGTATCTGATCGTTTGGGGGTATGTAGGTATATATAGGAGGAAGGAGTACGTCGGTGGAGCAAAGGGGGGCCCATGAGGCAAGGGGCGCGCCCTAGGGGGGCGTGCCCTCCACCCTCGTGGCCGCCTCCTTTCTTTCTTGACGGAGGGTCCAAGTCTCCTGGATCATATTCGGTCAGAAAATCACGTTCCTGAAGGTTTCATTCCGTTTGGACTCCGTTTGATATTCCGTTTCTTCGAAACACTGAAATAGGCAAAAACAGCAATTCTGGGCTGGGCCTCCGGTTAATATGTTAGTCCCAAAAATAATATAAAAGTGGAAAATAAAGCCCAATATAGTCCAAAACAGTAAATAATATAGCATGGAGCAATCAAAAATTATAGATACGTTGGAGACGTATCAGGCATCCCCAAGCTTAATTCCTGATCGTCCTAGAGTAGGTAAATGATAAAAAAGAATTTTTGATGCGGAGTGCTACTAGGCATAATTTCAATGTATTTTTACTTCATTGTGGCATGAATATTCAGATCCCAAAGATTCAAGACAAGAGTTCATATTGACATAAAAATAATAATACTTCAAGCATACTAACTAAGCAATTATGTCCTCTCAAAATAACATGGCCAAAGAAAGTTCATCCCTACAAAATCATATAGTTTAGTCATGCTCCATTTTCGTCACACAAGAATGCTCTCATCATGCACAACCCTGATGACAAGCCAAGTAATTGTTTCATACTTTAATAATCTCAAACCTATAAACTTTCACGCAATATATGAGCGCGAGCCATGGACATAGCTCTATGGGTGGAATAGAATATGATGATGGGGGTTATGTGGAGAAGACGAAAAAGGAGAAGATCTCACATCAACGAGGCTAATCAATGGGCTATGGAGATTCCCATCGATTGATGTTAATGCAAGGAGTAGGGATTGCCATGTAACGGATGCATTAGAGCTATAAATGTATGAAAGCTCAACAAAAGAAACTAAGTGGGTGTGCATCCAACTTGCTTGCTCATGAAGACCTAGGGCACTTGAGGAGGCCCATTGTTGGAATATACAAGCCAAGTTCTATAATGAAAAATTCCCACTAGTATATGAAAATGACAAAACAAGAGACTCTCTACAATGAAGATTACGGTGCTACATAGCACAAGTGTGGCAAAGGATAGTAACATTGTCCCTTCTCTCTTTTTCTCTCATTTTTTATGTGGGCTTCTTTGGCCTCTTTTTTTATTTGGGCTTCTTTGGCCTCTTTTTTTTAACCTCACATGGGACAATACTCTAGAAAATGATGATCATCACACTTCTATTTATTTACAACTCGATGATAACAACTCGATACTAGAACAAAGTATGACTCTATATGAATGCCTCCGACGGTGTACCGGAATATGCAATGAATCAAGAGTGACATGTATGAAAGAATTATGAACAGTGGCTTTGCCACAAATACTATGTCAACTACATGATCATGCTAGCAATATGACAATGATGAATGTGTCATGATGAATGGAATGGTGGAAAGTTGCATGTCAATATATCTGGGAATGGCTATGGAAATGCCATAATAGGTAGGTATGGTGGATGTTTTGAGGAAGATATAAGGAGGTTTATGTGTGAAAGAGTGTATCATATCACGGGGTTTGGATGCACCGGCGAAGTTTGCACCAACTCTCGATGTGAGAAAGGGCAATGCACGGTGCCGAAGAGGCTAGCACTGATGGAAGGGTGAGAGTGCGTATAATCCATGGGCTCAACATTAGTCATAAAGAAATCACATACTTATTGCAAAAATATACAAGCCATCAAAAACCAAAGCACTACACGCATGCTCCTAGGGGATAGATTGGTAGGAAAAGACCATCGCTCGTCCCCGACCGCCACTCATAAGGAGGACAATCAAAGAACACCTCATGTTTCAAATTTGTTACATAACGTTTACCATACGTGCATGCTAAGGGACTTGCAAACTTCATTACAAGCATTCTTCAAATTCACAACTACTCAACTAGCACGACTTTGATATTATCACCTCCATATCTCAAAACAATTATCAAGCATCAAACTTCTCTTAGTATTCAACATACTCCTAAGAAAATTTTACTATTTTTGTATACTTAGCATATTAAGATTATTAAGAAAATTAACATGCTATTTAAGACTCTCAAAATAATCTAAGTGAAGCATGAGAGATCAATATTTTCTTTAAAACAAATCCACCACCGTGCTCTAAAAGATATAAGTGAAGCACTAGAGCAAAACTATATAGCTCAAAAGATATAAGTGAAGCACATAGAGTATTCTAACAAATTCCGATTCATGTATGGCTCTCTCAAAAGGTGTGTACAGCAAGGATGATTGTGGTAAACTAAAAAAACAAAGACTCAAATTATACAAGACGCTTCAAGAAAAACACATATCATGTGGTGAATAAAAATATAGCTCCAAGAAAAGTTACCGATGGAAGTAGACGAAAGAGGGGATGCCTTCCGTAGCATCCCTAAGCTTTGACTTTTTGGTGTCCTTAGATTATCTTGGGGGTGCCATGGTCATCCCCAAGCTTAGGCTCTTGCCACTCCTTGTTCCATAATCCATCAAAAGATTTCACCCAAAACTTGAAAACTTCACAACACAAAACTCAACAGAAATCTCGTGAGCTCCGTTAGCGAAAGAAAACAAAAGACCACTTCAAGGTACTGTAATGAACTCATTTTTTTTTATTGGTGTTAAACCTACTGTATTACAACTTCTCAATGGATTATAAACTATTTTACTAGCCATAGATTCATCAAAATAAGCAAACAACACACGAAAAACAGAATTTGTCAAAAACAGAACAGTCTGTAGTAATCTGTAACTAACGCAAACTTATGGAACTCCAAAAAATCATCCAAAATAGGAAGACCTATTAAATTTGATTATTTATCAGCAGCAATTGGAATCACTATTTTATCACGTTCTGGTGATTTTTAACAATTGTTTTTGTGAACAGAAAGTTTATGGAAATTACAGCAAGATCAAATAACTATCATCCAAGAAGATCCTATAGCTTTAACTTGGCACAAACACTAATTAAAACATAAAACCACATCTAAACAGAAGGTAGATGGATTATTTATCCCTAGGGGGGCTCCCTCCACCCTCGTGGCCGCCTCCTTTCTTTCTTGACGGAGGGTCCAAGTCTCCTGGAACATATTCGGTGAGAAAATCATGTTCCCGAAGGTTTCATTCCGTTTGGACTCCGTTTGATATTCCGTTTCTTCGAAATACTCAAATAGGCCAAAAACAGCAATTCTGGGTTGGGCCTCCGGTTAATAGGTTAGTTCCAAAAATAATATAAAAGTGGAAAATAAAGCCCAATATAGTCCAAAACAGTAAATAATATAGCATGGAGCAATAAAAAATTATAGATACGTTGGAGACGTATCAGTTTAACACCAATATAAATAAAGAATGAGTACATTACAGTACCTTGAAGTGGTCTTTTGTTTTCTTTCGCTAACGGAGCTCACGAGATTTTCTGCTGCGTTTTGTGTTGTGAAGTTTTCAAGTTTTGGGTGAAAGATTTGACGGATTATGGAACAAGGAGTGGTAAGAGCCTAAGCTTGGGGATGCCCATGGAACCCCCATGATAATCTAAGGACACCTAAAAGCCAAAGCTTGGGGATGCCCCAAAAGGCATCCCCTCTTTCGTCTACTTCCATCGATAACTTTACTTGAATCTATATTTTTATTCACCACATGATATGTGTTTTGCTTGGAGCGTTTTGTATGGTTTGAGTCTTTGCATTTTAGCTTACCACAATCATCTTTGCTATACACACCTTTTGAGAGAGACACACATGATTCGGAAATTATTAGAATACTCTATGTGCTTCACTTATATCTTTTGAGTTATATAGTTTTTGCTCTAGTACTTCACTTATATCTTTTAGAGCACGATGGTGGTTTTGTTTTATAGAACTATTATTCTCTCATGCTTCACTTAGATTATTTTGAGAGTCTTAAACAGCATGGTAATTTGCTTAAATGATCCTAATATGCTAGGTATTCAAGACTAGTAAAAACTTTCTTATGAGTGTGTTGAATACTAAGAGAAGTTTGATGCTTGATGATTGTTTTGAGACATGGAGGTAGTGATATCAAAGTTGTGCTAGTTGAGTAGTTGTGAATTTGAGAAATACTTGTGTTGAAGTTTGCAAGTCTCGTAGCATGCACGTATGGTAAACGTTATGTAACAAATTTGAAACATGAGGTGTTCTTTGATTGTCCTCCTTATGAGTGGCGGTCGGGGACGAGCGATGGTATTTTCCTACCAATCTATCCCCCTAGGAGCATGCGCGTAGTGCTTGGTTTTTTATGACTTGTAAATTTTTGCAATATGTGAGTTCTTTATGACTAATGATGAGTCCATTGATTATACACACACTCACCTTTCCATCATTGCTAGCCTCTTGATGCATGCATTGACTTTTCTCACATTGAGAGTTGGTGCAAACTTCACGGTGCATCCAAACCCCGTGATATGATACACTCTTTCACACATAAACCTCCTTATATCTTCCTCAAAACAGCCACCATACCTACCTATTATGGCATTTCCATAGCCATTCCGAGATATATTGCCATGCAACTTTCCACCGTTCCGTTTATCATGACACGTTCATCATTGTCATATTGCTTTGCATGATCATGTAGTTGACATAGTATTTGGGGCAAAGCCACCATTCATAATTCTTTCATACATGTCACTCTTGGTTCATTGCATATCCGGTACACCACGGAGGCATTCATATAGAGTCATACTTTGTTCTAGTATCGAGTTGTAATCATTGAGTTGTAAATAAATAGAAGTGTGATGATCATCATTTTCTAGAGCCTTGTCCCAAGTGAGGAAAAATAAAATAAAAATAAAAGAAAGAGAAAGGCCATAAAAAAAAAAGAAGGCCCAAAAAAATGAGAGAAAAAGAGAGAAGGGACAATGTTACTATCCTTTTTACCACACTTGTGCTTCAAAGTAGCACCATAATCTTCATGATAGAGAGTCTCTTAGTTGTGAATTTGAGAAATGCTTGTGTTGAAGTTTGCAAGTCCCGTAGCATGCACGTATAGTAAACATTATGTAACAAATTTGAAACATGAGGTGTTCTTTGATTGTCCTCCTTATGAGTGGCGGTCGGGGACGAGCGATGGTCTTTTCCTACCAATCTATCCCCCTAGGAGCATGCGCGTAGTGCTTGGTTTTTGATAACTTGTAAATTTTTGCAATAAGTATGTGAGTTCTTTATGACTAATGATGAGTCCATGGACTATACACACTCTCACCTTTCCATCATTGCTAGCCACTTCGGTACCGTGCATTGCCCTTTCTCACATTGAGAGTTGGTGCAAACTTCGCCGGTGCATCCAAACCCCGTGATATGATACGCTATTTCACACATAAACCTCCTTATATCTTCCTCAAAACAGCCACCATACCTACCGATTATGGCATTTCCATAGCCATTCCTAGATATATTGCCATGCAACTTTTCCACCGTTCCGTTTATCATGACATGTTCATCATTGTCATATTGCTTTGCATGATCATGTAGTTGACATAGTATTTGTGGCAAAGCCACCATTCATAATTCTTTCGTACATGTCACTCTTGGTTCATTGCATATCCCTTACATCACGGAGGCATTCATATAGAGTCATACTTTGTTCTAGTATCGAGTTGTAATCATTGAGTTGTAAATAAATAGAAGTGCGATGATCATCATTTTCTAGAGCATTGTCCCAAGTGAGGAAAAATAAAAAAAATAAAAAAGGAGAAAGGCCATAAAAAAGGCCCAAAAAATGAGAGAAAAAGAGAGAAGGGACAATGTTAATATCTCTTTTCCACACTTATGCTTCAAAGTAGCACCATAATCTTCATGATAGAGAGTCTCTTGTTTTGTCACTTCCATATACTAGTGGGAATTTTTCATTATAGAACTTGGCTCTTATATTCCAACAATGGGCTTCCTCAAGTGCCCTAGGTCTTCGTGAGCAAGCAAGTTGGATGCACACCCACTTAGTTTCTTTTGTTGAGCTTTCATATATTTATAGCTCTAGTGCATTCGTTGCATGGCAATCCCTACTCCTTGCATTAACATCAATCGATGGGCATCTCCATAGCTCATTGATTAGCCTCGTTGATGTGAGACTTTCTCCCTTTTTGTCTTCTCCACATAACCGCCATCATTATATTCTATTCCACCCATAGTGCCATATCCATGGCTCACGCTCATGTATTGCGTGAAAGTTGAAAAGATTTGAGATTACTAAAGTATGAAACAATTGCTTGGCTTGTCATCGGGGTTGTGCATGATGAGAGCATTCTTGTGTGACGAAAATGGAGCATGACTAAAATATATGATTTTGTAGGGATGAACTTTATTTGGCCATGTTATTTTGAGAGGACATAATTGCTTAGTTAGTATGCTTGGAGTATTATTATTTTTATGTCAATATTGAACTTTTATCTTGAATCTTTCGGATCTAAATATTCATACCACAATTAAGAAGAATTACATTGAAATTATGCCAAGTAGCATTCCACATCAAAAATTCTGTTTTTATCATTTACCTACTCGGGGACGAGCATGAATTAAGCTTGGGGATGCTTGATACGTCTCCAACGTATCTATAATTTTTTATTGTTCCATGCTATAATATATTATGTTTTGGACATTATTGGGCTTTATTATACACTTCTATATTATTTTTGGGACTAACCTATTAACCGGAGGCCCAGCCCAGAATTGCTGTTTTTTGCCTATTTCAGAGTTTCGCAGAAAAAAGAATATCAAACGGAGTCCAAACGGAATGAAACCTTCGGGAACGTGATTTTCGGAACGAACGCGATCCAGAGGACTTGGACCCTACGCCAAGACATCAACCAGAGGGCACGAGGTAGGGGGCGTGCCTACCCCCAGGCGCGCCTCCACCCTCATGGGCCACATGTTGCTCCACCGACGCATTCTTCCTCCTATATATACCTCGCACTTCAAACTACCAGATACGGAGCCAAAAACCTAATTCCACCGTCGCAACCTTCTGTAACCGTGAGATCCCATCTTGGGGCATGTTCCGGAGCTCCGCTGGAGGGGGCATCGATCACGTAGGGCTTCTACATCAACACCATAGCCTCTCCGATGATGTGTGAGTAGTTTACCTCAGACCTTTGAGTCCATAGTTATTAGCTAGATGGCTTCTTCTCTCTTTTTGCATCTCAATACAATGTTCTCCCCCTCTCTCATGGAGATATATTCGATGTAATCTTCTTTTGCGGTGTGTTTGTTGAGACCGATGAATTGTGGGTTTATGATCAAGTTTATCTTTGAACAATAATTGATTCTTCTCTGAATTCTTTTATTTATGATTGGTTATCTTTGCAAGTCTCTTTGAATTATCATTTTGGTTTGGCCTACTAGATTGATCTTTCTTGCAATGGGAGAAGTGCTTAGCTTTGGGTTCAATCTTGCGGTGTCCTTTCCCAAAGGATGAGGGGCAGCAAGGCACATATTGTATTGTTGCCATCGAGGATAACAAGATGGGGTTTATATCATATTGCATGAGTTTATCCCTCTACATCATGTCATCTTGCTTAAAGTGTTACTCGTTCTTATGAACTTAATACTCTAGATGCATGCTGGATAGCGGTCGATGTGTGGAGTAATAGTACTAGATGCAGGCAGGAGTCGGTCTACTTGTCTCGGACGTGATGCCTATATACATGATCATACCTAGATATTCTCATGACTATGCTCAATTCTATCAATTGCTCAACAGTAATTTGTTCACCCACCGTAATACTTATGCTCTTGAGAGAAGCCAATAGTGAAACCTATGGCCCCCGGGTCTATTTTCCATCGTATTAATCTTCCAACACTTAGTTATTTTTATTTCCTTCTATTTTACTTTGCATCTTTATCATAAAAATACCAAAAATATTATCTTATCATTTCTATCAGATCTCACTCTCGTAAGTGACCGTGTAGGGATTGACAACCCCTTATCACGTTGGTTGCGAGGATTTATTTGTTTGTGTAGGTGCGAGGGACTCGTATTGGCCTCCTTTGGATTGATACCTTGGTTCTCAAAAACTGAGGGAAATACTTACGCTGCTTTACTGCATCACCCTTTCCTCTTCAAGGGAAAACCAACGCAGTGCTCAAGAGGTAGCAACTACCTAGTTGCTAATTGTCTTCGTGCTTTAGCTTCATTACTTGCTTGACTATGGCTTGTCTAGTGTAGTCTACCTTCCGCTGCATGTCAATAGGTTCAATTCTATCATTTGTCTTTGAAACTCCCATGTTTTGAAGACTTTCATAAAAATCACCTATTCACCCCCCCCCCCTCTAGTCGATAACTAGCACTTTCAAGTACAAGCAAAGTCCTTGGAAAAGGTGGTGCTACCGGAGAAATCACATAGCACCCGACGTATATTGGCGATAGAACCAGCACCGCAAAACCTAGGATATCGCAACTATGTTGGTCACTGCTTTGCTCTTGTGAGTACCTGTTGTCCTATCGATGTCCTTACATTCATACCTGGTGGATTATGTGACATCATTGTGCATTATAGCTTGCTTATCCACTGTTCGCTCCAAATTATCAGATCTATATTAATGCTTAAATTAATGTAGAATAAACCCAATGCCTATGAAGAAATTTAGTTCTGCATTGTTCTTGTAAGTATCTGTTGTCCTTATATTTGTCAGCTAGTTCTTCATGTACAATTTGCAGCTTATTTTCCCTTGTCCTCCATTTTTCTACACATCAGATCTACATTTACTCTTGCCAAAATATTAAATAAAACCAATGTACTGAAGAAGTTTAGCTCCACATTGCTCTTGTCAGTGCCTTCTGCCTGTATGTTGTATTTACATTTGTACGCTGCATCTTAAGTTAAATAATCACCATTTGTTCCTATATTTTCACATCTATATATACTCTTAACAAAATGTAGAATAAAGGCAATACTCTTGAAGAAGAGTGTGAGGTAAACTTCTTGAATTGCCCCCCCTCCCCATCAATATGGACAAGGCCTTTATAGAGCCTGTCTTCACTATTAATGTAAGTTTGTTCTCCTCGAGCCTTCAAACTTTGTTGTTTATATTTCGATAGCTATGAGTGCAAATGTTGTTTATTTTTGTTGTCTGCATCAAATTGCTTGTTCAAAGTTTATAAATTAGAAGTACATAAACATAAGTTTGTTGTTCTCAATTTCAGTCTTTAGTTGTACAATCTAGTTCCTTATTCGTACCATGTAAATTAAACTGAACATAGCAAGTTATCTTCTTTAGCACTATGTGTATGCTTGTGTTCTTGATCAGAATCCGGTGGTGTGGTGAGACTACCAACAACACAATGTCATATCCTGCTATGTCTCAACTATGAACAATGCCATATTATATTAATGTTATTTAAATTGTGTCTCCTTATTTACCAATCTGAAATGGTATAAATTGACAGTACACTCACCATTCATGCTTACACATTGTTTAGAACTACATCTATGCTTGTGTTCTTGATCTGTAATCCAGTGGTCAGCTGGCCGCTCCTGCACAATGCCATTTCTTGCCGTCTTAACTATGAACAATGCCTATTATGTTAATGCTATTTTAAACTGTGTCTCTTTATTTTTGACAAAGAAATGAGATGAATTGACAGCGCTGATGCTTATACGTGCAAAACATGTTATCTACCTACTTGTTTCTCTTTCAGGGTGACAACACTGTTGCTAGGAAGAACTGCCACAATGATAGTGAGACGAACCCATTGTTTGTCCCTCTAACACATATTCCAGAGGAGAAGGCAAAACATATTGAGGGTAGGGATACAACCACGAAGTCACATCTTGATGTAGTGTCAAACTTACTAAGTGAAACAAGCTCGATGAAGTCGCCGCCTGAATCTGTTCGACTTCTTCAGTATGAAATTCAAGCAGAAATACATGCTTCCGCTCAAATACAACTGGAACTCCAATCTCTATGCAAGATTAACCGTAAGTACACGACGTTTATTGATGCTATGCAGCTTAAGTTGGTGGATATGAGCGCCAAAGAAGCGCAGTCTCATCAGGTTGCTAAGCTGCTTGCGCTGCAGCTGCTGGGTCGGGCTAACCTTTCTTGAACTGTTTTGAAGTGTTGTCGGTTCTGTCTATTATTTTGTCCGCATGTTAACTTCCACTGGTGGCGACCTGCCCAGTTTATGTAATCTGCTGTCTGGTTGCCCTTTACTATCACTGGCAGCGAACTTTGATGTCGAGGGGATGTAATATGATGTAATTTCTTTGTTGTATAGTCTATGTTTATTATTGGTCGGTATGCTGTAATTTAGGCCGGAAGGTTCAGTGGATCTCAGTGTTGTCGGTCTTCAGGGCGGCCCATTACTCATATGGGCCAAAACGTGGGCCTATAATCATCTTGGGCCATTAGCAGGTCTAAACCTTATGGTTGTTTCCCGCCTTTAACAGGCTGAGTAAAGTTCTGGCCAGCTGGGCTAGAGAATACAATGGGCTTTTAACAGGCTAAAACTTAGATTGGGCTACCGTTGAGCCGAAAAATTCATGGGCCAACACAGGACGAAACTGCCTAAGACCCATGTTTGGCCCAAATAGGACGAGCAGTTAACAAGACAAAATATATCTCGGGCCCGTTTGCCTAATAAAATTATGGGCTTTAAGCAGGCCGGTATCTATGCGGGCCATAGGCCTAAAAGTGTCACGGACCATTATCAGATGGGCCGTAAGTAGGCCGTATTCAACGCGGGCTGTAATTAGGCCCAACTGTTACACGGGCCATTAACAGGCTGGTAGGCCAGTTGGGCTGAAATTTATTCACGAAGACTACGGTCCGTTAAGAGGCCTAAAGTTACTTCGGACAAGAAATAGCCCACTGTCTGCATGGGCTGTTAAATGGCCTAAAGTTAAACCGGGCCGACAACGTCCCAGATGCACCACAGGCCGCTAACGGGACAAAACTATTATCAGGCCGAACTGCTAAATGGGCATTTAACAGGCTGAAATACAAACCTATCTTAGAATGGGCCCAAAAGAATAGTGGGCTATTAAACGGCCTGATCTGATATGGGCCGTAATTTGGACCAAAACACGATAGGCTGTGAACGGGCCTGATCTAGTATGGGCCTCAATTTGGCCCAAAACATGGCAGGCTGTTAACGGGCCAGCCCACTGGTGCCTGAAAAAACATGGTGGGCCTTTAGCTGGGCCGGCCTTTTCACTGGAATGGGCCTCTGTTGGGCCGTGCCACGTGTCAACGTATGATAGGCGCCTCCTGTCCAATGAGTGGATGACATCTGTCCCAACGGTGAGCAAACACGTGTTTCCTCCGGCCAATGAGTATTTTACACGTGGAAAATCCCCATTGGTCCGGGCTGTTAACGGGTTATCGGATCCAAAACCGGACCCGATAGCTTAACGGCGTTCCTTTATGGTGGATGCCACGTGTCGGTCACCCTTGACGAAAGCACATCTATGACGCACGATTTATCGTCATGGAAATGGACATTTCCATGATGATAATTTTGGTAATGTCATGGAACACTTCTCTGACAAGACATGTATGACTATCTTGATTACGTCATAAAATTTTCATGGATGTACATGCATGATGTAAAACGTGACTCTTGTGACAAACACGTATCATCACGGAAGTGTATTTTTTTGTAGTGAGTGCACGATACGTCTCCAACGTATCTATAATTTTTTATTGCTCCATGCTACTTTATCTACTGTTTTGGACTATATTGGGCTTTATGTTCCACTTTTATATTATTTTTGGGACTAATCTATTAACAGGAGGCCCAAATTTCGTAATTGTTGTTTTTTGCCTATTTCGGTGTTTCAAGAAAGCGGAATATCAAACGGAGTCCAAACGGAATGAAACCTTCGAACGTGATTTTCTCTCGTGAACGTGATCCGAGGACTTGGACCCTACTCCAAGGAACAAAGAGGCGGTCACGAGGGTGGGGCGCTCCCGCCTCGTGGGCCCCTGTTTCTCCATGGACGTACTCCTTCCTCCTATATATACCTCATTACCCCAAACGATCGTAACAGGGGCCAAAACCTAATTCCATCGCTGCAACTTCCTGTATCCACGAGATCCCATCTTGGCGCTGTTAGGAGCTCATGGAGGGGGTATCCACCACACGGAGGGCTTCTACATCATCACCATAGCCCCTCCGATGAAGTGTGAGTAGTTTACTTCAGACCTTGGTCCATAGCTAGTAGCTAGATGGCTTCTTCTCTCTTTTGGATCTCAATACAATGTTCTCCCCTCTCTCGTGGAGATCTATTTGATGTAATCTTCTTTTTGCGGTGTGTTTGTTGAGACCGATGAATTGTGGGTTTATGATCCAAATTATCTATGAATAATATTTGAATCTTCTCTGAATTCTTTTATGTATGATTGGTTATCTTTGCAAGTCTCTTGAATTATCCGTTTGGTTTGGCCAACTAGATTGGTAGTTCTTGCAATGGGAGAAGTGCTTAGCTTTGGGTTCAATCTTGTGGTGTCCTTACCCAAAGGATGTAAAGGGTTGCAAGGCACGTATTGTATTGTTGCCATCGAGGATAACAAGATGGGGTCTTTATCATATTGCATGAATTTATCCCTCTACATCATGTCATCTTGCTTAAGGCGTTACTCTGTTTTTAACTTAATACTCTAGATGCATGCTGGATAGCGGTCGATGAGTGGAGTAATAGTAGTAGATGCAGTCGGACGTGATGCCTATATACATGATCATACCTAGATATACTCATAACTATGCTCAATTACATCAATTGCTCAACAGTAATTTGTTCACCCACCGTAGAATACTTATGCTCTTGAGAGAAGCCACTAGTGAAACCTATGGCCCCCGGGTCTATTCTCATCATATCAATCTCCATTACTTTAATACTTGTTTTCTTTTTACTTTACCTTTTACTTTTCACTTTGCATCTCTATATCAAAAATACCAAAAATATTATTTATCATCTCTATCAGATCTCACTCTCATAAGTGACCGTGAAGGGATTGACAACCCCTAATCGCGTTGGTTGCGAGGAGCTATTGTTTTGTGCAGGTACGAGGGACTTGTGCGTGGCCTCCTACTGGATTGATACCTTGGTTCTCAAAAACCGAGGAAAATACTTACGCTACTTTGCTACATCATCCTTCCTCTTCGGGGAAATCCAACGCAGTGCTCAAGAGGCAGCAAGAAGAATTTCTGGCGCCGTTGCCGGGGAAGCTCACGCGAGAGCAAGTCAAGCACCATACCAAGTACCCATCACAATCCCTATCTCCCGCATTACATTATTTGCCATTTGCCTCTCGTTTTCCTCTCCCCCCACTTCACCCTTGTCGTCTTATTCGCCCTCTCTTTCCCTATCTCCTCCACTTTTTCCGGTTTGCCTTCTTGCTTGCCTTTTGTTTGCTCGTGTGTTGGATTGCTTGTTTGTCGCGATGGCTCAAGATACTACCAAATTGTGTGACTTCACGAATACCAATAATAATGATTTCCTTAGCACTCCGATTGCTCCTCTTGCCGGTACTGAATCTTGTGAAATCAATACTACTTTGTTGAATCTTGTTATGAAAGATCAATTCGCCGGCCTTCCTAGTGAAGATGCCGCTACTCATCTGAATAGCTTCGTTGATTTATGTGATATGCAAAAGAAAAAGATGTCGATAATGATGTCGTTAAATTGAAGCTATTTCCTTTTTCGCTTAGAGATCGTGCTAAAGCGTGGTTTTCATCTTTGCCTCAAAATAGTATTGATTCTTGGAACAAGTGCAAAGATGCTTTTATCTAAAGTATTTTCCTCCCGCTAAGATTATCTCACTTAGGAACGATATTATGAATTTTAAGCAACTTGATCATGAACATGTTGCACAATCTTGGGAGAGAATGAAATTAATGATACGTAATTGTCCTACTCATGGTTTGAACTTGTGGATGATTATACAAAACTTTTATGCGGATTGAATTTTGCTTCTAGAAATCTTTTAGATTCGGCCGTGGGAGGCACTTTTATGGAAATCACTCTAGGAGATGCTACTAAACTTCTAGATAATATTATGGTTAATTATTCTCAATGGCATACCGAAAGATCTACTAATAGAAAAGTGCATGCGATAGAAGAAATTAATGTTTTGAGTGGAAAGATGGATGAACTTATGAAATTATTTGCTACTAAGAGTGTTTTTTCTGATCCTAATGATATGCCTTTGTCTACTTTGATTGAGAATAATAATGAATCTATGGATGTGAATTTTGTTGGTAGGAATAATTTTGGTAAAACCGCGTATAGAGGGAATTTTAATCCTAGGCCTTATCCTAGTAATCCTTCTAATAATTATTGAAATTCCTACAACAACTCTTATGGAAATTTTAATAAGATGCCCTCTGAATTTTAGAGTAGTGTTAAAGAGTTTATGAATTCACAAAAGAATTTTAATGCTTTGCGAGGAGAAATTGCTTAGAGTTGATGATTTGGCTAGGAACGTTGATAGAATTTCTCTTGAGTTTGAATCTTTAAAGCTTAGATCTATTCCTCCTAAGCATGATATCAATGAGTCTCTCAAAGCTATGAGAATTTCCATTGATGAGTGCAAAGAAAGAACCGCTAGGATGCGTCCTTCCAAAGATGCCTTTATTAAAGCGTGTTCTTCCAATTCCTATGAAAATCAAGATGAAGATCTAAAAGCTATTGATGTGTCCCCCATTAAATCTTTGTTTTGCAATATAAATCTTGATGAAACTGAATATGATCTTCCTTTACCTAGAAGGCGTTCTAAGAATTCGGAGTTTTTAGATCTTGATGATGAAATTGATAAATGTGGGATTGAAAGAAATAAAAACCTAGATGTTGCTAAACCCACTATTTTGGATATCAAGGAATTTAATTATGAAAATTGCTCTTTAATTGATTGTATTTCCTTGTTGCAATCCGTGCTAAATTATCCTCATGCTTATAGTCAAAATAAGGCCTTTACCGAACACATTGTTGATGCCTTGATGCAATCTTATGAAGAAAAACTTGAGTTGAAGGTCTCTATCCCTAGAAAGCTCTATGATGAGTGGGAACCAACTACTAAAATTAAAATAAAAAATTATGAGTTTCATGCCTTGTGTGATTTGGGTGCTAGTGTCTCCACTATTCCCAAAACTTTGTGTGATTTGCTAGAATTCCGTGACTTTGATGATTGCTCTCTAAACTTGCATCTTGCGGATTCCACTATTAAAAAGCCTACAGGAAGAATGAATGATTTTCTTATTGTTGCAAATAGGAATTATGTGCCCGTATATTATATCGTTCTTGATATAGATTGCAATCCTTCATGTCCTATTATTCTTGGTAGACCTTTCCTTAGAACGATTGGTGCAATTATTGATATGAAGGAAGGGAATATTAGATTCCAATTTCCATTAAAGAAAGGCATGGAACACTTTCATAGAAAGAAAATAAAATTACCATATGAATCTATCATGAGAGCCACTTATGGATTGCCTACCAAAGATGGCAATACCTAGATCTATCCTTGCTTTTATGCCTAGCTAGGGGCGTTAAACGATAGCGCTTGTTGGGAGTCAACCCAATTTTATTTTTACTTTTTTTCTTTTGCTTCTGTTTAGGAATAAATATTCCATCTAGCCTCTGTTTAGATGTGGTTTTATGTTTTAATTAGTGTTTATGCCAAGCTAGACCTACTGGATCTTCTTGGATGATAGTTATTTGATCTTGCTGTAATTTCCAGAAACTTTGCGCTCAGTGCCCGAATTATTAAAAATCACCAGAACGTGATAAAATAGTGATTCCAATTACTGCTGATCAATAAAAAAAATTTCTAGGTCTTATAATTTTGGTCGATTTTTTGCGGTTCCAGAAGTTTGCGTTAGTTACAAATTACTACAGACTGTTCTGTTTTTGACAGATTCTGTTTATCGTGTGTTGTTTGCTTATTTTGATGAATCTATGGCTAGTAAAATAGTTTATAATCCATAGAGAAGTTGGAATACAGTAGGTTTAACACCAATATCAATAAAGAATGAGTTCATTACAGTATCTTAAAGTAGTCTTTTGTTTTCTTTCTCTAACGGAGCTCGCGAGATTTCTATTGAGTTTTGTGTTGTGAAGTTTTCAAGTTTTAGGTAAATTCTTTTGATGGATTATGGAACAAGGAGTGGCAAGAGCCTAAGCTTGGGGATGCCCATGGCACCCCAATATAATATAAGGACACCAAAAAGTCAAAGCTTGGGGATGCCCCGGAAGGCATCCCCTCTTTCGTCTACTTCCATCGGTAATTTACTTGGAGCTATATTTTTATTCACCACATGATATGTGTTTTGCTTGGAGCGTCTTGTATCATTTGCGTCTTTGCTTGTTAGTCTACCACAATCATCCTTGCTGTACACACCTTTTGGGAGAAGACAATTTGATTAGAATTTGCTAGAATACTCTATGTGCTTCACTTATATCTTTTGAGCTTGATAGTTTGCTCATAGTGCTTCACTTATATCTTTTGAGCGTGATAATTTTTGCTCTAGTGCTTCACTTAGATATTTTTAGAGCACGGTGGTGGATTTGTTTTAAAGAAACTATTTATCTCTCATGCTTCACTTAGATTATTTTGAGAGTCGTTAACAGCATGGTAATTTGCTTAATCTTAATATACTTGGTATTCAAGATATGTGAAATTTTCTTTTGAGTGCGTTGAATACTAAGAAAAGTTTGATGCTTGATAATTGTTTTGAGATATGAAGATGGTGATATTAGAGTCATGCTAGTTGAGTAGTTGTGAATTTAAAGAATGCTTGTGTTGAAGTTAGCAAGTCCCGTAGCATGCACGTATGGTTAAATTTGTGTAACAAATTTGAAACATGAAGTGTACCTGGCTTGTGCATCCTTATGAGTGGCGGTCGGGGAGGAACATGCGCGTAATACTTGATTTTTGATGACTTCTAAATTTTTGCAATAAGTATATGAGTTCTTTTGACTAATGATGAGTCCATGGATTATACGCACTTTTACCTTTCCACCTTTGCTAGCCTTTTCGGTACCGTGCATTTCCCTTTCTCACCTTGAGAGTTGGTGCAAACTTCGCCGGTGCATCCAAACCCCGTGATATGATACGCTCTATCACACATAAACCTCCTTATATATTCCTCAAAACAGCCACCATACCTACCTATTATAGCATTTCCGTAGCCATTCCGAGATATATTGCCATGCAACTTTCCACCTTTCCGTTCATCATCATCATGACATACTTTACTTTTGTCATATTGCCATTGCATGATCATGTAGTTGACATCGTATTTGTGGCAAAGCCACCATGCATTATTTTTCATACATGTCACTCTTGGTTCATTGCACCATCCCAAAGACATCACGGAGGCATTCATATAGAGTCATATCTTGTTCTAGTTTCAAGTTGTAATCCTTATGTTGTAATCAATAGAAGTGTGATGATCATCATTATTAGAGCATTACCCAATCAAAAAAAAGAAAGGCCAAAAAGAAAAAAAGAAAGGCCAAAAAAAGAAAATAAATAAAAAGGGCAATGTTACTATCTATTTTTTCCACACTTGTGCTTCAAAGTAGCACCTTGTTCTTCATGTAGTGAGTCTCATATATTGTGCTTCGAAGTAGCACCATGTTTTTCATATAGTGAGTCTCATAAGTTGTCTTTTTTATACTAGTGGGAATTTTCATTATAGAACTTGGCTTGTATATTCTTACAATGGGCTTCCTCAAATGCCCTAGGTCTTCATGAGCAAGCAAGCTGGATGCACACCCACTAGTTTTCTTTTGTTGAGCATTCATAGCTCTAGTGCATCCGTTGCATGGCAATCCCTACTCCTCATGTTGACATCAATTGATGGGCATATCCATAGCCCATTGATTATCCTCGTCAATGTGAGACTTTCTCCTTTTTTGTCTTCTCCACACAATCCCCATCATCATATTCTATTCCACCCATAGTGCTATATCCATGGCTCACGCTCATGTATTGCGTGAAGGTTGAAAAAGTTTGAGATTATTTAAGTATGAAACAATTGCTTGGCTTGTCATCGGGGTATAGAAGTTGGGAACATCTTTGTGTGACGAAAATGAAGCATAGCCTAACTATATGATTTTGTAGGGTGAACTTTCTTTTGCCATGCTATTTTGAGAAGACATGATTACTTTGATTAGTATGCTTGAAGTATTACTATTTCTTTTATCAATATGAACTTTTATTTTGTATTCATTCGGATCTGAATATTCATACCACAATTAAGAAGATTTACATTAAAACTATGCCAAAGTATCACTCGCATCAAAAATTCTCTTTTTATCATTTACCTACTCGAGGACGAGCAGGAATTAAGCTTGGGGATGCCTGATACGTCTCCAACGTATCTATAATTTTTGATTGCTCCATGCTACTTTATCTACTGTTTTGGACTATATTGGGCTTTATTTTCCACTTTTATATTATCTTTGGGACTAACCTATTAACCGGAGGCCCAACCCAGAATTGCTGTTTTTTTCCTATTTCAGTGTTTCGAAGAAACGGAATATCAAACGGAGTCCAAACGGAGTCCAAACGGAATGAAACCTTCGGGAACGTGATTTTCTCACCGAACGTGATCCAGGGGACTTGGACCCTACTCCAAGTAACAAAAGAGGCGGTCATGAGGGTGGGGGGTGCGCCCCTCCCTAGGGCGCGCCCCCCTGCCTCGTGGGCCCCCTGTTGCTCCACCGACGTACTCCTTTCTCCTATATATACCTACGTACCCCCAAACGATCAGAACAGGAGCCAAAAACCTAATTCCACCGCCGCAACTTCCTGTATCCACGAGATCCCATCTTGGGGCCTGTTCCGGAGCTCCGCCGGAGGGGGTATCCACCACGGAGGGCTTCTACATCATCACCATAGCCCCTCCGATGAAGTGTGAGTAGTTTACTTCAGACCTTCGGGTCCATAGCTAGTAGCTAGATGGCTTCTTCTCTCTTTTGGATCTCAATACAATGTTCTCCCCCTCTCTCGTGGAGATCTATTCGATGTAATCTTCTTTTTGCGGTGTGTTTGTTGAGACCAATGAATTGTGGGTTTATGATCCAGATTATCTATGAATAATATTTGAATCTTCTCTGAATTCTTTTATGTATGATTGGTTATCTTTGCAAGTCTCTTCGAATTATCCGTTTGGTTTGGCCAACTAGATTGGTAGTTCTTGTAATGGTAGAAGTGCTTAGCTTTGGGTTCAATCTTGTGGTGTCCTTACCCGATGTAAAGGGTTGCAAGGCATGTATTGTATTGTTGCCATCGAGGATAACAAGATGGGGTTTTATCATATTGCATGAATTTATCCCTCTACATCATGTCATCTTGCTTACAGGCGTTACTCTATTTTTAACTTAATACTCTAGATGCATGCTTTGGATAGCGGTCGATGAGTGGAGTAATAGTAGTAGATGCAGGCAGGAGTCGGTCTACTTGTCTCGGACGTGATGCCTATATACATGATCATACCTAGATATACTCATAACTATGCTCAATTCTGTCAATTGCTCAACAGTAATTTGTTCACCCACCGTAGAATACTTATGCTCTTGAGAGAAGCCACTAGTGAAATCTATGGCCCCCGGGTCTATTCTCATCATATCAATCTCCATTACTTTCATACTTGTTTTGTTTTTACTTTGCCTTTTACTTTTCACTTTGCATCTCTATATCAAAAATACCAAAAATATTATTTATCATCTCTATCAGATCTCACTCTCGTAAGTGACCGTGAAGGGATTGACAACCCCTAATCGCGTTGGTTGCGAGGAACTATTGTTTTGTGCAGGTACGAGGGACTTGTGCGTGGCCTCCTCTTTGGATTGATACCTTGGTTCTCAAAAACTGAGGGAAATACTTACGCTACTTTGCTGCATTATCCTCTCCTCTTCGGGAAATCCAACGCAGTGCTCAAGAGGTAGCAGTGCCATATGATTAGCTACAACCGACCAAGCCCTTCTCAGGAGTGATCAACGGCTCCACCACCCCGATAGGGTAGATCCTCCTCCCGGTCACCTTCGGCAAGCGCGATAACTACAGCACTGAGCTCATTGACTTCGACGCCGCCCACATTCGCCTTCTGTACAATGCCATCCTCGGGTATCCGGCCCTGGCCAAGTTCATGGCAGTGACTCATCATGGTTACAACGTCCTCAAGATGCCAAGGAGCTGCGGCATCATCACGGTCGCCTGCGAAGAGAAGGACGCGGTGTGCTCTCTCGAGCGCGCCTACCAGGCTGTGGCAGTCGGGGACCCAGACAACGAAGGCACCATCTACCCTCCTGAGGCCGTCCCCAAGAAGAAAAAGCAGTTGCTCCATCAGGGGCCTCAGGAGAGCGGTGTCTCCAGCGGCACCACCTTAGGACCTGCGCCCGCAGATGGGGCACCTCCCTCCCTCACATAGGAAGGCATGCCCGACGCCCTCCTGGGGCTGGGCTCGGGGGCTCTCTTCTGTAAGACATGTCAAATAGTCCCATCTCTTGCTTATCGCACTATTTGTATCGTTCTGCTTTTACCACAGACTTTTCGAATAAACAATACATAGCTTTTGTCTATTATTGCATTCCTTTTTTTATATAAAAATATGTTCGCTATGACATTATGCAACCATACACTTTGGTACGGCCAATACACCAGGGCTTACTTACCCCGAATATGGTGTGAGAAGTCCGAACACTCGATGAGTGCGGCACCCCGAACTTATAGCATTATATGCATCGGCTCCGAATCATGTCTTGGGTCAATAGTTGGGTTTGCCCGGCTCCCATGTTTTGGTACCTTACGTTCCGTTATATC
Source organism: Aegilops bicornis (assembly GCA_021605145.1). Classification (NCBI taxonomy): domain Eukaryota; kingdom Viridiplantae; phylum Streptophyta; class Magnoliopsida; order Poales; family Poaceae; genus Aegilops; species Aegilops bicornis. The sequence goes on along the minus strand of CM038670.1, from coordinate 277,434,453 downwards.
GACTAAGGTAGCACTGGGAGAACAACTGCGATTGTGCCCCGGTTGAGCTGGACTAAGCACCTCAATGGAGAAAGCTAAAACTGACCGTCATGATAGGGCGAGAGCTGGTCGTTGTTCGAGAAGTTTTCAAGTCCCTAAAGACTTACGCCGCTTAGAGCGAGGAGTCGGCTTTGTCCGGCCTTGGCGTGCATAGCGCCCCGAACTCGATCTTCCAAATAATAGGGCCTTCGCCGAAATTTGAAATTATAGAATTCTATGGCTAAGTGAGAGTGTTCAAGCATTATAGTCTGATTGCCTTGTTCGTTGTGTTGAGCGTCTCCCTCGAAGGACCCAATAATGGGAAAAAGAGCGCTCAAGTTTATCCCGAACACCCCAAAGACTCATGCATGGGGGCAGAAGCCGACGACTCGCCATCTCTCAATTTTAATAAACGGCCGCACAGAAGGTAATATTTTAAATTCAAAAGTGTTGCTTAGCGCATATGAACAAGTTTTCGGCGTACAGGATCACAAATGCGAGTTTACTAAAAAATTACGTCTTTGGAGAACTCATCCGCTATACGGCGGGCACCCTTCAGGAAGCCCTCATAATACATCTCGGGCTTGCGATGCTCCTTGCCCGGCGGTGGTCCGTCCGTTACAAGCTTCTCAGCGTCCATCTTGCCCCAGTGCACTTTAGCACGGGCAAGGGCCCTACGGGCACCTTCGATGCATACGGAGCGCTTGATGACTTCAAGCCTTGGACATGCATCCACCGCTTTACCAGCCGAAGTAGCTCCCTGTGCATGGCTTCCCTGTGCCACAGCCGGACCACGAGACCCTTCATGGCCTGTTCGGCCACCTTATGGAGCTCGACCAGCTGCTTCAGCTGGTCGCTCAAAACACCGGGTGTCCGCCTCGATATCGAGACCAGAACACCTTCTCCGTCGAGCTCCCTCTTCGCTCGGTAGAATGCGGCAGCGTCGGACACACTCGGGGAAGATCTGCGAATGCTCACGGAGAGCTCGGACTCGGATAAGTAACAAGTAATTCACTCTCACGTGCTTGCTTTGCATAAAGAATGCCTTACTCGCCGCCATCTTCTTCATCGCCTCAATTTCTAGAGGGCTTTTTGGGCTTCGGCCTTGGCAGATTTGGCGCTCTCAAGCGCCGAGGCGAGCTTGGACTCTCGAGTCTTTGAGTCAAGCTCCAAACTCTCGTGTTTTTCCACGAGAGCCTGGAGCTCTTGCTGCACCTCCGCCACCCGTGCCTCCTACTTTTCTTGCTGGGTACGCTCCACGGCCGCATTTTCTTCGGCCTTGGACAGCGCTTCCTTCGTGGTCGCCACCGGGTTGTGGCCCTGTAATACCCACGTTGGTCCTGTCATTTTTTGCAACCACATCTTTTTATATACTTACATAAGGTATTACTTACCTTCCTTGTCCTCGAGCTGCTTCTTGGCAAGGCCGAGCTCGTTCTCGGACCGCCGGAGGCTCTGCTTCAATGCATTGACCTCCGCAGTCGGTCTTGGCAGAGGTCAAAGACAAATTGCATTCCCATATTGACATACTTATGTTAGACTCCTGCGTATATCTTTTTGATCCTCGGTTCGGCTTTTCTTTCCGAACACCAAACTAAGCATCGAGGCTACATCTGTCTATGCGGTAATATTTTTACATATCTTAAATACATACCTCAAAGCCTGTTAGAAGGTAGAGCTTCGAGCCAGCCCGCTCTTGGCGGATCGAACCTTCGGATCACCACACTCATAATAGTGCGGTGCTCCTCGTCGATGGAGGCGCCGTTAAGCACCTCCAAAGAGATTATCCGGTGCCTCCGGTTGGACGGAGGTCACCGGCGTCGTAGGCTTGCCCTTCTTAGTAGGGGGCCGCCTGCCGGATGCCGGAACCGTTGAAGGTTCCGGTGCGGTGTCCGGCCCAGGGCCGGACTTAGAGCCCTTCGGGGTTTTATCCCCTTTGCGCCTAGAGTCCGGGAGGTCGCCTTGCGGCGCCTCCAGGACCACGCCCTCCTGGCTTGGACCCTTTTGGGACTCCACCTCGGCATCGTCCATAGGACGAGGGGAGGTAGCAGTCAGAAGTGAAAGGCTATTCACATCCCGAATCGAGGATCCGCTCGGACGGTTGCCGAAATGGGCCTGGGCGGACTGCATGATTACATTTGGCGTCAGAAGATACTATGCATTAAAGGAACGCCATGAGTTATTCTGGTGTCCAGATACTTACGATTTTGCCAGGGGCTTGGCCCTGGATGGCCACTCCTCTTCGCCGTCGTCGGCGTTGGTGGAGTAGTCCGGAGGAAGGGTCCTTCCCTTCTTGGACCCTCCGCCCCCCCCCCCCCAAGTGGTGCGGCCTTCCTTTTCATTCCTCCCCCCGCTGGAGGGGGAGAGGCTTCTTCTTCCTCCTCCTTGTCTTCGGAGGAGGAGTGCGCCTTGGAGTCATCGGACAATGAGTCCGGCACCACCGGGCGCCAGGAACTCTTTCGAGTTCCCGTGGCCTTCTTCTTGGCCTTCTTCTCCAGCACCACATAAGGTGCCGGGACCAGCAGCCCCATCAAGTGGGCGTCCGCTGGGTCTTCGGGCAAAGGAGCCGGGCAGTCGATCTGTCTTCTTCTTCGCCATTCTGTCACAAAGGAACGGGAGCTTAGATCCCGCATGAGTTAAACTATGAAAAACAAGTATCCCGTAAAGGGTAAAATAAGCTTACTACGCTGGCTTGGCGCTTAGTGCGGAATCCGCGATCCTCGGTGAACGGATGGGGAACCTCAGCACCCTTGAATAGCACCTTCCAGACATCCTCGTGCGTTGTGTCGAAGAGCCTGGTCGAGTTAGGTGCTGGGCCGGGTTGAACTCCCATAAGTTAAAAGCCCGTCGTTGACACGGGAGGATCCGGCGGATGAGCATGACCTGGACTACGTTGACGAGTTTAACCTCTTTGTCCACCAGGTCTTGGACGCAGGTTTGGAGTCCGGTCCGCTCTTCCGAATTACCCCACGATAGGCCCTTCTCTTTCCAGGAGGTGAGCCGTGTGGGGATGCCAGATCGAAATTCGGGGGCTGCTGCCCATTCAGTCACGCAGCGGCTCGGTGATGTAGAACCACCCCGATTGCCACCCCTTTATGGTCTCCACGAAGGAGCCCTCGAGCCATGTAACGTTGGGCATCTTGCCCACCATGGCGCCTCCGCACTCCGCTTGCTGGCCACCCACTACCTTCGGCTTGACATTGAAGGTCTTCAGCCATAAGCCGAAGTGGGGCTTGATGCGGAGGAAAGCCTCGCACACGAGATAAACGCCGAGATGTTGAGGACGAAGTTCGGGGCCAGATCGTGGAAATCCAGGCCGTAGTAGAACATGAGCCCCCGGACAAACGAGTGAAGTGGGAAACCTAGTCCGCGAAGGAAATGGGTGAGGAACACCACCCTCTCATGGGGCCCGGGGTGGGGATGAGCTGCCCCTTGTCCGGGAGCCGGCACGATGTCGTTAGACAAGTATCCGCCTCCCTCGGCTTCTTGATGTGTCCCTCCGTGACGGAGGAGACCATCCACTTGCCTCCCGCTCCGTACATGGCTGGAGAAGGTAGAGGTGGGATGTGCGGACTTGGGCGCTGGAGCTCGAAAAGCGAAAATGGATAAGCAAAGGAGGAAGAAGGCGTAGATGGAAAAGGTGGATCCTTATCCCCTTATATGGGCGGACGAAACTATGTGCCCCCACCAGCCTGGTGAAACTCGCTTATCTCCCAAGCGCCGTAAATTAATGGCACGGTTAGGTTACCCACGCCCGTATTGATGAGAATCCCGGATAAGGGGACACGATCTCTGCTTCAACAAGACGTGCCAAGGAAACCGCCTCGCTAAGTGCGCTGAGATGGGACAGTAAAACAATTCAAATAAAGGCTTGGCCGTGGTGTCACGCTACGAAATACGTCAGCAGATTGGATTCGTGTAAATATTATTCTCTCTACGGTGGTATGTGGAACTTATTTTGCAGAGCCGGACACTATCCTTGTGTTCAAGATCTTCTATGAAGTATTCAGAGGAGGAACCCGCCTTGCAATGCCGAAGACAGTCTGCGTGCCGGACTTATCGTCATTGAAGCCTGGTTCAGGGGCTACTGAGGGAGTCCTGGATTAGGGGGTGTCCGGATGGCCGGACTATGACCTTTGGCCGGACTCCTGGACTATGAAGATACAAGATTGAAGACTTCGTCCCGTGTCCGGATGGGACTTTCCTTGGCGTGGAAGGCAAGCTTGGCGATACGGATATGTAGATCTCCTCCCATTGTAACCGACTCTGTGTAACCCTAGCCCTCTTCGGTGTCTATATAAACCGGAGGGTGTTAGTCCATAGGACGAAAAACAATCATACCATAGGCTAGCTTCTAGGGTTTAGCCTCTCTGAGCTCGTGGTAGATCTACTCTTGTACTACCCATATCATCAATATTAATCAAGCAGGAGTAGGGCTTTACCTCCATCGAGAGGGCCCGAACCTGGGTAAAAACATCATGTCCCTTGTCTCCTGTTACCATCCGCCTAGACGCACAGTTCGGGACCCCCTACCCGAGATCCGCCGGTTTTGACACTGACAGAGGCCAATCGTCGACCTCCACAATCACACGCAATGATGGTTTTCTTCTGCATGCAGTAGGGTCTCGTCAATTCGAACGGTTGCCGAGGCAGCATGGGGAAGCGGAGGCGCCCACATCATCACTCGCCACACGCCGACCGAGGCCGCAGGCGGTTGGGCCCCGCGGCGCTCCGCATTTGCCCTTTGGATTCGCCTCGAAGCCAAGTACGAGTGTGCCTTGGGCCCGGGGGCTACTGTCTATGTCCTGGGAACGGGGGGTGCCCAGACTTTCCTGCCTGCGGCCCAGGGCGTGGCTCCACCAACGGCCCGGTATGGCCCAGCTTCGGGAGCAACAACTCAAGACCCTTGCGAGCGGGTGACACCAAGACCTCCCTGGGGGCGGCCTCGCTAGGCTGGCTCCTGAGGAGCGGAGAAATCTATGCAAGGGGCACCTCGCGAGGTTCACATGACATGAGCCGTGACGACCAAGGCTAGGCGGGAACCAGCGGGCGAAGTGTACCATTTTCCTCTTTGGTGCTAAAGAGGCAAGCGCAAGCGAGGAGTCCCGAGGCATCAGGCAAAGGTTTCCATATCGGTGCAGCAAGACCAAGACCAGCAGAACGGTAGGACGGAGTTCATCGCAGAGCCCACAACAGCATCACCACCAGAGCCTTTGGCAGGCGAAGACTACTTTTGTCAGGATAGCTTGTACTAGTTCTCTCCCTTCAAAATTGGCCGTTGTGGGATCCCTTCCCGCCTACATTTGGGAAGAGGACCAGGGCCTCTATAAATAGGACTAGCCACCACCATAGGAGGCAACACATCTTGGACTGGATCCATTCCATCCTCACACCCCACAGCTCATCGAGCTCAAGAACACCTCTCCTCCTGAGGTTGTTCACCCACTGTACTAGTTCATCCTCAGCCCTCGAGCCAATCCACCACCACACTGGAGTAGGGTATTACACCACACGGTGGCCTGAACCAGTATAAACCTCTGTGTCTCGTGTTCTTTGGGTTCGGGGAGCTAGGTCATGGAATCATTGGGTAGGCAGGCTGGGGAGAAAGAGTCCTTCGTGCGCACCCCAGAGTTCGAACCTCCCAAGGGTCTGCGGAACCCCGAATCCGACACCTGGTTCTTCCTCGGATGCTCCATGTCAATCCACTGAACGGGTACATTGATGTTCTGCTTGGCCTTGATCACATCTAGGAAGATGAGATTTTTTTGCTTGGTCCAAAACAAGTCTTTGCCCCTTATGAGTTCCCTAGGCTTGATGTAGGGGTTCAGCTTCCTTCGAATCTAAAACTCTGCTTGAGGCATTTCTTCCAGGATGACAACTGGCTCCTTGATCTTGGTGGCTATGGTCTTGACCTTGCGTTGACGGGGCATTGGACCCCTCAAGAGCTTCTTGGTTGTCAAGTCGCTTTGAGCTCGTATCACGGATGGGATTCGAGCGCCTAGCAACGGAACCGGAGCCACCACCTATGACACACAATGCAAACACACGAGAACAGCAGGAAGGATTATTGCAAAGACCAAGGCCAAAACAGAACAAAACAAATAGAAATGAGATTGGGTGTGACAACAATAAATAATTTTCAAGCAAATGGTAGTATTGTAACTGGGCTTGGAAGTAAAATTTTACATCTGCTACATTGCGCTAATCTTTGGCAAGAATTAAACACAGTAGTGCTTTCTTTCGGCAGTAAATTTTACATCCATGCGCCAGATAATGTCGCTCGAGCAGAGCGGTAGTACCGCCCGGGGCGGATCTCGCACGAACGGATCTGAGAACATCCGTAAAGTTAAATCGGTACTACCGTTGATCAAAACTACGTTGTTATATCACACCAAATAGCATATCAACTGCACTAGCACTCTCCAACCATCTCCTCTTGCAGAGATTTAGCCAAAAATCACAAGACCAACTCATATTTCCCCCAAAACCTAGATGCAAAAAAGTGGCAAAGAGAGAAGGAGTAGGGGAGATACCGGGGTCCATGGCAAGAGGGCGAGGTGGGGATTGATCCCACCGGTTGAAATGAGAGGAGAGTGGCCGGAGATGGAGATGCGGCGAGGTCCTCTAGCATTGTTCTTCGGTAGGGGAGAGAGAGACGTGAGGGGAAGAGATGAATGGGTATGGGGGAGTTGGAACTCCCCCTGCCCTCGCTTAACCCCACGCTGTCTCGACAGCGCGGTAGTATCGCAGATCATCGTGGTAGTACATCCCGGGCGGTAGTTGCTACCTCTTGAGCACTGCGTTGGTTTTCCCTTGAAGAGGAAAGGGTGATGCAGTAAAGTAGCATAAGTATTTCCCTCGGTTTTTGAGAACCAAGGTATCAATCCAGTAGGAGGCCACACACAAGTCCCTCGTACCTGCACAAAACAATAGCTCCTCGCAACCAACGCGATTAGGGGTTGTCAATCCTTTGCACGGTCACTTACGAGAGTGAGATCGATAGAGATGATAAATAATATTTTTGGTATTTTGATATAGAGATGCAAAGTGAAAAGTAAAAGGCAAAGTAAAAACAAAACAAGTATGAAAGTAATGGAGATTGATATGATGAGAATAGACCCGGGGGCCATAGGTTTCACTAGTGGCTTCTCTCAAGAGCATAAGTATTCTACGGTGGGTGAACAAATTACTGTTGAGCAATTGACAGAATTGAGCATAGTTATGAGTATATCTAGGTAGCATAAGTATTTCCCTCAGTTTTTGAGAACCAAGGTATCAATCCAGTAGGAGACCACGCTCAAGTCCCACGTACCTACACAAACAAATAAGAACCTTGCAACCAACGCAATAAAGGGGTTGTCAATCCCTTCACGGCCACTTGCAAAAGTGAGATCTGATAGAGATGATAAGATAATATTTTTGGTATTTTTATGATAAAGACTAAAAGTAAAGAAAGCAAAATAAACGGTAATAGAAATAACGGTAGATTAATATGATAGAGAATAGACCCGGGGGCCATAGGTTTCACTAGTGGCTTCTCTCAAGAGCATAAGTATTATGGTGGGTAAACAAATTACTGTCGAGCAGTTGATAGAATTGAGCATAGTTATGAGAATATCTAGGTATGATCATGTATATAGGCATCATGTCCGTGACAAGTAGACCGGCTCCTGCCTGCATCTACTACTATTACTCCACACATCGACCGCTATCCAGCATGCATCTAGAGTATTAAGTTCATAAGAACAGAGTAACGCTTTAAGCAAGATGACACGATGTAGAGGGATAAACTCAAGCAATATGATATAAACCCCATCTTTTTATCCTCGATGGCAACAATACAATACGTGTCGTTTCCCCTTACATCCTTTGGGATCGAGCACAGCAAGGTTGAACCCAAAGCTAAGCACTTCTCCCATTGCAAGAAATATCAATCTAGTAGGCCAAACCAAACTGATAATTCGAAGAGACTTGCAAAGATAACAAATCATACATAAAAGAATTCATAGGAGATTCAAATATTGTTCATAGATAATCTTGATCATAAACCCACAATTCATCGGATCTCGACAAACACACCGCAAAAGTAGATTACATCGAATAGATCTCCAAGACAATCGAGGAGACTTTGTATTGTGATCCAAAGAGAGAGAAGAAGCCATCTAGCTAATAACTATGGACCCGAAGGTCTGAGGTAAACTACTCACACATCATTGGAGAGGCTATGGTGTTGATGTAGAAGCCCTCCGTGATCAATGCCCCCCTCGTGAGTGCCTAAAAGGCCCCAAGATTGGATCTCACGGGTACAGAGAGTTGCGGCGGTGGAAATAGGGTTTTGGCTCCTGTTCTGATGTTTCCAGGGTATATGAGTATATACAGGCCAAAGAGGTTGGTCAGGAGAGCTACGAGGGGCCCACGAGGGTGGGGGCGCACCCAGGGCGGCAGGCGCGCCTCCCTGCCTCGTTGCCTCCTCGTTGATTGCTTGACGTCCACTCCAAGTCCTCTGGATCACGTTTGTTCCGAAAATCACGTTCCCGAAGGTTTCATTCTGTTTAGACTCCGTTTGATATTCCTTTCCTTCGAAACACTGAAATAGGCCAAAAACAGCAATTTGGGCTGGGCCTCCGGTTAATAGGTTAGTCCCAAAAATATTATAAAAGTGTATAATAAAGCCCATTGAACATCCAAAACAGATAATATAATAGCATGGAACAATAAAAAATTATAGATACGTTGGAGACGTATCAAGCATCCCCAAGCTTAATTCATGCTCATCCTTGAGTAGGTAAATGATGAAAACAGAATTTTTGATGTGGAATTCTACTTAGCATAATTTTCAATGTAATTCTTTTTATTGTGGCATGAATATTTAGATCCGAAAGGTTCAAGATAAAAGTTTAATGTTTACATAAAAATAATAATACTTCAAACGTGCTAACCAAGCAATTATGTCTTATCAAAATAAAATAGCCAAAGAAAGCTTATCCCTACAAAATCATATAGTTAGGCCATGCTTCAATTTCGTCACACAAAACGTTCTCATCATGCATAATCCCGATGACATGCCGAGCAATTGGTTCATACTTTTTAACGCGCTTCAGCCTTTTCAACCCTTACGCAATACATGAGCGCAAGCCATCGATATAGCACTATGGGTGGAATAAAGTATAATGATGGGGGTTATTTGAGAAGACAAAAAGGTAGAAAGTCTCACATTGACGTGGCTAATCAATAGGCTATGGAGATGCCCATCAATTGATGTCAATGTGAGGAGTAGGGATTGCCATGCAACGGATGCACTAGAGCTATAAATATAAGAAAGCTCAACAAAAGAAACTAAGTGGGTGTGCATCCAACTTGCTTGCTCACGAAGACCTAGGGCATTTTGAGGAAGCCCATCATTGGAATATACAATCCAAGTTCTATAATGAAAAATTCCGACTAGTATATGAAAGTGACAACATAGGAGACTCTCTATCATGAAGATCATGTGATACTTTGAAGCACAAGTGTGGAAAAAGGATAGTAACATTGTCCCTTCTCTCTTTTTCTCTCATTTTTTCTTTTTTCTTTTTTTCCTTTTTTTCTTGGGCCTTTTTTTTTCTTTGGCCTCTTTTTTTCTCTCTCTTTTTTTTCTTAGTCCGGAATCTCATCCCGACTTGTGGGGGAATCATAGTCTCCATCATCCTTTCCTCACATGGGACAATGATCTAATAATGATGATCATCACACTTTCAATTACTTACAACTCAAGAATTACAACTCAACACTTAGAACAAAATATGACTCTATGTGAATGCCTCCAGCGGTGTACCAGGATATGCAATGAATCAAGAGTGACATGTATGAAAAATTATGAATGGTGGCTTTGCCACAAATACAATGTCAACTACATGATTATGCAAAGCAATATGACAATGATGGAGCGTGTCATAATAAACGAAATGGTGGAAAGTTGCATGGCAATATATCTCGGAATGGCTATGGAAATGCCATGATAGGTAGGCATGGTGGCTATTTTGAGGAAGATATAAGGAGGTTTATGTGTGATAGAGCGTATCATATCACGGGATTTGGATGCAGCGGTGAAGTTTGCACCAACTCTCAAGGTGAGAAAGGGCAATGCACAGTACCGTAGAGGCTAGAAAATTGTGGAAGGGTGAGAGTGCGTATAATCCATGGACTCACATTAGTTATAAAGAACTCATATACTTATTGCAAAAGTTCATTAGCCCTCGAAGCAAAGTACTACTACGCATGCCCCTAGAAGGATTGATTGGTAGGAAAATACCATCGTTCATCCCCGACCGCCACTCATAAGGAAAGCAATAAAACAACACTGTATGCGTCAAATTTGTCACACAACTTTTACCATACGTGCATGCTACGGGACTTGCCAACCTTGAAACAAGTATTTCTCAATTTCACAATTACTCAACTAGCACACTCTAATATTACCACCTTTATATCTCAAAACACTTATCAAGTATCAAACTTCTCACGATATTCAATGAAGTCAATATGGAAGTTTTTATTATACTCATCTTGGATGCCTATCATATTAGGACTAATTTCACATTAAAAGGAAATTACCATGTTGTTTATGACTCTCAAAATAATATAAGTGAAGTATGAGAGATCAATAACTTCTATAAAATAAAACCACCACTGTGCTCTAAAAGATATAAGTGAAGCACTAGAGCAAAAACTATATAGCTCAAAAGATATAAGTGAAGCACATAGAGTATTCTAATAAATTCCGAATCATGTGTGTCTCTCTCAAAAGGTGTGTACATCAAGGATGATTGTGGTAAACTAAAAAGCAAACACTCAAATCATACAAGACGCTCCAAGCAAAACACATATCATGTGGTGAATAAAAATATAGCCCCAAGTAAAGTTACCGATAGACGAAGACGAAAGAGGGGATGCCTTCCGGGGCATCCCCGAGCTTAAGCTTTTGGTTGTCCTTGAATTCTACCTTGGGTTGCCTTGGCCATCCCCAAGATTAGTCTCTTGCCACTCCTTGTTCCATAATCCATCAAATCTTAACCCAAACCTTGAAAACTTCACAACACAAAACTCAACAGAAAATCTCATGAGCTCCATTAGCGAAATAAAACAAACCACCACTTTAAGGTACTGTATTGAACTCATTATTTATTTATATTTGTGTTAAAACCACTGTATTCCAATTTCTCTATGGTTTATAAGTTCTTTTACTAGCCATAGATTCATCAAAATAAGCAAACAACACACGAAAAACAGAATCTGTCAAAATCAGAACAGTCTGTAGTAATCTATATCTAACGCAAACTTCTGTAACTCAGAAAAATCTACCAAAATAGTACGACCTAGATAATTTGTTTATTGATCTACTGAAATTGGAATCAGTATTTTATCACGTTCTGGTGATTTTTAATAATTGTTTTCGTGAACAGAAAGTTTCTGGAATTTTCAGCAAGATCAAATAACTATCATCCAAGAAGATCCTACAGGTTTAACTTGGCACAAACACTAATTAAAACACAAAAAAATCTAACAAGAGGCTAGATCAAAGGTTTATTTCTAAACAGAAATAAAAATCAAGAAAATAAAATAAAATTGGGTTGCCTCCCAACAAGCGCTTTTCTTTAAAGCCTTTTTACCTAGGCATTAATAATTTTTATGATGCTCACATGAAAGACAAGAATTGAAGCGCAAAGAGAGCATCATGAAAAACGTGACAAACACATCTAATTCTAACATACTTCCTATGCATAGGCATCTTATAGGTTGACAAATTATCATAGCAAGCAAAAACTAGCATATGCAAGGAAGAGGGAAGAAACAATAGCAATCTCAACATAACGAGAGGTAATTTAGTAACATGAAAATTTCTACAACCATATTTTCCTCTATCATAATAATTATATGTGGGATCATAAGAAAATTCAACAAAATAGCTATCACATAAAATATTTTCAACACGATCCACATGCATGCAAAGTTGACACTCTTCCAAAATAGTGGGATTATCATTAACTAAAGTCATGACCTCTCCAAACCCACTTTTATCAGAAACTTCATAAGATTGAACATTATCCAAATATGTGGGATCTAAAGTTAACACTCTTCCAAACCCACTTTCAATATTATTGCAAACACTATTATCAATCTCATATTCATCATGGAACTTAAATAAATTTTCAAGATCATAAGAAGAATCACCCCAATCATGATCATTGCAACAAGTAGTAGACATAGCAAAACTAGCATCCCCAAGCTTAGGGTTTTGCATATTATTAGCACAATTGACATCAAGAGAATTTATAGTAACATCATTGCAATCATGCTTTTCATCGAAGGAACTATCATGTATGGGTGCAATAGCAACGATCTCATGTTTAACATAAGGAACTATAGCAAATTAATCTTCATAAATATTGGCATCATGGCCACAAGAATAGCAAGCATTATGTTCATCAAGGGATATTTCAATCAAATCATCGGAATCATAATTATCTATAGATTCATGCATATCATTATTTTCTTCCAAAGCAACGGTCATTCTATCAATAAATTCCTTAACATAGGCATTATGAGCATAGTTTTCATAGCAATATTTAAGTATGTCGGAATTTTCAGATTTGTAGAGAGTAATATAATACTTTTCAATCAAAGAAGCAACTTCGTGAGCACTTCTACCTCTTGAGCACTGCGTTGGTTTTCCCTTGAAGAGGAAAGGGTGATGCAGCAAAGTAGCATAAGTATTCCCTCAGTTTTTAAGAACCAAGGTATCAATCCAGTAGGAGGCCACGCACGAGTCCCTCGTACCTACACAAACAAATAAATCCTCGCAACCAACGCGATAAGGGGTTGTCAATCCCTACACGGTCACTTCATTTAGAGTGAGATCTAATAGAAATGATAAGATAATATTTTTGGTATTTTTATGATAAAGATGCAAAGTAAAATAGAAGGCAATAAAAAAAACTAAGTGTTGGAAGATTAATATGATGGAAAATAGACCCGGGGGCCATAGGTTTCACTAGTGGCTTCTCTCAAGAGCATAAGTATTACGGTGGGTGAACAAATTACGGTTGAGCAATTGATAGAATTGAGCATAGTTATGAGAATATCTAGGTATGATCATGTATATAGGCATCACGTCCGAGACAAGTAGACCGACTCCACCTGCATCTACTACTATCACTCCACACATCGACCGCTATCCAGCATGCATCTAGAGTACTAAGTTCATAAGAACAGAGTAACGCTTTAAGCAAGATGACATGATGTAGAGGGATAAACTCATGCAATTTGATATAAATCTTGTTATCCTCGATGTCAACAATACAATGCGTGCCTTGCTGCCCCTACTGTCACTGGGAAAGGACACCGCAAGATTGAACCCAAAGCTAAGCACTTCTCCCATTGCAAGAAAGATCAATCTAGTAGGCCAAACCAAACTGATAATTCGAAGAGACTTGCAAAGATAACCAATAATACATAAAAGAATTCAGAGAAGAATCAAATATTGTTCATAGATAAACTTGATCATAAACCCACAATTCATCGATCTCAACAAACACACAAAAAAGAAGATTACATCGAATAGATCTCCGTGAGAGAGGGAGAACATTGTATTGAGATCCAAAAATAGAGAAGAAGCCATCTAGCTAATAACTATGGACCCGAAGGTCTGAGGTAAACTACTCACACATCATCGGAGAGGCTATGGTGTTGATGTAGAAGCCCTCCGTGATCGATGCCCCCTCCAGCGGAGCTCCGGAAAAGGCCCCAAGATGGGATCTCAAGGGTACATAAGGTTGCGGCGGTGGAATTAGGTTTTTGGCTCCGTGTCTGGTAGTTTGGGGGTACGTAGGTATATATAGGAGGAAGGAGTATGTCGGTAGAGCAACATGTGGCCCACGAGGGTGGAGGGCGCGCCTGGGGGGTAGGCGTGCCCCCCTACCTCGTGCCCTCCTAGTTGATGTCTTGACGTAGGGTCCAAGTCCTCTGGATCACGTTCGTTCCGAAAATCACGTTCCCGAAGGTTTCATTCTGTTTGGACTCCGTTTGATATTCTTTTTCTGCGAAACTCTGAAATAGGCAAAAAATAGCAATTCTGGGCTGGGCCTCCGGTTAATAGGTTAGTCCCAAAAATAATATAAAAGTGTATAATAAAGCCCAATAATGTCCAAAACAGAATATAATATAGCATGGAACAATAAAAAATTATAGATACGTTGGAGACGTATCAAGCATCCCCAAGCTAGGTTTTCTTAATAGAAGGGACATTTGGCGATAAGCTTGTGCCTGTTTGGAGAGATCATCATAAATTATTAAAGTATGCCGTTCGCGGTACATAAAATACTCAGCTAGGGCTGCTCCCGTATAAGGAGCGAGGTATTGTAATGTAGCGGTGAATCCGCCATTTCAGCTACTACAATAGTGTATTCCATGGCCCCTCCTCATGGAAAGTAGTTACTACTTGAGCTATGGAGGATGCTCTTTGACCGATAGTTACATAAACACATATTACACCTTGCCCTTTTGATTGAGAATTGTATCTGTAGCTCTTTGCTGTTTTTGCGGTCTGTCTGTCCCCAATAATTAACTCTCGCTGACCACGCCCTATAGGGATCATCGAATCGATAGCAATAAGCCCTGTTTGAAGAGGTTCGTATACGGAACGCCTGGAAATTATAGTAGGTAAATGATAAAAACAGAACTTTTGATGGGGAATGTCACTTGGCATAATTTCAATGTAATTCTTCTTAATTGTGGTATGAATATTCAGATCCGAAAGATTCAAGATAAAAGTTCAATATTGACATAAAAATAATAATACTTCAAGCATACTAACTAAGCAATTATGTCCTCTCAAAATAACATGGCCAAATAAACTTCATCCCTACAAAATCATATATTTTAGTCATGCTCCATTTTCGTCACACAAGAATGCTCTCATCTTGCCAAAACCCGATGACAAGCCAATAAATTGATTCATACTTTAATAATCTCAAACCTTTTCAACTTTCACGCAATACATGAGCGTGAGCCATGGATATAGTACTATGGGTGGAATAGAATATAATGATGGGGGTTATGTGGAGAAGACAAAAAGGGAGAAAGTATCACATCAACGAGGCTAATCAATGAGCTATGGAGATGCCCATCGATTTATGTTAATGCAAGGAGTAGGGATTGCCATGCAACGGATGCACTAGAGCTATAAATATATGAAAGCTCAACAAAAGAAACTAAGTGGGTGTGCATCCAACTTGCTTGCTCACGAAGACCTAGGGCATTTGAGGAAGCCCATTGTTGGAATATACAAGCCAAGTTCTATAATGAAAAATTCCCACTAGTATATGAAAGTGAAAAAATAAGAGACTCTCTATCATGAAGATTATGGTGCTACTTTGAAGCACAAGTGTGGTAAAAAGGATAGTAACATTGTCCCTTCTCTCTTTTTCTCTCATTTTTTTGGGCCTTTTTTTTTTATGGCCTTTCTCTTTCTTTTATTTTTATTTTATTTTTCCTCACTTGGGACAAGGCTCTAGAAAATGATGATCATCACACTTCTATTTATTTACAACTCAATGATTACAACTCGATACTAGAACAAAGTATGACTCTATATGAATGCCTCCGTGATGTAAGGATATGCAATGAACCAAGAGTGACATGTATGAAAGAATTATGAATGGTGGCTTTGCCCCAAATACTATGTCAACTACATGATCATACAAAGCAATATGATAATGATGAACGTGTCATGATAAACGAACGGTGGAAAGTTGCATGGCAATATATCTCGGAATGGCTATGGAAATGCCATAATAGGTAGGTATGGTGGCTGTTTTGAGGAAGATATAAGGAGGTTTATGTGTGAAAGAGTGTATCATATCACGGGGTTTGGATGCACCGGCGAAGTTTGCACCAACTCTCAATGTGAGAAAAGTCAATGCACGGTACCGAAGAGGCTAGCAATGATGGAAAGGTGAGTGTGTGTATAATCAATGGACTCATCATTAGTCATAAAGAACTCACATATTGCAAAAATTTACAAGTCATAAAAAACCAAGCACTACGCGCATGCTCCTGGGGGATAGATTGGTAGGAAAATACCATCGCTCGTCCCCGACCGCCACTCATAAGGAGGACAATCAAAGAACACCTCATGTTTCAAATTTGTTACATAACGTTTACCATACGTGCATGCTACGGGACTTGCAAACTTCAACACAAGTATTTCTCAAATTCACAACTACTCAACTAGCACAACTTTGATATCACTACCTCCATGTCTCAAAACAATCATCAAGCATCAAACTTCTCTTAGTATTCGACACACTCATAAGAAAGTTTTTACTAGTCTTGAATACCTAGCATATTAGGATTATTTAAGCAAATTACCATGCTGTTTAAGACTCTCAAAATAATCTAAGTGAAGCATGAGAGAATAATAGTTTCTATAAAACAAACCACCACTGTGCTGTAAAAGATATAAGTGAAGTACTAGAGAAAAAACTATATAACTCAAAAGATGTAAGTGAAGCACATAGAGTATTCTAATAATTTCTGAATCATGTGTGTCTCTCTCAAAAGGTGTGTACAGGAAAGATGATTGTGGTAAACTAAAAAGCAAAGACTCAAATCATACAAGATTGTCCAAGAAAAACACATATCATGTGGTGAATAAAAATATAGCTCCAAGTAAATTTACCGATGGAAGTAGACGAAAGAGGGGATGCCTTCCGGGGCATCCCCAATCTTTGGCTTTTAGGTGTCCTTAGATTATATTGAGGGTGCCATGGGCATCCCCAAGCTTAGGCTCTTTGTCGGTGTCAAAAATGGCGGATCTCGAGTAGGGGGTCCCGAACTGTGCGTCTAAGGCGGATGGTAACAGGAGGCAGGGGACACGATGTTTACCCAGGTTCGGGCCCTCTCTATGGAGGTAATACCCTACTTCCTGCTTGATTGATCTTGATGATATGAGTAGTACAAGAGTTGATCTACCACGAGATCGTAGAGGCTAAACCCTAGAAGCTAGCCTATGGTATGATTGTTGTTCTTGTCCTACGGACTAAACCCTCTGGTTTATATAGACATCGAGAGGGGCTAGGGTTACACAGAGTCGGTTACAAGGGAGGAGATCTACATATCCGTATCGCCAAGCTTGCCTTCCACGCCAAGGAGAGTCCCATCCGGACACGAGACGAAGTATTCAATCTTTTATCTTCATAGTTCAACAGTCCGGCCCAAGGATATAGTCCAGCTGTCCGGATACCCCCTAATCCAGGACTCCCTCCGTAGCCCCTGAACCAGGCTTCAATGACGATGAGTCCGGTGCACAGATTGTCTTCGGCATTGCAAGGCGGGTTCCTCCTCCGAATACTCCATAGAAGATCTTGAACACAAGGATAGTGTCCGGCTCTGCAAAACAAGTTCCACATACCACCGTAGAGAGAATAATATTTCCACAAATCCAATCTGCTGACACACTTGATATGATGACATCATACTATGGCCCGGTCATTATTCGAACCTTTTTTCTCAACCAGCCTTGGCGCATATCGCGAGGCGGTTTTGTCGAAGCAGAGATCGTGTTCCCTTGCCATGGGATTCTCATCCATACGGGCGTGGGTAACCCAGCCGCGCCATCAATTACGGCATTTGGGGAACAAGAGGTTTTACCAGGCAAGTGGGGAGGCGCATCGCCCCTTCCGTCCCTATAAGGGGACAAGGATCTATTCTTCTAACCCACGCCTTCCTCCCAGCTCATTCCCTTCTGCTCAGGCTCCAACGCCCAAGCGTTCCTCTTCTCCGTCCACAAGAGGTCCTTCAAGGATGTCCGGATCCGGAGCTGGAGGCAAATGGATGGCCTCTACCGTCCAAGAGAAGGATATTAAAAAGCTTCGGAAGGCCGGGTATCTGGCCAAGAGAATTAGCCACCGTCTTCCGACGGCGGGACAAATCGTCCCTACTCCAGAACCCCACGAGAGGGTTGTATTCCTCCCTCACTTCATCCGCGGGCTGGGGTTTCCCCTACACCCATTTGTTCGCGACATTATGTATTATTATGGGATCGATCTTCACGATCTGTCCCCCAATTCCTTCCTCAACATCTCGACATTCATTGTCATGTGCGAGGCTTTTCTCCGCATTTCACCACACTTCGGCTTTTGGCTGAAGATCTTTAATGTGAAGCCCAGGGTGGTGGGTGGTGAGCATGCCGAGTGTGGGGGCGCCATGGTGAGCAAGATGCCCAACGTCATATGGCCAACTGGAACCTTTAATGATTTTGTCAAGGAGTGGCAACAGCAGTGGTTTTATCACTGAGCCGCGCGGCACAGAGTGGGCCGCCTCTCCCAAGTTCCGATCAGGCGCCCCCTTGCGGCTTACATCCTGGGTCAAGAAAGGCCTGGACTGGACCTCGTCCGACGAATCGCTCGGCGCTCGAACGCGTTGGAGATATGGGAGACAAGAACATTGGGCTTGTCAATGTGGTCCAGGTGATGTTGATTCGCCGGATCCTGCCTTGTCAACATCAGACTTGCAATTTGTGGCAATTCGATCCGGCCCAGCACCAAACCTTGCGGGATATTTTTGGCTCCTCGCACAAGGACATCTGGAAGGTGCTCTTCAAGTCCAGCAAATCATGGCCGGACTCCGCCGAAGACCGTGGGTACCAACTGTCCCGCCCGGCAAGTTCGGTGAGTTATCAAACTTTCTTATCCGCGTAACCCAAAAGAAACGCTACGTGTTCTATTCAATTCTCCCAGGGCTGGACGAAGAAGGCGGAGCGGATCCATTGTCCGGCTCCGCTGCCCGAAGGACCGGCCATCCCGCTTCTGACGAAGATGTTGGTCCCGGCACCTTACAAGGTGCCGCAGAAGACGGCCGAGAAGGAGGCCAAAAAGACCCGGGACGGCCCTCCTCGCCGCGGCACTTCGGACACAATATCCGAAGGATCCAGCGCCCATTCCGCCTTCGAAGAGGACAAGGAGGAGGAGGAAGACGAATCCCCTGCGGGGGGAAGAAAGAAGAGGACGGCCTCCGTGCACTTGGAGGCCGAGCTGCCCAAAAGGGGAAAGGCTCCTCTTCCGGAGGAGTCTACTGCCGCCGCTGACAGCGGCCCGGCATGGGATCCCAGGGCCCAGCCCCTGTTGAACTCGTAAGTGTATAAGATCCGAGTACGTTTTAGGCGTCCGGACTCCTCGTGGCTTAGTATTTTAACCCAAGCCATATTTTTTGCAGTCCGACAGTGTCTCGTGCCAAACAATCCTCATCACAGGACTTGCTGAGCTCAAATGCTATGGAAAGCGGGACGCCCCCTGTAACACCCCCGGTGTCGTGCTACAGTAATTTTTGTTAATGGCGCCATGTCATCATTGTTACTGTTGCTAATCTCACGTTGATTCAAAACCAATTCAAATTCAACTTTAAAATAAAGTCAAATAAATTATTCCTCCAAACAGTAAAACAAAAATGTTCGCTGGGTTGAAAATATCCACTGACTAAATGCCATGAGTGATTCAACGTCATTTGAGATAGCTAATTTCCCCTGGGAATTAAAGCATTTCCAAATCAGCATTTTTAAATGCTTTTCCAACTGTGAAAAATACAAATCATTTCAAACTCCTCCCAAAATTTTTGTGGCAGGTGCCAAATATTGTAATGTATTTATTTGGCCAAGTCCCACATTTTTCAGAACTCCTTTTGGCAGCTCAAATATTGCATTTCATTTTTTCTGTAAAAAGAAAAGAGCAAAAGAAAGGAAAATGGGGGAGAGAGAGAAAAGGCCCCTGACCCCCCTGGGCCTAACCCTCCGGGCTAAGCCCAACAGGCCATGTGGCCCACTACCCCTCCCCTGTCGTCTCCCACCTCCCACTGTTCGACCGACCGGGCGCCTCGGCGCCACCCGACCACCTCGCCGGCCTCGCCGGGAGAGGATAAGGGCGACGCCTCGGGCTCCCCTTACACTTGCTCTGCCACCCCACTCGCCCAGTCCTTTCCCTCGCCCGCCGCTCTCCCTCGCACCCCTGCATCCCTCCCCAGCGCAGCCCTACGCCACGGCCGCCATGGCCGCCGTCGCCCTCGCGGCCACCGTCCGCCACACGCCCTTCCAACATGCCTGTTCGCTCCGCCGCCATCCCCTACACCGCTTGCCACATCAAGTTGGAGCTCGGAGCACCTGTAGTGACGGCGGCGACTTCATCTTCCTCCTCGGCCACCTCGGATCGCCGCCGCCGTTCGTCGTCATCGAGCCTTCCCCGCGCCCGCTAAGCACATCTGCAGGACCCCTGTGAGCATCTCTCTCCTTTCCCTCACTCCACGCGCTCAATTTTGAGCTCTAGCAATCTATTCGCTATCGGCCGAAAGCTTGCTCCGCCGCTCACCTCGCCGTCGCGGCCACAGCTCACGCCGCTGGCGTCTGAGCACATCGTGGTGCTTGACGTCTTTGTAGGAGGCCGTAGCACCCACCAGCTCTTCCCCTCGTGCCCCCATGCGCCTTTCCCATCGGTGTCGTTCTCCGGTCGCCGCTGCCGTCGACGCGGCACTCACCTCCGGCCACCCCCGGTTGCTCCCACCACCCCTGTTAGATGCGGCTCGCTCCGCTTGTTCAGGCGAGCCTAAGCACGCCCGAAACCGTCGCATGTGGCCCGTTTCCGGCGTGGTCCACGCGCCTCCGTCGTGCTTTTGGTCGTCGGCGGTGAACCACCGCCGCCCGCCGATGTGGCACACCTGGGCCCCACCCTTGGGTCACTGCCAGTGGGCCATGGGGGCCCCGTTGACTGTGTTGACTCAGTCAACGTGCTGACTGGGCAACCCATTGGCACTGACATGCGGGCCCCACCACATAATTAAGCTAATTAAAACGTTTTATAAATAAAAGTAATTAGTTTAACCTAAAACACTCACTGACACCCGGGGCCCACACCCCTAATTGATCCTGCTAGATTAGTTAATCCATTGTTAAGCCAACGGAGGCTGACATGTGGATCCTAGTGGTCCCACTGGTCAGTTTGACCTGGTAAGCCGTTCTGTTGACTACTGATGTCATCAGCACGTCATGCTGACGTCATTTTATCTTTTATGTTTATATAAATAAATCCAGAATATGGTTTAATCTTTGAAAATTCATAGAAATTAAACTGTAACTCGGATGAAAATGTTTTGTATATGAAAGTTGCTCAGAAAAATCCAACGAATCCAAATACATGGTCCGTTCATCTGTCACATGCCCCTAGAATGCTGAACTTGGAACTTTCCCCCTCTTTTCCTTTGTCCGGAATCCGCCTAACGCCGGGAATTCATCCTCGGATGTTTCCCCCTTCGTCTACAACGTGTAGTACCGCGTTAGAGCACGCCTAGCGCTACGTATCGTCATGTCATGCTTAGTGATACCTCTGTTTGCTATGTATTTACTGTTTCTTCCCCCTCTTCTCTCCGGTAGACCCCGAGGCCGATGATGCCCCGGTGATCGACTACGTCGACGACGACCCCTCCTTGCCAGAGCAACCAGGCAAGCCCCCCCCTTTGATCATCCCGATATCGCCCATTCCATTCTCTCATGCTTGCATTAGATTTTGCTATTGTTATTAATTGCTCCTATTCAGATGCATAGCCTATTTTTGTATCTGTTGTTGTATCTTACCTGCTTATCATAATCTGCTTAGTATAGGTTGGTTAGAGATCCATCAGTGACCCCCACCTTGCCCTTGTTGCCCCTGCTTCATCACCGAAGACTCGATCAATGGGATCGAAGACCAGGCCCCGACACCGCACATCACTTCCCCTTAGTTGCTCGACCTACTGGTTTCTATCGAGTGCCGAGGGTGAGACCTCTACAACACTTCTGATGTTAACCCTGTAGTGTAGCTATTCGGTCGTGGTCATCGAGGGTGATTCCGCCTAAACCACTTCCGATACGAATCTGTCGTGCAGCCCCTCAAGTGTGAACCACGGGGGTGATTCCTCTTACGTTCACCTTGATGATTACATCGAGTGGACTTCACCGGGGGCGGGTTTTCCCCTTGATGTTTAGACACACAGTTACTATGATTGCTATGACTTTACAATGTATCATGTTACTAAGACGGGTCGACCCTGAGGGGTACCCGCGCGAGCTTAATTGCGAGTGATGTGGAGTCGGGTTGACCTGGAGGGTGCCCGCGAGATAATTACGAGGTGTGGCCGGGCATTCCTATCCCTTGCCGCAAGTCCTCGAGACGGGGCAACGGGTCACATCTTTCGTGAGTCTCGCTTCTTACGGCGCTGCCTAATCCACTACGATTTGGATATTTGATCCGAGGGCCTCGCCCGATAGCACTAACCATCACGTGGGCATAGTATGGGCATTTACGTATGTCGTATGCATCGGCCGAAGCTTAATAGGACGTCGGCCGATCGAGCGCGCTACCGGGTTGGATCGCGTAAGCACCTGCCTTGTTAAAGGAGGTAGCTAGGTCTGCTCACCGGCTGCCCCACGCAACGTGCAGGAGTTCCCGGGGCGATGGACCATGAGCCCTGGGGGCATAGGTTTAGTCCGGCCTGCTGGCCTCTATATTAAGCCTAGGTCGGGTTGCAGCGTATTGTTTGGCCGAGGCGGGCATGACCAGGAAAGTGTGTCCGCCGGAGTTAATCGAGCATGGTGGGTGGGTAAGTTGGTGCACCCTAGGAAGAAAACATCTATCGATAGCCTGTCCTACGGTAACAGACACTTGGAGTTGTATCCCGATCGATACAACTAGAACTGGATACTTGTGACGCCCTCGATTCAATCGTACACTAATCATGCACGCAAATGTGTACGATCAAGATCAATGACTCACGGGAAGATATCACAACACAACTCTAGACACAAATTGAAACAATACAAGCTTTATATTACAAGCCGGGGCCTCGAGGGCTCGAATACATAAGCTCGAATACACAAGAGTTAGCGGAAGCAACAATATCTGAGTACGCATATGAGTTAGACAAGTATGCCTTAAGAAGGCTAGCACAAAAGCAACAACGATCGAAAAGGCAAGGCCTCCTGCACAGGAGCCTCCTAACTACTCACAGTGGTCGGCGGCCTCCACGCGTAATGTCGCACTCTCGGGTAGTAGTAGTCGTCGGTGGTGTCAGTTCGGATCATGGGCTCCACCATCCGTTGCGACAACCGTAAAGAAGAAAGAAGGGGAAAAGGAAGCAAAGCAACCGTGAGTACTAGTCGGGTTGACTTGGAGGGTGCCCAGAGATAATTACGAGGCGTGGCGGGCATTCCTAGCCCTTGTCGCAAGTCCTCGAGACGGGCAACGGGTCACATCTTTCGTGAGTCTCTGCTTGTTACCGCGTTCCTAATCCACTACGATTTGGCTATTTGATCCAAGGGGCCTTCGGCACGATAGCACTAACCATCACGTGGGCATAGTATGGGCGTTACGTCGTATGCATCGGCGAAGCTTAATAGGCGTCGTGATCGAGCGGCGTGCACCGGGTTGGACTGCGTAAGCACCTGCCTTGTTGAAGGAGGTAGCTAGGTCTGCTCACCGTCATGCATAGCGTCTTGAGGAGTTCCCGGGGCGATGGACCATGAACCCTGGGGGCATAGGTTTAGTTCGGCATGCTGGCCTCTCTATTAAGCCTAGGTCGGGTTGGGGCGTATTGTTTGGCCGAGGCCGGGCATGACCTAGGAAAGTGCGTCCGGCCAGAGTTAATCGAGCGTGGTGGGTAAGTTGGTGCACCCTAGGAAGAAAACATCTATCGATAGCCTGTCCTACGGTAATGGACACTTGGAGTTGTATCCTGATCGATACAACTAGAACTGGATACTTGTGATGAGAACTGGATGGTGATGAGAAATGGATTGTGATGATAACTAGATAGTATGGCTCTGGGATGCCTTTCTCGCAGGGAGTCGATAAAGGAACTCTGGCCGAGGTTGATAACACTTCTACTACTTTACTTTATGCTACTCTACTCCCTCGGTTCTTTGCAAGATGGTGGTTTCCGAAGATGCTAGTCTTCGATAGGACTAGGCCTTCTCTCTATTCTCGCATTTCTGCAGCCACCACATATACAACCATCCTTTGATAATGTTGCATATGTAGTGTAGATCCTTGCTTGCAGTACTTTGGATGAGTACTCACGGTTGCTTTGCTTCCCTTTTCCCCTTCTTTCTTCTTTTCCGGTTGTCGCAACCAGATGGTGGAGCTCAGGATCCGCATTTACACCACCGACGACTACTACTACCCGAGAGTGCGTATTACTACGTGGAGGCCGCCGACGACCAGGAGTAGTTAGGAGGCTCCCAGGCAGGAGGCCTTGCCTTTTCGATCGTTGCTGCTTTTGTGCTAGCCTTCTTAAGGCATACTTGTCTAACTCATGTCTGTACTCAGATATTGTTGCTTCCGCTGACTCTTGTGTATTCGAGCTTATGTATTCGAGCCCTCGAGGCCCCTGGCTTGTAATATAAAGCTTGTATTATTTCAATTTGTGCCTAGAGTTGTGTTGTGATATCTTCCCATGAGTCCTTGATCTTGATCGTACACATTTGCGTGCATGATTAGTGTATGATTGAATCAAGGGCGTCACAAGTTGGTATCAGAGCCAACTGCCTGTAGGTAGCCCCCTTTCCCACTCCTTGGCCGAAGTTGAGTCTAGTCCTCCAAAACTGTTTTACTAACTTGGGTGTGTGGCTTACGGGCCCACGTCGCCATTGGGTGGTATTAGGATCTTTTATTCCTCGTCCATACTCTGGGACTCTGATCTCTCGTCTATTCGGGTTAAACATTTTACTAACTCTGACATTAGGCTCTCGTACCCACTTCCTCCCGGAGAGCCCCGACATTACCGATGATCGCTTGCTCCGCCAGAAGATTCTCGAGACCCTGTGCCCACTGCCTTGCAATTCCTGACCATAGATAATCCCCGTGAATAACATCCTTGCCGCTTGTACCTTCATATCCAGTCGCTCCTATTATTACAAGATGTACTCTCCGTTGTTTCAAGAATCCCTTGTGCCTTCTGCTTTGCGGCTTCTTTTTGCACTACGGGTAATTCCCTGAACCCGTTCATCCCCAGTTGTTAATTTGCTTTCCAAAATACTTGGAAATACTATCTGATCTTCCGAAAATCCTCTACGGCCTATTACTCTTGATTCTTCTTGCCTGCTTGCATTATGGTTAATTCCATATTTCTAGTAATCTCCGTTGACATCCTATGTCTCTATCATTTCGAGTCCCTTCATCCAATTTGTTGCGAGTGCTCAAATCCTCAATCGAATCCTAGCATTCATCCTTCCATTTCGACGTCACTGAACATGGGCTTGTTCTTGGCAAATGAAACCTTGATTGATTGTCGATCTATATCGATTCAACTCAATTATCTTTTTATCAGAGCCTCTGCTTCTGATCTTCTGATATGAAAATCGTAATTCCTTCGTATTCAAGCTTTGAAGTTATCCAGATATATCTATAATCCGATGCCTTGCATTCTTTCCTTCTTTTGATTGAGTACTGATACTCACATCAGATCCATTAAGGACCACTGAATCCTTTTTTGGATTATTATCTGGCAGTTTCCTTCATATTCAAAATTTTGTGCGCTCTTCCCCTGATACACATTGCCTTTGGTAAATTGTATCCTCTGCCTTCTCAACCATGCTCTGCCTTCGAGCTTGTGTTATTTTACTCGTGGAGTTTGTGGTATATGTTCCCAAGATGCCCCAATGGGTTGAACCTATGCCTTCCTTAATCCATGTGAACCCGAGAGTTTTCACGAGTCATACTCTTCTGGTGTTTTGCCAGATAACATTTCAACACTACAACTTCATCGAAAATGAGGAGTAAATGAAAGGTTATGCATTGAAGAAGTGGGAGTCGACCTTGAACTTTGTGTTCATGCCCATAGACATGATGTAGACCTTATCATGGAAGCTTCTCTTTTAATCAAATGTTCCCTTGGTATAAGCTCATCTTGCATTTGTAAATTGATTCTTTGCAATCGTGGTTTTGGTCATATTTTCTCCTTGATTCCATTTTTCGGACAAGTTAAAATACTTGTATTCTGCAGATTATTTCATCTCCGCAACCTCTATTTTGATCTACCTCGAGTATTGCCCCCTGCTATCTCGAGGATATTGTGTCATTGCACTACCTCTTATAAATTCTCATTGGAATGATACTCCATCACATCATTCATAGCCTGATCGGCTATATCATTATCGAGCTATTTTTAACTGTGCTACCCGGTCCTTCTTCCCGGAACACAACTCCTGACGACGAGCTAAGGTTGCGTCGATCTTCTGCATCCTATCATTTTATCTCGAACAACAAGTTTGATTTCGAGCTTGTGTCGAATTCGTGGTTCTCATAGCCTTTCACTTCATCCTTCCTTTTGCTTAATGCCGTCGCTGCTCGATGGCATCTTCATAGAGTCTCTCAACAAAATTTGTCGTGATCACCGTCGACACTTTGGCTTCTTCAGAGATGTCAATTGAATTCATGGCTAGAAATACCATCCTTGCCCCTCGATGATTTGTGATATCATCGATGACATCTTAACTTTCCGCCAACACAGACCTGATTGTGCTTGGTTATTCCTTAAGTTCTGAGATAATCTTGGAATTGTTTCTCGGTATCTCTTGAGATCTTCGAACCCAATCTTTAATTGGCACCATATTGTTGATGCATCAAAGCGTGACTGTGGTATTCTGAATATCAACAAGAATATTGGAAGCACATTGTCAAATGTTTCTTGATCTATTATCCAAACACCGTTGTATGGGTAATATCATGATTATTCCCTCGCCCCCTTTATCTAAATGCTTTTGAACTTGCTGTCATATCATGTATATCCTACCCCGCTTCCCCTTGGGAAGGATATACTCCCAATTCTTGTGTGTAAACACATTTTCCTTTCCAATGTTCTAATTAATCTAATGATCACCTTTTCTTTCAATTGTTTTGTTTAACCTTTCTGGTGGTTTATGAGATCTAAGCAGCAATAGTTCCCTGCTTATGAAAACACATCGGTGTGCAATTTGTCAGTAAGACCTTGTTATTATTGGAGTTGACATTCTGGTAACCACCGATGGACGAGAACTTTGCCTATTGGTCCGCCTCGTTCAACGAGCAGGAAAATAGTTCTCTTCGTCCCTCGCCCTTGGTACCAACGTTGTTGGCAACATAACTGACAGACTACCATCTGACATGCCTTGCTATCGGCCCCCTTTCTACTTTTAACCCACATGGTGGGCCCATAACCCACAGTTCCACAGGATCGAAACCTGACTCCCCTGTATATCTTTGATTCTGAAATATTCTTGCATTTGGCTTCGTATCATGTCACGAGCCACCTTCCGAGAGATGATCTATTCGATGCTCTCAACCCCTTCTCACACTCTGTTCAGGTATCGATCGTTTGTCCATTCGCTTGAAACTTCCTATTGTACCTTCATATTTGCTCTCGATGTTTTCTTAAGTTTCAACTCGAGAGATACTTTTGCCACATTCCCTGAATTGTTCTCCAGATAATTAACCCTATAAGTGTCAGTTCTTCTGAAGTTGCTCTTTACTTCCCAACCTAAATCTCGGGACGAGATTTCTTGTAGTGGAGGAGATTTGTAACACCCCCAATGTCGTACTACAAGAATCTACATTAATGGCGCAATGTCATCATCACATCATTGCTAATCTCATGTTGATTCAAAACCAATTCAAATTCAATTTAAAAAAATCAAATAAATTATTCCTCCAAACAGTAAAACAAAAATGTTCGTTGGGTTGAAAATATCCACTGACTAAATGTCATGAGTGATTCAACATCATTTGAGATAGCTAATTTCCCCTGGTAATTAAAGCAGTTCCAAATCAGCATTTTTAAATGCTTTTCCAATTGTGAAAAATCCAAATCATTTCAAACTCCTCCCAAACTTTTTGTGGCAGGTGCCAAATATTGTATGTATTTATTTGGACAAGTCCCACATTTTTCAGAACTCCTTTTGGCAGCTCAAATATTGCATAGCATTTTTTCTGTAAAAAGAAAAGAGCAAAAGAAAGGAAAAGGGGGAGAGAGAGAGAGAGAGAAAAGGCCCCTGACCCCCCTGGGCCTAACCCTCCGAGCTAAGCCCAACAGGCCATGTGGCTCACTACCCCTCCCCTGTCGTCTCCCACCTCCCACTGTTCGACTGACCGGGCGCCTCGGCGCCACCCGACCACCTCGCCGGCCTCGCCGGGAGAGGATAAGGGCGACGCCTCGGGCTCCCCTTACACTTGCTCTGCCACCCCACTCGCCCAGTCCTTTCCCCTCGCCCGCTTCGCTCTCTCCCTCGCACCCCAGATCCCCTCCCCATCGCATCCCAACGCCACGGCCGCCATGGCCGCCGTCGCCCTCGCGGCCACCGTCCTCCACACGCCCTTCCAACATGCATGTTCGCTCCGCCGCCATCCCCTACACCGCTTGCCACATCAAGTTGGAGCTCGGAGCCCCTGCAGTGACGGCGGCGACTTCATCTTCCTCCTCGGCCACCTCGGATCGCCGCCGCCGTTCGTCATCATCGAGCCTTCCCCGCGCCCGCTAAGCACATCTGCAGGACCCCTGTGAGCATCTCTCTCCTTCCCCTCACTCCACACGCTCGATTTTGAGCTCTAGCAATCGATTCGCTGTCGGCCGAAAGCTTGCACCGCCGCTCACCTCGCCGTCATGACCCACGACTCACGCCCGGCTGGCGTCTCGGCTGTCGTCGTGCTTGACGTCTTCGTAGGAGGCCGTAGCACCCACCAGCTCTTCCCCTCGTGCCCCCATGCGTCTTTCCCATCGGTGTCGTTCTCCGGTCGCCGCTGCCGTCGACGCGGCACTCACCTCCGGCCACCCCCGGCTGCTCCCACCACCCCTGTTAGATGCGGCTCGCTCCGCTCGTTCAGGCGAGCCCAAGCACGCCCGAAACCGTCGCATGTGGCCCGTTTCTGGCGCGGTCCACGCGCCTCCGTCGTGCTTTTGGTCGTCGGCGGTGAACCACCGCCGCCTGCCGATGTGGCACACCTGGGCCCCCCCCTTGGGTCACTGCCAATGGGCCATGGGGGCCCCGTTGACTGGGTTGACTCAGTCAACGTGCTGACTGGGCAACCCAGTGGCACTGACATGCGGGCCCCACCACGTAATTAAGCTAATTAAAACGTTTTATAGATAAAAGTAATTAGTTTAACCTAAAACACACTCTGACACCCGGGGCCCACACACCTAATTGATCCTGCTAGATTAGTCAATCCATTGTTAAGCAAACGAAGGCTGACATGTGGGGTCCTAGTGGTCCCACTGGTCAGTTTGACCCGGTCAGCCGTTCTGTTGACTGCTGATGTCATCAACACATCATGCTGACATCATTTTATCTTTTCTGTTTATATAAATAAATCCAGAATATGGTTTAATCTTTGAAATTCATAGAAATTAAACCGTAACTCGGATGAAAATGTTTTGTATATGAAAGTTGCTCAGAAAAATCCAACGAATCCGAATACGCGGTCCGTTCATCTGTCACATGCCCCTAGCATGCTGAACTTGGAACTTTCCCCCTCTTTTCTTTTGTCCGAATCCGCCTAACTCCGGGAATTCATCCTCGGATGTTTCCCCTTAAATGCCTCGCAACGTGTAGTACCGGCGTTAGAGCACGCCTAGCGCTACGTATCGTCATGTCATGCTTAGTGATACCTCTGTTTGCTATGTATTTATTGTTTCTTCCCCCTCTTCTCTCCGGTAGACCCGAGGCCGATGATGCCCCGGTGATCGACTACGTCGACGACGACCCCTCCTTGCCAGAGCAACCAGGCAAGCCCCCCCTTTGATCATCCCGATATCGCCCATTCCATTCTCTCATGCTTGCATTAGATTTTGCTACTATTATTGATTGCTCCTATTCTGATGCATAGCCTATTTTTGTATCTGCTGTTGTACCTTACCTGCTTATCCTAAACTGCTTAGTATAGGTTGGTTAGAGATCCATTAGTGACCCCCACCTTGCCCTTGTTGCCCCTGCTTCATCACCGAAGACTCGATCAACGGGATCGAAGACCAGGCCCCGGCACCGCACATCACTTCCCATTAGTTGCTCGACCTACTGGGTTTCTATCAAGTGCCGAGGGTGAGACCTCTACAGCACTTCGGATGTTAACCCTGTAGTGTAGCTATTCAGTCGTGGTCATCGAGGGTGATTCCGCCTTAACCACTTCCGATACGACTCTGTCGTGCAGCCCCTCAAGTGTGAACCTCGGGGGTGATTCCTCTTACGTTCACCTTGATGATTACATCGAGTGGAATTCACCGGGGGTGATTCCTCAGGTTTTCCCCTTGATGTTTAGACACACAATTACTATGATTTCTATGACTTTACACTGTACCATGTTACTAAGATGGGTCGACCCTGAGGGGTACCCGCCCAAGCTTAATTGCGAGTGATGTGGAGTCGGGTTGACCTGGAGGGTGCCCGCGAGATAATTATGAGGCGTGGCCGGGCATTCCTAGCCCTTGCCGCAAGTCCTCGAGATGGGGCAACGGGGTCACATCTTTCGTGAGTCTCTGCTTGTTACCGCGTGTTCCTAATCCACTATGATTTGGATATTTGATCCGAGGGGCCTCTGGCCTGATAGCACTAACCATCACGTGGGCATAGTATGGGCGTTCTGCGTCGTATGCATCAACCGAAGCTTAATAGACGTCAGCGACTGAGCGGCCTGCGCCGAGTTGGACTACGTAAGCACCAGCCTTGTTGAAGGAGGTAGCTAGGTCTGCTCACCGGCCGCCCACGCAACGTGCAGGAGTTCCCGGGGCGATGGCCCATGACCCCTGGGGGCATAGGTTTAGTTCGGCGTGCTGGCCTCTCTATTAAGCCTAGGTCGGGTTGCGGCGTATTGTTTGGCCGAGGCCGGGCATGACCCAGGAAAGTGTGTCCGCCGAGTTAATCGAGCATGGTGGGTAAGTTGGTGCACCCCTGCAGGGAAGAAAACATCTATCGATAGCCTGTCCTACGGTAATAGACACTTGGAGTTGTATCCCGATCGATACAACTAGAACTGGATACTTGTGACGCCCTCGATTCAATCGTACACTAATCATGCACGCAAATGTGTACGATCAAGATCAATGACTCACGGGAAGATATCACAACACAACTCTAGACACAAATTGAAACAATACAAGCTTTATATTACAAGCCAGGGGCCTCGAGGGCTCGAATACATAAGCTCGAATACACAAGAGTTAGCGGAAGCAACAATATCTGAGTACAGACATGAGTTAGACAAGTATGCCTTAAGAAGGCTAGCACAAAAGCAAAGAACGATCGAAAAGGCAAGGCCTCCTGCCTGGGAGCCTCCTAACTACTCCTGGTCGTCGGCGGCCTCCACGTAGTAATACGCACTCTCGGGTAGTAGTAGTCGTCGGTGGTGTCGTCTGGATCATGGGCTCCACCATCTGGTTGCGACAACCAGAAAGAAGAAAGAAGGGGGAAAAGGGGAAGCAAAGCAACCGTGAGTACTAGTCGGGTTGACTTGGAGGGTGCCCGCGAGATAATTACGAGGCGTGGCCGGGCATTCCTAGCCCTTGTCGCAAGTCCTCGAGACGGGGCAATGGGGTCACATCTTTCGTGAGTCTCTGCTTGTTACCGCGCGTTCCTAATCCACTACGATTTGGCTATTTGATCCAAGGGGCCTCCGCCCGATAGCACTAACCATCACGTGGGCATAGTATGGGCGTTACGTGTCGTATGCATCGGCGAAGCTTAATAGACGTCAGCGACTGAGCGGCGTGCACCGGGTTGGACTGCGTAAGCACCTGCCTTGTTGAAGGAGGTAGCTAGGTCTGCTCACCGGCCGCCCACGCAACGTGCAGGAGTTCCCGGGGCGATGGACCATGAACCCTGGGGGCATAGGTTTAGTTCGGCATGCTGGCCTCTCTATTAAGCCTAGGTCGGGTTGGGGCGTATTGTTTGGCCGAGGTCGGGCATGACCTAGGAAAGTGCGTCCGGCCAGAGTTAATCGAGCGTGGTGGGTAAGTTGGTGCACCCCTGCAGGGAAGAAAACATCTATCGATAGCCTGTCCTACGGTAATGGACACTTGGAGTTGTATCCTGATCGATAAAACTAGAACTGGATACTTGTGATGAGAACTGGATGGTGATGAGAAATGGATTGTGATGATAACTAGATAGTATGGCTCTGGGATGCCTTTCTCGCAGGGAGTCGATAAAGGAACTCTGGCCGAGGTTGATAACATTTCTACTACTTTACTTTATGCTACTCTACTCCCTCCGGTTGCTGCAAGATGGTGGTTTCCAGAAGATGCTAGTCTTCGATAGGACTAGGCCTTCTCTCTATTCTGGCATTTCTGCAAGATCCACATATACAACCTTCCTTTGATAATGTTGCATATGTAGTGTAGATCCTTGCTTGCGAGTACTTTGGATGAGTACTCACGGTTGCTTTGCTTCCCCTTTCCCCCTTCTTTCTTCTTTCTGGTTGTCGCAACCAGATGGTGGAGCCCAGGATCCAGACGGCACCACCGACGACTACTACTACCCCGAGGGTGCCTATTACTACGTGGAGGCCGCCGACGACCAGGAGTAGTTAGGAGGCTCCCAGGCAGGAGGCCTTGCCTTTCGATCATTGCTGCTTTTGTGCTAGCCTTCTTAAGGCATACTTGTCTAACTCATGTCTGTACTCAGATATTGTTTCTTCCGCTGACTCTTGTGTATTCGATCCCTCGAGGCCCCTGGCTTGTAATATAAAGCTTGTATTATTTCAATTTGTGTCTAGAGTTGTGTTGTGCTATCTTCCCGTGAGTCCTTGATCTTGATCGTACACATTTGCGTGCATGATTAGTGTACGATTGAATCAAGGGCGCCACACCCCCAAAGGCCCCTTCCTCCAAACAGGTGCGCAACACCAAGGCTTCGTCCCAGAAGGACCCCGGCCAAGGAAGAAAGGAAAAAGCTGGGGGGGAGTGCTCGTCCCATCAGCGACCTCTGTCTATCCAGAAGTGTCGGATGCGCTGTTAGTGGCGTTGAAAGACGCCTCTCTCGTTGACGAACACCGTGCCTTTATGGGTGCGGTGATTGAGAAAATTCAGTCAACTGAGAGTGGGCTGAACGAAGCCTGTATCAGCCTTATAAGAGGCTTTGAGGTATGTTTGTCGAAGAGTGTCATGGTATGGATAGTAGCTCCTGATACATTGTTCGGTGAAGAAACCGGACAGAGGATCAAATATATAGTCGCAGGAAGACTCACTAAATGATAGTTATTTCTCTTCTGTTATAAGCGGCGTCAGAGCGGCCGCCGCCTCCCATGTCATGCGAAATCTCCGGACTGAATCAAAGTCTGGAGCGGGCCAAGGAAGAACTTGACCAGTTGAAAGTGCAGTTGAGGGATAAATAGGGTATGCACAAGTCTTGTTCGCGTTTATTGCGAATTAATTTTCAGTGTGAACTGAGCTTTATGAC
This sequence comes from Aegilops bicornis, assembly GCA_021605145.1. Classification (NCBI taxonomy): domain Eukaryota; kingdom Viridiplantae; phylum Streptophyta; class Magnoliopsida; order Poales; family Poaceae; genus Aegilops; species Aegilops bicornis. The sequence goes on along the minus strand of CM038670.1, from coordinate 277,400,963 downwards.
ATTGCGCTAGGAATTATGACCAAAGTCGAAGCCCTCAAGAAGGTTATGGCCCAAGCCGAGAAAAAAGCAGCCACTGAGCAGGTTCTTCGTGAGAAACACGAGACCAGGGTTATTAAAGCTGAACAGGAGCTACTAGAGGCCGTAGATAAATGCGAGACCTTGGAGCAGAGTTTGACGGAGAAGGAGTCCGAACTCACCAAAGCTCGTCAGGACACGAGCAATGTCCAGGGGGAAACCCGAAGCGCCCTGCAGGAGATCCAAGAAGCGAGAAAGATTGCGGCTGGTAAGGCGTTTTCCCCGTAGAGTAAGTATTTGGAGGGGGGTCTTATGGTTCTAATTTTGAATCCGGATTTATCAGGGGTATTTGCCGGGCTACCTCGCAGCATATCAGATGCCGCTCAATTCTACCGAGCCGAAGAAAGGAGTACTGCGGATAAGCTCTTCTGGTCGCAGTATTTGGCACCGAATTATCCGGTGCCTTTTTCCGATCAACTGAAACAGCTGATCGAACTACAGAAGGCGGCGAAACTAGCCATGAAGGATTTAATTATCCGGCTGTGGCCTGCTGAGCCGATCCCAACTAGCTACTTCGGGCTCGTGAAGCGGCTTGTGGGTGCCTGTCCTCGACTTGACGTCATCAAGCGGTCGGTCTGTATAGAGGGTGCACGAATGGCCTTCGCCCGCGCAAAGGTGCACTGGGGGAAGATGGACGCTGAAAAGCTGATGACCGAAGGACCGCCGGAGGGGAAGGAGCACCGCAAGCCTGAGTTATATTATGAGAATGTCCTGAAAGGATCCTACCTTGCCGCAGAGTTATGCACCAAGGACGTTATATTTCCATGAATGTAAATCATGTTGTCCTTTGTAATGTTAAAACAAGGTTGGTTATATCAGTTACCGCTTGTTATATGAAAGTTTACCCTCCGGTGCGGCCGTTTTATATGTTAAATCTGAGAGTTGGCGGTCGGCTTACGCCCCTTTACGTATGAAATGCGGGGTGTTCGATAAACCTGAGCACTCTTTATCCCAGTTTTGGGTCCTCGAAGGAGGTGCTCAAAGACAACGAACCAGGCAATCGGACTATAGGGCTTTATCACTCTCACTTAGCCATAGGAGCTTTAGTATGGTCGGCGCAGCCCCTGGTGTTCGGAAGACCGTACTAGGGGCTCTGTAAGCGCCTGATCAGAGAAAGAACCGATCCGTCGCACGCTGCATTGGTTATGGCATTGTGCGGAAGAAATCCTTAAAGATTTTGCAACCTCTCGAACAGCTGACCAGCTCTCGCCTTATCATGACAGTCAGTTTTAGCTTTCTCTCGAGGTGTTCGTCCGGGAAGAACCGGGACACAATCGCGATAGTTCTCCAGTCTACCTTAGCTGATATAGCGGAACGTAAGGTACCAAAACATGGGAGCCGGGCAAACCCAACTATTGACCCAAGACATGATTCGGAGCTGATGCATGTAATGTTATAAGTTCGGGGTGCCGAACTTCCATGAAGGTGTTCGGACTTTACTGCCGTATTATGGGTAAAACGTAGCCCCTGGCATATTTTAAGGCGTATCTCTATTTGTGGATGCCACTTTAACAGAAGAATTTCGATAAGAAATAATCAGCAGATAAGCGTCATATAAATCCTCATGTTATATTTAGGTGGTACGTCTATGCGTATAGGTACAAATAATGTGATATATAAAAGAAAGGAATGTGACTTGCGGAACCTGCTGAAACTAGGTGGAAGAGGCTGAGTGCGGATCCGTAGTATAACCGGATGGTCATTGCGGGGAATGACAAAGGATTCCCTTACGCGTTCTAGCTGCCTTCATATAGTCCATCCTGGTCGGCGCAAAGGTGAACCTGCAAGGGAAATGTAAGAAATATTTATGTGCTGCAAGGCGGTTAAGCCGCCGAGTGCGGCCTGTCCTGGCCTTCGCCGGAGTGTTTAATTGAGCCCTGGACGGGCCAGGCTATCCTTCCGTGAAGTAGGTCGGAGTCCCTTGACTGTATCCGTAGGCCCGGACGTTTGCTTGAGGTTCGGCTGCAAGGTGCTGCTCGTTGTCTCTGCTGCTAAGGCAGTGGTGTATATGCGGGCACCGAGGGAAAGTTCGGCCTTGCCATTAAACGAGATGACGCCGCGTGGACCGGGCATCTTGAGCTTACGGTAAGCATAATGTGGCACCGCATTGAATTGAGCAAATGCGGTTCGTCCGAGCAGTGCTTGATAACTACTGCGGAAAGGGACGATTTTGAAGTTTAACTCTTCGATGCGGTAATTTTCTAGTGAACCGAAGACTACCTCAAGGGTAATGGAACCTGTACAGCGAGCCTCCTCACCTGGTATAATGCCTCTGAGAGTGGCTTTAGTAGGTTTGATCGCCGAATGATCAATGCCCATCTTGCGCACTGTGTCTTGATAAAGCAGATTTAAACTGCTACCGCCGTCCATAAGGACTCGAGTGAGGTGGAACCCGTATATTATTGGGTCCAGGACTAGTGCGGCTGGATTGCCCTGATTGGCGTTGACCGGACGATCCGTGCGGTTGAAGGTGACTGGCCCCAGTTTATATTGTGGGACGACAAGTTCCGTTGAGTCACCATCCCTGAGGATGGATATCCGGTCCGAGTTGGTAATTTGGGTGGTATGTACCACATTCACTCATTGAATATGCGGGGGAAATTTCTTTTGCCCTCCTGTGTTTGGTGGTCTGGGCTCTTTGTCGCTATCGTCGCTTTGAGACCCCCTTTGTCTTTGGCGCCTGCCCTGTCGGCTTGTTTGAAGACCCGGCACTCTCTGTTGGTATGGGTGGCTGGCGTTTCTGGGGTGCCATGAATTTGGCATTGGAGATCGAGTATGCGGTCCAGACTGCAAGGACCCGGATTTTTATTTTTGGGTGTCCCATTCCGCTTACCGGACGTTGAGCCCCTGAACCCGGCATTGACTGCCGTGTTTTCGGCATTTTCACCATATTTGCGGCGCTTATGTTTGTTGCGTCGTGGTTTGCCATTGCTATCCCTGACTTCTGATATGCCAGGTTTGCTTGCTGTTTTGGTACTACTAGCCAGCCAGCTATCTTCGCCCGCACAAAAGCGGGTCATAAGTGTAGTGAGGGCTGCCATGGATTTTGGCTTTTCCTGGCCGAGGTGCGGGCGAGCCACTCGTCACGGATGTTATGCTTAAATGCCGCTAAGGCCTCTATCCGGGCAGTCTACAATTTGATTTTTCTTGGTTAGGAACCGTGTCCAAAATTGCCTGGCCGATTCCCCTGGCTGCTGAATTATGTGGCTCAAGTCATCGGCATTTGGTGGTCGCACATAAGTGCCCTGGAAGTTATCGAGGAATGCGTCTTCCAGATCTTCCCAATAGCCAACGGAGTCTGCTGGCAAGCTATTCAGCCAATGCCGAGCTGGTCCTTTAAGTTTTAACGGGAGGTACTTGATGGCATGTAGATCATCACCGCGGGCCATGTGGATGTGAAGGAGGAAGTCCTCGATCCATACCGCGGGATCTGTTGTACCGTCATATGATTCGATATTTACGAGTTTAAAACCCTCTGGGAATTCATGATCCATTACTTCGTCAGTGAAGCATAGGGGGTGTGCCGCGCCTCTGTACTGGGCTATATCGCGACGCAGTTCATATGAGTCCTGCCTGCTGTGTTCGGCCCGGCTGGATTTTCTTTTACTGTATCCAGCGTGGCGGTCACCATCCCGCGTAGGGGCGTGCCCTCGTGATCCGTAGATCGATCTTGCGTGTTTTGCCCTGTCTTCCAATACATCTCGCAGGTCCCGCGTGTTGCCCCGTGCCTTGGTATTTTTGTTTGAGTGGCGGCGGGGTGCGGGCGAAGCTTCAGGCTGGAATGCCTCTCTATCTCGGCCACGAGGTGGCCGATCAGCCGCATCGTACGCTGGTGACATAGGTTTCAATGCTTCCTCCTCAAGTCGGGGTAGCAACCTGCGTTTGGGTAACCCTTGGAACGGCGTTCAAGTTCGTATTCATCGGCCGCAAGGATTTCAGTCCATCTGTCTGCTAGCAAATCTTGATCAGCTCAAAGTTGTTGCTTTTTCTTCAGGCTATTTGTTGTGGCTATAAGCCGGTGCTTAAAGCGCTCCTGCTCGACGGGATCCTTAGGAACGACAAATTATTCGTCGTCGAGGCTCACTTCGTCTTTGGAGGGAGGCATGTAATTGTCCTCCTTTCCCTCTGCCGCTCACTCAGGAGGGCTAGCTTGTTCATCCTCCGGCTCTGAATCTTGCCGGAAGGGATTGCCATCATCTTCAGCACTGTCCGGAGTACTGTTATCCCCTATGCCGGTATCACCGCTTTTGCTGTGGCGAGATTTAGAGCAGTGCCGCTGACATCGGCGCTTAGGCTGCTTCTTGGAGGGGTCATCCTCCGCTGTCTTGTCGCCATTGCCTTCTTTGGGTGTATCCACCATATATATATCGTATGATGAGGTGGCGGTCCAGTGCCCCGTGGGCAGTGGTTCCTGTTCGTCTCCTTCATCGTTGTCCATACCATCGATGTCTTCGGAGTCGAAGTCGAGCATGTTGGTTAAATCATCGACAATGGCTACTAAGTGGGTGGTGGGTGGGGAGTGAATTTCTTTGTCATCCGCATCCCATTCTAGCCGGACATAGTTCGGCCAAGGTTCTCCTGACAGGGAGAGAGATTTTAATGAGCTTAGTACATCGCCGAAGGGCGAGTGCTGAAAGATATCCGCGGAGGTGAACTCCATGATCGGCGCCCAATCGGATTCGATAGGCATGGGCGCAGGCGGTTCAGAGTCCGTGGCCGGATACGAGTCCAGTAGTCCGACGTCACAGCTCTCGTGAGGGGTAAGGTCAGTATTCGGCTCTATCGCCGCTGAGGGTGCGGCCTCCAAGGCGGGGTCCATCCACCCGTCCTCGGATGGCGCGATCTGTTCCGGATTGAAGGTCGGAGTAGTTGCTGGCGTGATTTCCTGAACACTGTCCGATGGCAGAGCTATATCGTGCTCGTCGTGATCATGCGACACACCTGGCACGGGCCCGAATCCGTCGAAGATCAAGTCTCCGCGGATATCGGCAGTGTAACTCAAATTTCCAAACCTGACCTGATGGCCAGGGGCGTAGCTCTCGATCTGCTCCAGATGGCCAAACAAGTTGGCCCGCAGTGCGAAGCTGCCGAATACAAAGCTCTGTCCAGGGAGGAAGACCTCACCCTGGACCATATCGTTACCGACGATCGAAGGGGCCATCAAGACTTACGGCGACGGCACAGTGGAACTCTCAATGAAAGCACCAATGTCGGTGTCAAAACCGATGGATCTCGGGTAGGGGGTCCCGAACTGTGCATCTAAGGCGGATGGTAACAGGAGGCAGGGGACACGATGTTTACCCAGGTTCGGGCCCTCTCTATGGAGGTAATACCCTACTTCCTGCTTGATTGATCTTGATGATATGAGTAGTACAAGAGTTGATCTACCACGAGATCATAGAGGCTAAACCCTAGAAGCTAGCCTATGGTATGATTGTTGTTCTTGTCCTACGGACTAAACCCTCCGGTTTATATAGACACCGGAGGGGGCTAGGGTTACACAGAGTCGGTTACAAGGGAGGAGATCTACATATCCGTATCGCCAAGCTTGCCTTCCACGCCAAGGAGAGTCCCATCCGGACACGAGACGAAGTCTTCAATCTTGTATCTTCATAGTTCAACGGTCCGGCCAAAGGATATAGTCCGGCTGTCCGGATACCCCCTAATCCAGGACTCCCTCACTCTTGCCACTCCTTGTTCCATAATCCATCAAATCTTTCACCCAAAACTTGAAAACTTCACAACACAAAACTCAGCAGAAAATCTCGTGAGCTCCGTTAGTGAAAGAAAACAAAAGACCACTTCAAGGTACTGTAATGAACTCATTCTTTATTTATATTGGTGTTAAACCTACTGTATTCCAACTTCTCTATGGTTTATAAATTCTTTTACTAGCCATAGATTCATCAAAATAAGCAAACAACACAAGAAAAACAGAATCTGTCAAAAACAGAACAGTCTGTAGTAATCTGTAACTAACGCAAACTTATGGAACTCCAAAACATCTACCAAAATAGGTCGGCCTATAAAATTTGTTTATTGATCAGAAGAAATTGGAATCATTATTTTATCACTTTCTGGTAATTTTTAACAATTATTTTCGTGAACAGAAAGTTTCTGGAATTTTCAGCAAGATCAAATAACTATCATCCAAGAAGATCCTATAGGTTAAACTTGGCACAAACACTAATTAAAACATAAAAAGACATCTAACCAGAGGCTAGATCAAATATTTATTTCTAAACAGAAGAAAAAAGCAAAAAAACTAAGAATAAAATTGGGTTGCCTCCCAACAAGCGCTATCGTTTAACGCCCCTAGCTAGGCATAATAACAAGGATAGATCTAGGTATTGCCATATTTGGTAGGCAATCCATAAGTGGCTCTCATAATAGATTCATAAGGTAATTTTATTTTCTTTCTAGGTAAGTGTTCCATGCCTTTTCTTAACGGAAATTGGAATCTAATATTCCCTTCCTTCATATCAGTAATTGCACCAATCGTTCTAAGGAAAGGTCAACCAAGAATAATAGGACATGAAGGATTGCAATCTATATCAAGAACAATAAAATCTACGGATATATAATTCCTATTTGCAACAATAAGAACATCATTAATTCTTCCCATAGGTTTCTTAATAGTGGAATCGGCAAGGTGCAAGTTTAGAGAGCAATCATCAAATTCACGGAAACCTAGTAAATCGCATAAAGTTTTTGGAATCGTGGAAACACTAGCACCCATATCACACAAAGCATAGCATTCATGACCTTTAATTTTAATTTTAATAGTAGGTTCCCATTCATCATAAAGTTTTCTAGGGATAGAAACTTCCAACTCAGGTTTTTCTTCATAAGATTGCATCAAAGCATCAACGATATGTTTGGTAAAGGCTTTATTTTGACTATAAGCATGAGGAGAATTTAACACGGATTGCAACAAGAAAATACAATCTATCCAAGAGCAATTATCATAATTAAATTCCTTGAAATCCAAAATAGTGGGTTCATTAATATCAATCCCACTTTTACCAATTTTTGTATCAAGATCTAAAAACTCTGAATTTTTGGAACGCCTTCTAGGTAAAGGTGGCTCATGTTCAGTCCCATCATTATCAAGATTCATATTGCAAAACGAATATTCAATAGGGGACACATCAATAACTTTTAGATCTTCATCTTTATTTTCATAGAAACTAGAAGAACACGCTTTCACAAAGCAATCTTTCTTAGCACGCATCCTAGCGGTTCTTTCTTTGCACTCATCAATGGAAATTCTCATGGCTTTGAGAGACTCATTGATATCATGCTTAGGTGGACTAGATCTAAGTTTCAAGGAATCAACATCAAGAGAAATTCTATCAACGTTCCTAGCCAATTCATCAACTTTAAGCATTTTTTGTTCATGCAAAGCATTGAAATTATTTTGTGAATTCATAAACTCCTTAACACTAGTCTCAAATTCAGAGGGCATCTTATTAAAATTTCCATAAGATTCGTTGTAGGAATTACCATAATTATTAGAGGAATTACTAGGAACGACCTAGGATTAAAGTTTTCTCTATACGCGTTGTTACCAAAATTATTCCTACCAACAAAATTCACATCCATAGATTAATTATTATTCTCAATCAAAGTAGACAAAGGAATATCATTAGGATCAGAAGAAACACTTTTATTAGCAAATAATTTCATAAGTTCATCCATCTTTCCACTCAAGACATTAATTTGTTCTATCGCATGCACTTTTTATTAGTAGATCTTTCAGTGTGCCATTGAGAATAATTAACCATAATATTATCTAGGAGTTTAGTAGCTTCTCCTAAAGTGATTTCCATAAAAGTGCCTCCCGCGGCCGAATCTAAAAGATTTCTAGAAGCAAAATTCAATCCGCATAATTTTTTGTATAATCATCCACAAATTCAAACCATGTGTAGGGCAATTACGTATCATTAATTTCATCCTCTCCCAAGCTTGTGCAACATGTTCATGGTTAAGTTGCTTAAAATTCATAATATCGTTTCTAAGAGAGAAGATCTTAGCGGGAGGAAAATACTTAGAGGTAAAAGCACCTTTGCACTTATTCCAAGAATCAATACTATTTTTAGGCAAAGACGAAAACCAAGCTTTAGCACGATCTCTAAGCGAAAAAGGAAATAGCTTCAAATTAACAATATCATTGTCCACATCTTTCTTCTTTTGCATATCACACAAATCAATGAAGCTATTTAGATGTGTAGTGGCATCTTCACTAGGAAGGCCGGCGAATTGATCTTTCATGACAAGATTCAACAAAGCATCATTTATTTCACAAGATTTAGTATCAGTAAGAGGAGCAATCGGAGTGCTAAGAAAATCATTGTTGTTGGTATTGGTGAAATCACACAATTTAGTGTTATCTTGAGCCATCGTGACAAGCAAGCAATCCAACACGCGAGCAAACAAGAAGCAAACAAAAAAGAGGCGGACGGAAAAGAGAGGGCGAATAAAACGGCAAGGGTGAAGTGGGGGAGAGGAAAACAAGAGGCAAATAGAAAATAATGTAATGCGGGAGATAAGGGTTTGTGATGGGTACTTGGTATGTTGGCTTTTGCGTAGACTCCCCGGCAACGGCGCCAGAAATCCTTCTTGCTACCTCTTGAGCACTGCGTTGGTTTTCCCTTGAAGAGGAAAGGGTGATGCAGCAAAGTAGCGTAAGTATTTACCTCAATTTTTGAGAACCAAGGTATCAATCCAGTAGGAGGCCACGCACGAGTCCCTCGTACCTACACAAACAAATAAATCCTCGCGACCAATGCGATAAGGGGTTGTCAATCCCTACACGGCACTTACGAGAGTGAGATCTGATAGAAATTATAAGATAATATTTTTGGTATTTTTATGATAAAGATGCAAACTAAAATAGAAGGCAATAAAAATAACTAAGTGTTGGAAGATTAATATGATGGAAAATAGACCCGGGGGCCATAGGTTTCACTAGTGGCTTCTCTCAAGAGCATAAGTATTACGGTGGGTGAACAAATTACTGTTGAGCAATTGATAGAATTGAGCATGGTTATGAGAATATCTAGGTATGATCATGTATATAGGCATCACGTCCGAGACAAGTAGACCGACTCCTGCCTGCATCTACTACTATTACTCCACACATCGACCGCTATCCAAAGATGCATCTAGAGTATTAAGTTCATAAGAACAGAGTAACGCTTTAAGCAAGATGACATGATGTAGAGGGATAAACTCATGCAATATGATATAAACCCCATCTTGTTATCCTCGATGGCAACAATACAATGCGTGCCTTGCTGCCCCCATCACACCGGGATAGGACACCGCAAGATTGAACCCAAAGCTAAGCACTTCTCCCATTGCAAGAAAGATCAATCTAGTAGGCCAAACCAAACTGATAATTAGAAGAGACTTGCAAAGATAACCAATCATACATAAAAGAATTCAGAGAAGAATCAAATATTGTTCATAGACAAACTTGATCATAAACCCACAATTCATTGATCTCAACAAGCACACCGCAAAAGAAGATTACATCGAATAGATCTCCATGAGAGAGGGGGAGAACATTGTATTGAGATCCAAAAATAGAGAAGAAGTCATCTAGCTAATAACTATGGACCCGAAGGTCTGAGGTAAACTACTCACACATCATCGGAGAGGCTATGGTGTTGATGTAGAAGCCCTCCGTGATCGATGCCCCCTCCGGCGGAGCTCCGGAACAGGCCCCAAGATGGGATCTCATGGGTACAGAAGGTTGCGGCGGTGGAATTAGGTTTTTGGCTCCGTATCTGGTAGTTTGGGGGTACGTAGGTATATATAGGAGGAAGGAGTACGTCGATGGAGCAACGTGGGGCCCACGAGGGTGGAGGGTGCGCCTGGGGGGGGGGGGATAAGCGTGCCCCCTACCTCATGCCCTCCTGGTTGATGTCTTGACGTAGGGTCCAAGTCCTCTGGATCACGTTTCGTTTCGAAAATCATGTTCCCGAAGGTTTCATTCCGTTTGGACTCCGTTTGATATTCTTTTTCTGCGGAACTCTGAAATAGGCAAAAAACAGCAATTCTGGGCTGGGCCTCCGGTTAATAGGTTAGTCCCAAAAATAATATAAACTGTATAATAAAGCCCAATAATGTCCAAAACAGAATATAATATAGCATGGAACAATAAAAAATTATAGATACGTTGGAGACGTATCAAGCACCCTTAAAAACGACAAATTCTTCAATTTGTTCAATATCATAGTAACTATAAACATCCTTTCCATAAGAAGATAATATTTCATTATCATTAAACTCACATAGGTAGGGAAGATGTTTTTTAGGGTTCTTAGAGCAACAAGTAAAATCATAAATTTCACAAAGATTCAAAGCATAGCATAGTAAACTATTTATTTGATACCATTCCCCTTTTCAGACAAACTATGATGCACAAAATGAGCATGCTCATCTAAAGATTTCCCATCAACTAGGCTAGTTGGGGTTTCAGCACAAGCACATAACGATCGAAGATGATCCAAGTAGAACACTTTAAGTGGATCCATATCAATAGATTTTTAGCAAGAAAAGATGCAAGCAAATAGAAGGCACATGGTAACACAGGCAAACAATAGATCTGGCGAGAAAAAGGCAAATGAAAAAGAAGGTGAATAAAACGGCAAGGGTGAAGTGGGGGAGAGGAAAACGAGAGGCAAATGGCAAATAATGTAATGCGAGGGATAAGAGTTTGTGATGGGTACTTGGTATGTCTTGACTTGTGCCTAGACTCCCCAGCAACGGCGCCAGAAATCCTTTTTGCTACCTCTTGAGCACTGCGTTGGTTTTCCCTTGAAGAGGAAAGGGTGATGCAGTAAAGTAGCGTAAGTATTTCCCTCAGTTTTTGAGAACCAAGGTATCAATCCAAAGAGGAGACCACGCTCAAGTCCCACGTGCCTACACAAACAAATAAGAACCTTGCAACCAACACGATAAAGGGGTTGTCAATCCCTTCACGGCCACTTGCAAAAGTGAGATCTGATAGAGATGATAAGATAATATTTTTGGTATTTTTAAGATAAAGACTAAAAGTAAAGAAAGCAAAATAAACGGTAATAGAAATAATGGTAGATTAATATGATAGAGAATAGACCCGGGGGCCATAGGTTTCACTAGTGGCTTCTCTCAAGAGCATAAGTATTACGGTGGGTAAACAAATTACTGTCAAGCAATTGATAGAATTGAGCATAGTTATGAGAATATCTAGGTATGATCATGTATATAGGCATCACGTGCGTGACAAGTAGACCGACTCTGCACGCATCTACTACTATTACTCCACACATCGACCGCTATCCAGCATGCATCTAGAGTATTAAGTTCATAAGAACAGAGTAACGCTTTAAGCAAGATGACATGATGTAGAGGATAAAATCAAGCAATATGATATAAACCCCATCTTTTATCCTCGATGGCAATACAATACGTGTCATTTCCCCTTACATCCTTTGGGATCGAGCACCGCAAGATTGAACCCAAAGCTAAGCACTTCTCCCGTTGCAAGAAAGATCAATCTAGTAGGCCAAACCAAACTGATAATTCGAAGAGACTTGCAAAGATAACAAATCATACATAAAAGAATTCAGAGGAGATTCAAATATTGTTCATAGATAATCTTGATCATAAACCCACAATTCATCGGACCTCGACAAACACACCACAAAAGAAGATTACATCGAATAGATCTCCAAGAGAATCAAGGAGAACTTTTTATTAAGATCCAAAGAGAGAGAATAAGCCATCTAGCTAATAACTATGGACCTGAAGGTCTGAGGTAAACTACTCACACATCATCGGAGAGGCTATGGTGTTGATGTAGAAGCCCTCCATGATCAATGCCCCCTCCGGCGGAGCGCCGGAAAAGGCCCCAAGATGGGATCTCACGGGCACAGAGAGTTGCGGTGGTGGAAATAGGGTTTTGGCTCCTGTTCTGATGTTTCGAGGGTATATGAGTATATATAAGCCAAAGAGGTCGGTCAGGAGAGCTACGAGGGGCCCATGAAGGTGGGGGCGCACCCAGGGGGCAGGCGCGCCTCCCTGCCTCGTGGCCTCCTCGTTGATTGCTTGACGTCCACTCTAAGTCCTCTGGATCACGTTTGTTCCGAAAATCACGTTCCCGAAGGTTTCATTCTGTTTGGACTCCATTTGATATTCCTTTCCATCGAAACACTAAAATAGGCAAAAAAACAGCAATTTGGGCAGGGCCTCCGGTTAATAGGTTAGTCCCAAAAATAATATAGAAGTGTATAATAAAGCCCATTGAACATCCAAAACAGATAATATAATAGCATGGAACAATAAAAAATTATAGATACGTTGGAGACGACGTAGTACCGCACTACGGTAGTATCGCTCTTCCAAATGGGCAAGAAAATTTATCGCTACTGGAAGCGGTAGTACCATGTCGTGGTCGTAGCTGTGCAAGCACATGAGGCACCCACCTCTAGCAGTAGTACCGTGGCATGCCATGGTAGTACCGCATGTCCAAGAAAGTGCAGGTTTCAGAAGAGAGAAATAAAAGGCATTTGCAATACAAACTTCAAGCAAACGGACACACAAAAGAAGCAACTTAACCACGAACAAGGCCCAAAATATAAGCACGGAGAAAGAGAGGACCAAACATCGAACCAAAACCTCTCATGAAGAGAGGGAGGTGGCCGGAGCCACCTAAGTTTGAGTCAATTGGTATGGCACCGCGAAGAATTATCCTTGGGCCCATGACCAAAACTCGTCTTTGAAGCACAAGTACCATCAACAATGGCGAATGTGAAAGAGTTGATCAATTTATCCATAATGAGGGGAGGGAGAGTTCATTGAGAGAACAACACTCCCCCTATGTCCATGCCTACACCTAAACAAGACAACAAGATGAGTATGGTGGGGTGTGCAAAGGTTCAAGCCACATTGCTCAAATTGATGATATTTAGCTCATGCCTTAACTCGCGAAATCTTGCTTCATCCAAAGGCTTCGTGAAAATATCTGCAAGGTTATCATGAGTGTTGACATAGTTAAGCTCAATCTCCCCTCGCCTAATGTGATCCCGTATGAAGTGGTACCGAATATCAATATGCTTCGTCTTGAAGTGTTGCACCGGGTTGAGAGAAATCTTGATGGCACTTTCATTGTCACACCAAAGAGGCACTTTTTCACAAACGACACCGTAATCCTTTAAAGTTTGCCTCATCCATAGGAGTTGAGCACAACAACTACCGGCGGCCACATACTCGGCTTCGGTGGAGGAGAGAGACACACAACTTTGCTTCTTAGAAGACCAACTCACCAAAGAGCAACCAAGAAATTGGCACCCTCGGGAAGTTGACTTCCTATCCACTTTGTCTCCCTCCCAATCTGAATCCGAAAAACCCATGAGATTGAAGTTTGCTCCTCTAGGGTACCATAAGCAAAGTTTGGGGTATGAGCCAAATATCGAAAGATTCATTTGACCGCCACAAAGTGGCTTTCCTTAGGTGAGGCTTGAAACCATGCACAAATTCCCACACTCAACATGATTCCGGTCTAGATGCACAAAGGTAAAGCAAGGAGCCAATCATAGAACGATATACCTTTTGATCCACCACTTTACCATTGGGATCAATGTCAAGTTGGCATTTGGTAGGCATTGGTGTAGAAGCCGGCTTGCCATCACTTAGCTTGAATCTCTTGAGCATGTCTTGAGCGTATTTGGCTTGGTTGATGAAGGTTCCTTCTCTTCTTTGTTTGATTTCGAACCCGAGAAAGAACTTCAACTCTCTCATCATGGACATCTTAAACTTCGTGGTCATGAGTGCGGCAAACTCCTCATTGAAAGCTTTGTTAGGAGAACCAAAGATAATATCATCAAGATATAGTTGGCATACAAACAACTCCCCTTTGACCTTCTTAGTAAAAAGAGTGGGGTCGATTTTCCCAATTTCAAACCCACGATATTGCAACAACTCAGTAAGGTGCTCATACCACGCACATGGGGCTTGTTTAAGGCCATAGAGCGCCTTATCGAGTTGGTACACATGATTGGGGAACTCGGGATCCTCAAACCCCGGGGGTTGTTTGACATACACCAACTCATTAAGAGGACCATTAAGAAAAGCACTCTTCACGTGCATTTTGTTGCAACTTGAAGTTATGATGAGAAGCATAAGCAATCAACAAACGAATAGATTCAAGGCGAGCAACGGGAGCAAAGGTTTCACCATAGTCGATACCCTTGACTTGGGAGTAGCCTTGTGCCACCAAACGAGCCTTGTTGCGAATGATAATCCCGTGACCATCTTGCTTGTTCTTGAATATCCATTTGGTTCCAATAACATTATGGTTCTCCTTTGGCCTTGGCACCAATCTCCACACCTTGTTGTGCTTGAAGTTGTTGAGTTCTTCATGCATGGCATTAAGCCAATCCGGATCCTCGAGCGCCTCATAGACCTTTTGGGGTTCAACACAAGAAACAAACACATGATGTTCACAATAGTTTGCTAATTGTCTACGAGTGCTTACCCCATTTCTTAAGCTTCCAATCACATTCTTCATGAGATTATCTTTGGTAGTGAGCTTGGACGCAATCTTGGCGGCACAACGCTCCAATTTCTCCTCAAGAGAGAGTTGAGGAGTGGTAACTTGATCATCATGAGCGTCGTCTTGAGCTTGTTCTTGATCTTGAGCTTGCTCTTGATCTTGAACTTGCTCGGTGGCAAGAACTTGACCTTGGGCATCACTTGGTGGATCACCACCATCTTGAGGTTGATCTTGCCCTTGATCTTGTTCATTTGGTTGAGGGCCTTCACTTTGTTCTTTGGAAGCGTGTGGGTCTTGGGTTAGTGATGGTTCCACTTGAGTGGAACATTGTCCTTCTCCGTCGGCCACAAGGGGTTCCTCAATGGGTAGGATAAGGCCAACACACATTCTTCTTATGGCTTGGGGAGGAATTTCATCACCTAAATCACAAGTACCACATTGCTCCACTTGGGAGCCGTTATTCTCATCAAACTCCACATTACACGTCTCCTCAATGAGTACTATGGACTTGTTGAGGACACGTAAGCATGAGAGTTTGTAGCATAACCAAGAAATATGCCTTCATGATCTCTAGCCTCAAATTTATACAAACGAACACCTTTCTTGAGAATGGACACTTACAACCTCTGTTGGAAAAGGCAGTGCCTAGAAGGCGCTTAGGCACGCCTAGGCGCTAGGCAATGGCCAAACGCCTCGCCTAGGGCATAAATGGATGTCTAGGCAGGGAAAGCAAGGAATTGCCTACCCAAGCAAGAAATCATGCCACATACTACATCGATATGCCAAACGGGTTATATTCCAATGGAAATAGGTGGTAATTAACTTATTTATATGCCCTAAACTAATATCAACACCCATATAATAATCACAAATACACTACGAGTAAAAACTATATTACCGCCTAGGCTGCGCCTAGGGCGCTTATGCTCCACCTAGGCACTAGGCGAAGGCCAACCGCCTTGCTTATGCCTACCGCTTTTTCCAACCTTGCTTACAACCGAACACCCGGAAGTACTTGAGGTTGGGCTTGTTGCCGGTAAGTATCTCATATGGTGTCTTGTTCAAGCCTTTGCGGAGATAGAGCCAATTGGATGCATGACAAGCGGTGTTGATGGCTTCTGCCCAAAAGTTGTACGTAGACTTTAACTCCGCCATCATGGTCCTTGTCGCGTCCATCAATGTCCGGTTCTTCCTCTCCGCTACACCATTTTGTTGAGGGGTGTAAGGTGCGGAATATTCATGCTTGATCCCCTCATCACTAAGAAACTCATCCAAGGTGTAGTTCTTGAACTCGGTGCCGTTGTCACTTCTTATCATCAAAATCTTTGCATTGTGTTGACGTTGAGCTTCATTTGCAAAGTCGATGACAGTTTGTTGGGTCTCACTCTTCCTCTTGAAGAAATATACCCAAGTGTATCTTGAATAATCATCCACAATCACCAAGCAATACTTTCTACCCCCAAGACTATCAAAGGATGGAGGCCCAAAGAGATCCATGTGAAGGATCTCCAAAGGCCTCGTCGACTAGATGATAGTTGTGGGAGGGTGAGCCTTCTCATGTAGCTTTCCTTTGATACAAGCACTGCAAGCATGATCTTTGGCAAAACTAACATTTGTTAGTCCACAGACATGGTCCCCCTTGAGAAGACTTTGCAAAGATCTCATATTGACGTGGGCTAAACGGCGATGCCAAAGCCATCCCATGTCAACTTTAGCCATTAGTCATGTCGCGGTCTTAGTGGGTCACTCCGAAAAGTTGATCACATAAAAACCGTACTCGACATGCCCAACAAAGGCTACTTTAAAAGTCTTGCTCCACAAGAGGGCCATGGAATCAATATCAAAGGAAGTGGCAAAGCCCATGAGTGCAAGTTGACAAACGGAAAGTAAGTTGTATGCAAGGGACTCAACAAGCATGACTTTCTCGATTGTGAGATCATGAGAAATGACAACCTTGCCAAGACCCAATACCTTAGAAGATGAGGCATTACCCCATTCGACATTGGTGGGCATAGATGAGACCTTGTGCACGTCCACCACCAAGTCCTTGCTTCCGGTCATATGATTTGTGGCTCCACTATCGAGCAACCACGATCCCCCACCGGAATCAAACACCTACAAGAGATCAATGCTTAGTTTTAGGTACCCATTTTGTAATGTGTCCTTTGATGTTAGCAACAAGGGTCTTAGGAACCCAAATTGACAACTAAATGTACTCATAAGAAGAACCAACAAATTTGGCATAAACATGCCCATCACTAGCATGGCATAACACATAAGAAGGGTTAAAGTCATCGGCTTTGTTGGAAGGAGTGGCATTGCCCTTCTTGACACCGCCACCCTTCGCATTGTTCTTCTTCGCCTTAGGAGTACCCTCTTCCTCCTTCACAAACGTGAGGAGGAGGTTGTTTGGTCTTGTCATTCTTCTTCTTCTTCTTGGACTTGGGTGCAAACCCAATCCCCTCCTTGCCCACAACTTCCTTTTGATTGCTCAAAAGGTCATTGAGGTTCTTCTCACCTTGTATGCAAGACACGAGGCCTTTCTCAAGTTGATCCTTCAACTTGGCATTCTCCTCCACAAGATGCACATGCTCACAACACGGGTTAGTAGAATTTGCATTATCAATTAAAACCATATGAGGAAATGTGGCTTTCTCCTTGGTTAGCTTCACTTGAAGTTGATCATGAGACTCTTTGAGGCTAGCATGAGCACTCTTCAAGGCCTTCTGAGCCTTGTCAAGTAGATCAAACTCCTCCTTGAGTCTAGCATGGTCAACCCCAAGTTTAGCCTTCTCGGAATTGAGCACATGAGAGAGAACAAGAGCATGATCAAGATCTTTCTTTAATTTAGTTGTGTGACTCCTCAAGAGCCAAAGGATGACCACACTCTTCCTCAAGCGCATTAGAGAGATCCGAAATCTCATCGGCATAGTCACGACTATGCCCTTCCATCTTAGAGATGGTCTCTTCATGAGCCTCGATCATGTCATTGGCTTCACCAAGTTGTTCCAAGAGAGCAACGAAGTGCTTCTTGGTTTTACCTTTGAGCTTACTCATGAAAGACTCAAATTCATTCTCCTCCTCCTTCGTCCCCTCACTTTTATCAATGCAATCCGTCACGGAAGGATTAGTAGTGATGGTAGACTTGATGTTGGAGGTTACCTTGTTGGTGGCTTTAGCCACGAGGCACTTGGCGGTGGTGTTCTCATTGGGTGAATTGAAGAGGGACACCCGTGGAGTTGTTGCAACGGCAACGGAGGCCATGGAAACCATCTCACCATCTTCATCCTCATCCTCATTGTACTCTTCTTGTGCCACCAACCCCTTGGGAGGAGTCTTCTTGGTGAAGTTGTTCTTGTTGGGGAAAGACTTGGCCTTGTCTTTTCGGATAAGCTTGCCACCATTGTCTTCCCTCTTCTCGTAAGGGCAATCCATAACGAAGTGACTCTCATTGCCACAATTATAGCATGTCCTCACACGATGCTTGCCCTTGGCACCACTTGAGTTGTTCTTGTTGAAGTTGGGCCTTGTGTCCTTCTTGTTGCCCCAAAATTGCCGTGAAGCAAGAGCCATGTGCTCATGATAGGCATATTTGGTGTCTTCGAGGCAACTCTCCTCTTCTTCCTGTTCATCCTCTTCTTCCACACTAGCCTTGGCCTTCAAAGCAAGGTTGGACTTCTTTGATCGTTGAGCACGCAACACCGCATTGTCGGCGGTCTTGTCCAAGATCCTCATTGCAACAAACTTATCCAACACTTCACTTGAGGACAAGGCGTGGAAGTCTGGCCTTTGACGGATGATGGAGGACATGGCCTTATGGTAAGGCATCATGGCCTTGAGAAACTTGCGCTTGATCCAATTGTCATTCGTATCCTTGCTCCCATGATCTCGAAGTGAGACCGCGAGAGTAGTTAACCTTCGATAAAGCTCTCGAGGTTCATCATCTTCAATCATGGCAAACTCATCGGCTTCATCTTGCACCACTTCAAAGTTTAAGTGTTGAATGCTTGCGCTTCCTTTTTACAAGGAGACAACATGCCCACATGCTTCCTTGGCCACGGTGAAGGGTCGGAGATGTGCAATGACTTTGGGAGGAATAGCTTCTTGGAGTATGAAGAGAGCGGATTCGTTGAATTGATGATCTGCGGCTTCTCTAGGAGTGAAGTTGCTTGGATCGTGCGGGTAGAAACTTTGCTCAATAATTCTCCAAAGATTAGTATAACTATGATTTAAATGCCGTTTAAAGCGATACACCCAAGTGGGAAAATCCTCATTTTTCACAAGCTTAGGAGGAGGACCAACATGATTCATATGCGTGGAGGGAACCGGTCCTCCATAGGTAAGGGGAGGTTCAACATGGGCAAAGATGCCACTCCCACTCTTACCACTAGGCAAAGGAACTTGGTCACTACTAGCTCCCCCCCTTATTGGAGTTAGCATCCGCCACCTTGTTAGCGGGATCAACCACTTCCAACGGTGCGGTGGATAATTCAAGGCCTTCAAGAAACTCCTTAAACATGCCTTTAACCTCGGTTGTCATGGAGGTTTTCAGTGTGTCCAAAGCCGCATTGAACTCCTCACGAGAGACCGAGGATCCCCCATCGGCCGCAGACAAGGAAGGACTCGCACCGGAGTGCTCCTCCCCCTCGTCTGTGGTGCCAACCATACTCTTCGGACGACAAAGTCCTTAATAAAGAGACGAGGCTCTGATACCAATGGAAAGGATCGATATGGTTGACTAGAGGGGGGTGAATAGGCAACTAACAATTTTTAGCTTTTCTTGACCAAATTAAACTTAGCATCAAAATAGGTTGTCTAGATGTGCAACTAGGTGAGCAACCTATATGATGCAACAACAACAAGCACACAAGCAAGTAAGGGATACAACACAATAAAAACTTGTACAAGTAAAGGTAAGAGATAATCAAGAGTGGAGCCGGTGGAGACGAGGATGTGTTATCAAAGTTCCTTCCCTTTGAGAGGAAGTACGTCTTCATTTGAACGGTGTGGAGGCACAATGCTCCCCAAGAAGCCACTAGGGCCACCATATTCTTCTCACGCCCTCACATAATGCGAGATGTCGTGATTCCACTATTGGTGCCCTTGAAGGCGGCGACCGAACCTTTACAAACAAGGTTGGGGCTATCTTCATAACTTAATTGGAGGCTCCCAACGACACCACGAAGCTTCGCCACAATGGAATATGGCTCCGCGGTGACCTCAACCGTCTAGGGTGCTCAAACACCCAAGAGTAACAAGATCCGCAAGGGATTAGTGGGGAATCAAATTTCTCTTGGTGGAAGTGTAGATCGGGGCCTTCTCAACCAATCCCTAGTAAATCAACAAGTTTGATTGGCTAGGAAGAGAGATCGGGCAAAAATGGAGGTTTGAGCAACAATGGAGCTTGGGGAGGGGAGAGTGGTCTTCTTGGGGAAGAAGACCCCCTTTATATAGTGGGGGAAAAGATCCAAGCGTTATCCCCTCTCTCAGCCCGCGCGACGCAGTACTACCACACAAGGCCACGGTACTACCGCATAGGGTTGCGGTACTACCGCTGCAGGGTGCGGTACTACCGCTTGCGTGGTAGAGACCAGATGAGGGCATGTTGCACAGGGCAACGAGCGGTAGAACCGCTGGAGTAGTACTACTGCGTGCCCCTATGTTTACCGTAAGGCAGGTATCAATTGGCACTGGAAATGCATAGAAGTAATAAATTACTTATGTAACAACTTCCGCTGAGGTTGGAACTGTGCAAAAATCTGGTACGGTAGTACCAGACTGACGTTGCGGTACTACCGCGAAAGGGCGAAAGTAAAAAATTACATCCACGCCTACTTTCGCATGCATTAGTGTCAGGGCTGGAGGAAGCGGTACTACCGCTCACAGGGAGCGGTACTACCGCTGGCCCTGCGGTACTACCGCTCCCTTCAGCAGTACTACCACACGCCACAGAGGCTTTAGCACTTGGCAGCCTCGCAGAGACATGGATAAACGGATGGTGCTCCATCGAAGCGAAGGAAAGGTGGTGCAAAGGAACAGATGTGTACGTGTTGATTCCACCGTAACCTTTTAGAAGCGGACCCCCTCTTAATAGTACGGCTTTCCTACGACTCAATTCCACCGAAAAGAAATGAAGAGAACAGCCGTCTTCGATAGGCTTCGAGGGCCACCGAATCGTCTTATGCCTAGACATGAAATATCTGAAATGCTCAATGCACATGATTAGTCCGCAAATGCATTGTCATCAATCACCAAAACCACTTAGGGAGAAATATGCCCTTACAGAAGCCAAGCACATATGGATGCATTTAGGGATGCCCTCGACACGTGTAGTTTGTCTGATATTGGATATATGGGAACTGATTGGACTTTTGAGAAGGTTGCTAGAGTTTGTTTCTCCTTGTCATTCTGAAATACAATGGCTTGGCGGACCACAAAAATAGTATACATCGACAACACGAGTGCACGACTACTATCGACAATCAAATGATATGTGGAGGTTGAAATTCAGTCGAAGAGAGAACAACTCGACACAGAGAATTTTCTCTGAGTTGTAGATGTATAGATTAACACATTGAACAAATTTCAACACATTTCTTCCAGAAAATCCATGCAGAAGTGAAAGATATGGTAAAAGTCACAATGTAGAAAGGATAACTCATTAGAAGCACACTTATTATATTATTATTTATTTATTATTTAGTTTACATTTTATCCTTAAATTTCCGCAGCAACGCGCGGGGGATTTGTCTAGTATAAAAGATACATTGTGTTAATAGTAAAGATTTATCTACAATTACTTAGAAGATGAAATGACCATCAATGCCATTATCTATTATGATTTAGTACCATGTTTTTATTTATTTATTATTTAATAGAGACCATTAATTGCCTGGACCATATATACATCTCCCGTGCTACAACTTGCAAACATCGACTGATAAGCAAAGAAAATATTCGAAGCCTTAGAAAATTATGATGAAGAACATGATGCAAACCCGCAGACTTGTTTTGCTTTTGCTGGTGCTTGGATGCTTTATTGCTCATGCAAATTGTAAGTGGTCATTTATAAGGCAGCCAAGTCATTACTTATAATTTCATACATAGAACTTGATTGTGTTTGAAAAATGCATGTTCATCTCCTAATTGATTGCTTGGCATCTATCTTTCTAATATAGAGAAAAAGCGAGAACTCGTTGGTACAGTATATACTGCACCATCGTCAATTTTTGTGACAAAACAAAGTTTTTTTCTTGATTCGTAGGCCAAGCTGAGAAGGAGACGATGGATGAGGAAAAGATTGTTATCCCACCCTGCCGTTTCTGCTTAAAGGACAAACAACTAATACCACCCACCCCTCTCCCTTGGTGTTGTATCCTTGAAGGCGGTCTTTGCTACAAAACTAAGGTTGAATGTCAGATAAACTGTGGATGCTAGACGACGCTAATGAAAGATTATGAAAAAGTTTTTTTTGTCAAAACTGAGGCAAAATCTTTGCCACATCTCATTAATAAAAAGGAAGGTTAATAAGATTCTTAGTGTGGTTTATTACGCCTCAACAAATGGAAAAAGAAATCCTACTCTCGTGACATGGCTGAACTCAAGTGCTTCGACCCAGCGGCGACGATCCAATCCTTGGACTCATCTTGATTTTTTTTTGTTCTTTTTTTTTCCGAAAAGAAAGATTATCCCGGCCTCTGCATATCATGATGTACACATCCATCTTTATTAATTATTCATTAGAGTCTGACAAAATTAATATAAGGATCAACCCAAAGCGCCTTTCTAGGCGAACAAACTCACTAGACCTACAAGTATATAGATGTGCCCTGTTCGCATAACAGACACGATCTAATCCAGTGGCCTAATGACCATCCGGTCTAGGCGTCCCATAACGGGTACCGCATGCGCACGCTCTAGGATCCGCTGTTGCCATCTTCCGCCAACCCATCTTCAGGAGGAATAACTGCATATATCTTGCCAGTCCCATCTGCCGTCGACGTCACCACGAGACCAGACAGCGCCACTAGCGTGCACGTGTCGATCAACCCTCTCTGAGACTCCACTGCTTCACGCCGCCGAGACCCACCGTCGTCAATGCGGTCGATGAAACACTGCTCCACCTGTTGGCCTCTTCGGTGAACCAATGCTCCAAGACGATGCCCCTAGGAGGGAGAACTACACCAAAGTCTTCCTCATCATCCGATCTTGGAGACCCAGATCTAGGGTGTCCCCCGGAACAACTACCACCTAGAGGAAGAGGGGCACACCATCTGCAGCCACCAACACACCCAAGCGGTGCCCACCACCACATAGCTCGCACGACGACGCCTTCAAGAAGGACACGATGCCAAGAGCGCAGTCACCACCCTAGGGTTTTCACCCGAGAGACCGTGCGGTGGGAAAAGGTAGGGTAGACCCGAACGCCGTCTCCAAGAAGAAAAATGGCACCCTCGGGTGTCGTCACCGTCGCGGCTGGCACAAGCCGAGCTGGGAATTATCCCAATCCGGATCCCCACCTCCCGCTCCGCCCCAACCCGATAATCGTCTAGTAGAACGGTCATGTCCAGTAAGAGGTGTGCATGCAACATGGGTTGGAGGAAGGACCAGCTCGGCACCATTGGCCTCCGGGGCAGCAAACCACGTCACCCACCCGCCGGTGAATCGCCGGTCACCCGGTCTGATCCCTGGCAGCCCACCGCCCAAATGTGCCACCGGACGGGGAAGACTCACCAGAGGGATCACCGTCCATGATCCATGGATCGCAGCCGCAATACCAGCGCTGAGCAGCCGGAGAAGGGCCATGTAGCCACCTTCCTCAGAGCCATCCTGACTTTGCTAGAGGGCGCCTCAGGCAACGGCGAGGGGAGGAAGGTGCGGTGGAGGAGGAAGAGGCATCGGGGTGAGATGGCGGCGAAGGACGGATCCGACGACGGTGCTAGATCGCGTTTGTGGGTTCCTTATGGCCATAACAAGCCGCGTCGTCTCCTGATCCATTTTTTACGGAGCGAGACAGTCTTCATCCATATTCACTCATGCTTGATGTGTGCAGTGATTATGGGTGGCATGGTAAAAATCAATGAACTATTTTTCAATTCGTGAACCTTTTTTGAATTTGATGAACTTCTATTTAAATCAATGACCTATTTTTCCAAATTCAACAAACTTTTTTCTAGTTCGATGAACTATTATAAAAATCAACATTTTTTTTTCAAAACTCATGATTTTTTTCAAAACTCGTAAACTTTCATGGAAATCGCAGAACTTTTTTTCAAAATAGATGAATGTTTTTCAAATGTATGAACTCTTTTTTAAAATTGATGAACTTTTATCACTTTTCTTGAACTATTTTGTATTTCATCAACTTTTTCAAAATTTTCATAAACTTTTTTCAAACTCATGAACTTTTTAAAATTTGTTAACTTTTCTAGAATTAGTGAACTTTTTCAAATTAATGAACTTTTTCTCGAATTAGTGAACTTTTTTCAATTTTGTTAGCTTTTTTGACTAAGTGAACCCTTTCTTTTTTAAACAAATTTGTGAACCTTTTTTTAATCTGCGAACTTGTAAATTTTGGAACAGCGCGGCTGCAATGTCCTTAAACACTTCGCGGTATTAGTTATCAGTGTTATGATGTGGCTCTACTGGTTTAGGGATTTTTTAGCTGCTGCTGCGTGTTCGTGGGCCGGCCCACTAAGGCACCACAGCGAGCGCCAGTTTGGTTCAGCGGCACCTTAGAAACAATCTTTACAAAATTTCGAACATTTCTTCAAAATTTAGGAAAACAATAAAATGCCAATTTTCTTTCTGAAAACAATAATATTTTTGTAATTCCAAACATGTTTTTATTCGGCATATTTTTTTAATATCATGAAATCCTGAAAATTATTTAATTTGTGAATTTTTTTTCAGAAGAAGGATTTTTTTTCAAAATCCAAAAGAAAAATAGAAACACGGAAATATTTTGAAATCCGTGAATATTTTTTAATTCGCAAACATATTTTATATCCATGAACAGCTTTTAATCTATGAACAATTTTAGAAAAATGAGAACATTTTTATTGGAAAACACAAACAAACTTTGACAAATTAGAACAAATTTTGAAATTATAACCAATTTCGAAAAACGAGAACAAAAATTAACATTCCGAACAATTTTTAACAAACACAATTTTTTTTTTTGAAAACATGAACAAATTTAGAACATTTATTGAAATTGTGAACAATATTTGAAACTCTGAACATTTTATGAAAACCTGAAGAAATTTAGGATAACAAATAGATTCCAATTTTTGTTCTGAAAATGATAATATATTTGTAATTCCAAACATTTTTTTATTCCGCATATTTTTTGAAAATTGTGAAATCCCGAACATTATTTGATTTGTGATTTTTTTTTCCAAAAAAGGAAACAATTCCAAACAAAATTATAAAACACGAACATATTTTGAAATCCATGAACATTTTTTAATTCACAAACATCTTTTATATCTATGAACAGCTTTTGATCTCTGAACAACTTTAGAAAAATGAGAACATTTTTATTGAAAAACACAAATAAACATTGAAAAATTAGAACAATTTTTGAAATTCTAAACAATTTTCTAAAAATGAGAGAAAATTTAACATTCCAAATAATTTTTTGAAAAACACAAATAAATTTTGAAACACTAAAGTTTTTGAAAACGTGAACAGCTTTTGAAATTTATAACATTTATTGAAATTGTGAACAAAATTCGTAACTCTGAACATCTTATGAAAAGCTGAAGAAAACATGAACATTTTTTGAAATGCAAGAACTTTTTTAATACACTAAAATATTTTGAATTTGTGGACTTTTTTTGGTAACACAAACAATATTCTAAAAATAGAACACATTTTAAAATTCCTATTTTTTTTGAATTTGTGCACCTAATTGCGAAATGGGAACATTTACTAAAATTAAGAAACATATTTTGGATTTGCCATTTTTTTTGTTGAAACGGGAACATTTTTTGCAATATGGTAATATTTTCGGATTTTATGAACAAATTGTTTCATAATGTTAACATTTTCTTAGTTCCCGAAATTTTTTATGGATTTGTGATTTTTTTAAATGCCAACTTTTTTGGAAAAGAAAAAAACGAAAACAAAAATGACAGAAAAAGAGCGTCAAACAAGGTTTTCCGTAATATAGTACTTTTCTCTACTCATAATGTCTGAGTTGGTAGTCTCGCCTCACTCCCACCTCATCCCACCACTTCTATCTTCCGCCCACCTTTCACATCGCGTCGTAACAGTATACTCAGGCCGGCCCATTAACACCTACTTTTCACGCAAGCCTGGACGAGATCCCTTCGATGCCTGCCCTAGCCTGGACTCGATCCTCCCGACTCCTGCCCTCGTCTCGTCCTCGCGCCGCCGTCCTCTCCTCGTCCGATCTTGACCTCATCCGTTCGACTCCGACCACCCCCTCACCTAGGTCGTGGCGATGATACGTCTCCGTCGTATTTATAATTTTTGATTGTTTCACGCCAATGTTCTACAACTTTCATATACTTTTGGCAACTTTTTTATACTATTTTTGGGACTAACATATTGATCTAGTGCCCAATGCCAATTCCTGTTTATTGCATGTTTTTTGTTTCGCAGAATACCCATATCAAACGGAGTCCAAACGGGATAAAAACTTACGGAGATTTTTTCTGGAATATATGTGAATTTTGGGAAGTGGAATCAACGCAAGACGATGCCTGAGGGGCCCACAAGGGTGAGGGGCGCGCCCTGGGCCCTTGTGGCCACTCCGTAAGATGGTTGGTGCCCTTCTTCTGGCACAAGAAATCTAATATCCGAATAAAAATTGTGTTAAAATTTCAGCCCAATCGGAGTTACGAATCTCCGGGAATTTAAGAAACGGCGAAAGGCCAGAATCTGGGAGCGCAGAAACAGAAGGAAACAGAGAGAGAGAGAGAGAGAGAGAGAGAGAGAGAGAGACCCAATCTCGGAGGGGCTCCCGCCCATCCGCCGCCATGGAGGCCATGGACCAGAGGGGAAATGCTTCTCCCATCTAGGGGAAGGTCAAGGGAGAAGAAGAAGGAGGGGGGCTCTCTCCCCCTCTCTCCCGGTGGCACCGGAACGCCGCCGGGGCCATCATCGTGACGGCGATCTACACCAACAACTTCGCCGCCGTCATCACTAACTCCCCCACTCTATGCAGCGGTGTAACCTCTCTTTTACCCGCTGTAATCTCTACTTAAACATGGTGCTCAATGCTATATATTATTATCCAATGATGTATGGCTATCCTATGATGTTTGAGTAGATCCATTTTGTCCTATGGGTTGATTGATGATCGTGATTGGTTTGAGTTGCATGTTTTATTATTGGTGTTGTCCTATGGTGCTCTCCGTGTTGCGCAAGCGTGAGGGATCCCCACTGTAGAGTTTGCAATATGTTTATGATTTGCTTATGGTGGGTGGCGTGAGTGACAGAAGCACAAACCCGAATAAGTAGGTAGTTTGTGTATGGGAATAAAGAGAACTTGACACTTTAATGCTATGGTTGAATTTTACCTTAATGATATTTAGTAGTTGCGAATGCTTGCTAGAGTTCCAATCATAAGTGCATATGATCCAAGAAGATAAAGTATGTTAGCTTATGCCTCTCCCTCATATAAAATTGCAATAATGATTACTGGTCTAGTTATCGATTGCCTAGGGACAAATAACTTTCTTGTGACAAAAAGCTCTCTTCTAAAACTAACCTAGTTGTGTCTTTATCTAAACAACCCCTAGATTTTACTTACGTGTTCTTTATTATCTTGCAAACCTATCCCAACACACCTACAAAGTACTTCTAGTTTCATACTTGTTCTAGGTAAAGCGAATGTTAAGTGTGCGTAGAGTTGTATCGGTGGTCGATAGAACTTGAGGAAATATTTGTTCTACCTTTAGCTCCTCATTGGGTTCGACACTCTTACTTATCGAAAGAGGCTACAATTGATCCCCTATACTTGTGGGTTATCGAGACCTTTTTCTGGCGCTGTTGCCGGGGAGCAATAGCGTGGGGTGAATATTCTCGTGCGTGCTTGTTTGCTTTATCACTAAATAGATTTTATTTTTTGTCCTTAGTTGTTCTCTAACTTTAGTTATGGATATGAACACAAAATATCAAAAAAAAGGTGTACTTGCTACTCATGGAGATGGGGAACCTCCTAAAACTCTCGATGCTCATTATGTGAAATATATCATGCACTACTTTAATAATATTGAGAAAGCCCCATTCAATTATATAACGGGATCAACGTGAATACTTTAGGGATGATCGCTTGACTCAAAAAGGGAAACTATTATGGGATCAAATTTATATGTTGCATTGATATGCTCGGGATCTATGCTTGAGATATGATTATACTTGTTGCTCTAGGATGAAGGCTCCACACCTTCCCTTTTCATGCAAATTTAACGATAATGAAACCTTGGCTTCTTATGCTAATGGTAGATATGATTACTATGATGTGGAACGAATAGAAGAATTTGTTGCTTTTAAGGGTGCTTATGAAATTGAATCTTTGTTTGAAAAGTATGAAGCTTTTGATGATGATGTTTATAGGCCTGAAAATTTTGCTATACTCAAATATTTCTATGATAATTATTAATATAATGCCGATATTGATGCATTTATCGAGAAAGTCTCCGTTGTCCAAGAAGAGACTAATATTTTGCAGGAATCTATGGAAGAAGAAATTGATGATGACACTCTGAGCTCATTAGATGAAAAAGATGACGAGGAGAGCGAAGAACAAAAGGAGGAAGAGCGGATTTATCACCCATGCCCACCTTCTAATGAGAGTAACTCTTCAACTCATACATTGTTTAATTTCCCTTCGTGCTTATCGAAGGATGATATGATAATTGCTATGATCCCTTTGATTCGTTTGAAATATCCCTTTTTGATGAACTTGATGCTTGCTATGCTTATGGCCATGATGCCAATATGAATTATGCTTATGGAGATGAACTTGCTATAGTTCCTTATGTTAAGAATGAAATTGTTGCTATTTCACCCACACATGATAGTCCTATTATCTTTTTGAATTCTCCCAACGACACTATATCGGAGAAGTTTGCGCTTATTAAGGATTATATTGATGGGTTGCCTTCTACTATTGCACATGATGATTTTGATAAATACAATATGCATGTGCTTGCTGCTCCTACTTGCAATTATTTATGAGAGAGGAACTACATCTCCGCCTCTTTATGTTTCCAATACGATAAAATTGCAACAAACTATTTATACTATGCATTGGCCTTTACTTTGTGTGCATGAATTGTTCGTTTATGACATGTCGATGCATAGGAAGAGAGTTAGACTTAGTCATTACATGATGTATGTTACTTTGTGCTCACTACTAAATTACAAATCACTGTTAATTAAAATTGGCTTTGATATACCTTGGGATCCGGATGGATCCATTACTTGAGCACTATATGCCTAGCTTAATGGCTTTAAAGAAAGCGCTGCCAGGGAGACAACCCGGAAGTTTTAGAGAGTCATTTACTTCTGTTGTCTGCTTTTATAAAGTTTAAAAACAAAAAAATAAAGAGGGGAACCTAAAGCTTTTTAAAAAATAAAAGCGAAAGTGAGAAAGACCAGCATTGTTAAAATGGGAGCTAGCCTTGGACTTTGTTCATGCCCATGGAAACTTTGTGAACCTTGATTACAGAAACTTTTCAACAAAAATAATTATCCCCTTGTATAAATCCATTGTATTATAAAAATAATGTGCCAAGATTTGCCTTTAGAATGATTAGATTACTTGTTTGGTTTGTGCGGTGCAAAAACAGAAACTTTGGCTGTAATGCATGATTTTATATTTTTACATGAAAGTCAAACGCTTCTGAAACTTTTTGCACAGTACTTCTATACAAATTTTTTATTTTTTCCTATTTTTTCAGAATTTTTGGAGCTACATAACTATGGTTGATGTTCAAATTACTACAGACTGTCCTGTTTAAGACAGATTCTGTTTTGATGCATTGTTTTGCTCGTTTTGATAAAACTATCGATTGTATCGATGGTATACGCCATGGAAAAATTACACTACAGTAGATACAATACAAAAAAATAAAATATGAATAATTTTGCAATAGTACTTAAAGTGGTGATTTGTTTTATTATACTAATGAATCTCACGAGGGTTTTGTTAGGTTTTGTGTGATTGAAGTTTTCAAGTTTTGGGTGAGATCACGATGGATGAAGGAATAAGGAGTGGCAAGAGCCTAAGCTTGGGGATGCCCGAGGCACCCCAAGGTAATATTCAAGGACTCCCAAGCAACTAAGCTTGGGTATGCCCTGGAAGGCATCCCCTCTTTCTTCTAACGATCATCGGTAATTTTACTTGGAGCTATATTTTTATTCATCACATGATATGCGTAAATCTTGGAGCGTCGTGTGCTTTTTCTTTTTCTTTTAATAATGCACCATGGTGGTATGAGATAGTACTTGGTTGATTTATAGAATGCTTCATGCACTTCACTTATATATTTGAAGTATGGCTTTATAGAATGCTCTTTGCACTTCACTTATATCTTTTGAGTATGGCTTTATAGAATGCTTCATGAACTTCACTTATATCATTTGAAGTTTGGATTGCCTGTTTCCCTACAAATGGAAAACCGCCATTTGTAGAATGCTCTTTTGCTTCACTTATATTTGTTAGAGCGTGGGCATATCTTTTGTAGAAAGAATTAAACTCTCTTGCTTCACTTATATCTATTTAGAGAGTTAGCAGGAATTGGTCATTCACATGGTTAGTCATAAAATCCTACATAAAACTTGTAGATCACTGAATATGATATGTTTGATTCCTTGCAACAGTTTTGCGATATAAAGATGGTGATATTAGAGTCATGCTAGTGGGTAATTTTGGATTGTAGAAATACTTGTGTTGAAGTTTGTGATTCCTGTAGCATGCACGTATGGTGAACCATTATGTAACGAAGTCGGAGCATGATTTATTTATTGATTGTCTTCCTTATGAGTGGTGGTCGGAGACAAGCGATGGTCTTTTCCTACCAATCTATCCCCCTAGGAGCATGCGTCTAATGCTTTGTTTTGATAGCTTCTAGACTTTTGCAATAAGTATGTGAGTTCTTTATGACTAATGTTGAGTCCATGGATTATACGCACTCTCACCCTTCCATCATTGCTAGCCTCTTCGGTACAGTGCATTGCCATTTCTCACCTCGAGAGTTGGTGCAAACTTCGTCGGTGCATCCAAACCCCGTGATATGATACGCTCTATAACACATAAGCCTCCTTATATCTTCCTCAAAACAGCCACCATGCCTACCTATCATGGCATTTCCATAGCCATTCCGAGATATATTGCCATGCAACTTCCATCATCATCATATACATGACTTGAGCATTCATTGTCATATTGCTTTGCATGATCGTAAGATAGCTAGCATGATGATTTCATGGCTTGTCCGTTTTTTGATGTCATTGCTACGCTAGATCATTGCACATCCCGGTACACCGCCGGAGGCATTCATATAGAGTCATACTTTGTTCTAGATATTGAGTTGTAATATTGAGTTGTAAGTAAATAAAAGTGTGATGATCATCATTATTAGAACATTGTCCCATGTGAGATTATCAAAATAAAAGTGGCCAAAGAAGCCCCAAAAAAAGAGAGAGGTCAAAGAAGCTAATATCCGGATAAAAATCATGTTAAAATTTCAGCCCAATCGGAGTTACGGATCTCCAGGAATTTAAGAAGCGGTGAAAGGCCAGAATCTGGGAGCGCGGAAACAGAAGGAAATAGAGAGAGATCCAATCTCAGAGGGGCTCCCGCCCCTCCGCTTCCATGGAGGCCATGGACCAGACGGGAAACCCTTCTCCCATCTAGGGGGAAGGTTAAGGAAGAATAAAAAGGGGGGCTCTCTCCCCCTCTCTACCGTTGGCACCGGAACACCGCCAGGGCCATCATCGTGATGACGATCTACACCAACAACTTCGCCGCCATCATCACCAACTCTTTCCCCCTCTATGCAGCGGTGTAACCTCTCTTTTACTCTCTGTAATCTCTACTTAAACATGGTGCTCAACGCTATATTTTATTATCCAATGATGTATGGCTATCCTATGATGTTTGAGTAGATCCGTTTTGTCCTATGGGTTGATTGATGATCGTGATCGGTTTGAGTTGCATGTTTTATTATTGGTGTTGTCCTATGGTGCTCTCCGTGTCATGCAAGCGTGAGGGATCCCCACTATAGGGTTTTCAATATGTTCATGATTTGCTTATGGTGGGTGGCGTGAGTGACAGAAGCACAGACCCGAGTAAGTAGGTTGTTTGCATATGGGAATAAAGAGGACTTGATACTGCTATGATTGGGTTTTACCTTAATGGTCTTTAGTAGTTGTGGATGCTTGCTAGAGTTCCAATCATAAATGCATATGATCCAAGAAGATAAAGTATGTTAGCTTATGCCTCTCCCTCATATAAAATTGCAATAATGGTTACTGGTCTAGTTATCAATTGCCTAGGTACAAATAACTTTCTTGTGACAAAAAGCTCTCTACTAAAACTAACTTAGTTGTGTCTTTATCTAAACAGCCCCTAGATTTTTTTTACATGTTCTTTATTATCTTTGCAAACCTATCCCATCACACCTACAAAGTACTTCTAGTTTCATACTTGTTCTAGGTAAAGTGAATGTTAAGCGTGCGTAGAGTTGTATCGGTGGTTGATAGAACTTGAGGAAATATTTGTTCTACCTTTAGCTCCTCGTTGGGTTCGACACTCTTACTTATCGAAAGATGCTACAACTGATCCCCTGTACTTGTGGGTTATCAGGCGACCTCTCCAATCACGCGGTTGCGCTCGCCCTTGTCCTCCCGGCATCGCGATTTGAGGACACGCGGAACCCACCTCCGCCGCCAGCAGCGATGGGTCTTTCCCGTTGCTCCACGGCCTTGTCGTCAAGGAGACCAGGCACATCACTTCTCCTCCATGAACGCTCCCGGATCCAGCGAACAAGGGCCCCCTCTGCATTCATACCAATTCAGAGGTGAGGTGGAGGACGGCGACGCTACCGCACCGTCGTACACCTCCATAAGGCGAGGACCACGCAGCCGCCGGGGCGAGGAGCCTACCTCAGCACCGCTCCCTGAGGCGAGGGGCTCCTCAAAACTGCTGCTCCATTACACTCCTCTCTTGAGGTATTTGTTATTCGGCTTGCAAATTATTGTTAAGCTCCTACACATAGTTCTCTGTTTCTTCCATTGACAGCAACTTTATACATTAACATATGAATATGGAGCAAAGGAGTATGCATGGTTGTACCTTGCCCACAATCATATATTCCCTTAGCCATGAGTATGTCATCGCGATCCTCTGTACCGGCTCTAAGATGTACTACAATAATGGTTACATCAACGGTGCTACTCCATTCACCATGGTGATAATCAATTTAATGTTTTTCCTTTTTATTGTTTGATTGTACTGCTTTAAGTCATATATGAGAGATACTAGTAGACTCGGGTCTCTACCAGCGATGGTCATGGCAAACGAAACGAGACAGGCGGGTTTCCCCCTCTGTCGTCGGGCACAAGACGTCATGACACATTTTCTATGAGATGTGGTGCAAGCGTGGCTGTCGTATCCCTCCTATGAAGCCTGACAACGGCACTGTCGGATCCTCATTGGTACACATGGTGTCACGGGGATCCGACAAGGTGGCGGGGGCATGTGACTAATCAGGTACATGGCCTTGATTCCACATATAATGTTACCAAGTTCTTAATCTGTCATATCGCTGCTACCGTTCAGATATCTGATGCCATTACAGATAGCGCTGAAGGATCTTTTAGTATGCATGTATGGAGCAATTTCTAAAATGGCTTGCATGATGTCACTTGTCATCCTCTGCATATATCTCTTTCGCACTACTACCTGCAGCTGGAGGTGATTTTGTACTGTTTTTCTAAAACCTTGGTTGTACTTGTGATTTCTTGTCTCATTAATCTCACAGCTACTCATGACAACTTCTGAATATATTACAATTATTGTTTTTATTCTTGGAGCTTTTGTGTTCTGGACTAGCATGATTTGTTGGGACGTGGGTCGCAGTATGTGCAAATATTAATTTCAAGTGCTGCTTGGGGGTCTTTAACGAAATGTTGTAGGTTTTATTTGTCATCTATGGTGTTTTTCTTTTATGCGTTTTCCCTCCTATGATTTGAAATAGTAAATTATTTGCCAAAACAGATTGGTGTTCGTGCAGGTGATTTCTCAGCCATGGCACGACTGAATTTGGTGTGGTACTACTCTATGCAACATTTTATGTTTGGGTTTGGAGTATAGATTCACCTGATTCAAAAAGTCTCTTGTAAACATGATTTTTTTCCCACCATTAAATCTACTCCTTTTTCATTTGTTTACATGCCCCCACATATTTTGGGGTTCAATTTTTCTCTACTACTATAGTAGAACAGTTTTTAAATTTTGCTTTGCCTTGGTTTCCCGCCATGCCACCTCAATCTGTGCCGTCTAGCTTCTACATCGAATGGTTAAAAGTGCAGGCGAATCCCTGCAATATGGGCCGTTCATTTGCATGCATCGGATGGCTAGCATTTGCTCACTCTCTGCCAGCACGCAGTAAAAGCTGCTATATGTGAGCCCCACTTATGTATTCATATGCCTTGCCTTGAACCCTTCATATTAAAAAATGAATAGGCAAGCCACTGTACCCATCTTCTCTCAGACTGGACCCACCACAGAATGCTCTCGATCTTTCTATTTCTTCACTATCTAATGCTCCAAATGGATCAGGCGTATGTTTCACATTATAAATGTTTCCTGTAATTGTTTCTCTATGCACTTTTTACAATCACAGCGTATAGAAGGAGACAGAATTATGATCTTGTTTTTCAGTCACAGTGCAAGGCATTTTGAGTATAAGCATAACCACGCTGATGTGTACATAACTATGCATAGCGTGCAAAGCATGTGCAGTTGACTAGTGACCAACTAAACATGGGTTAGCTCATAAAAATTCTACCATTGAATTTCTATTATAAAACAGTTTCCAGCGGTATATATATTTTTGACCAACTAAAATGGCTGGCATTATGTCACTTGTCATCCTTGGCATCTACTCCCTTCGTTCCAAAATAGACGACTCCCTTTGTACTAACTTTATCTAGTACAAAGTGAGTCGTCTATTTTGGAACGGCGGGAGTATCTCTTTCACACTACTACCTGCAACTGGAGGCATCAGGCCTACAAAGGTGATTTTGTACTGTTTTTCTGAAACCTTGGTTGTACTCGTGATTTGTTGTCTCATTAATCTCACAGCTACACAGGACAACTTCTGAATATATTACAGTTATTGCCTTTATTCTTGGAAAAAAGGTCGGTTTCCCTAGCAAGCGACTAGGGTTTTCTTTCCTCCGGGGCGATCGCATCGCTGCCGGAGTTCCCACTGTGTTCGTGGACACCTCATCGGCCGCGTGTCGTCCAGACGTACGCGCGGCGACTGCATCTGATGCCCAGTCGGCTACAAGCGGCGGTGCTAGGGGGTGAACCCTAGCGATCTTGATGACTTCTTCGATCAACTCGACCTGAACGGAGAAAGCTTTGATGACCTCGTGATCGACGAGGAGGACCCGGAAATCAATGAAAGCGTACGTTGGCTGGCCCTAGCTAGGGTTCATACGGACAAAATTTTCAGCTATGCCGCCTTTTTCAAGGAGCGCACAAGATGGAATACAGCGCAGGTGGTTCACTTCCGCCCTATCAGAGCTAAACTTTTCGTCGTCCAAGCCTCATGCCTCGGCAACCGGGATAGAATTATGGAGAGGGGACCTTGGCTCTTCAGGAACATGGCTGTCCTCTTGCAGCCATATGACGGATTCAGTAAGACTGAGGAGGTGGAGATTGTCTATATGCCAATATGGCTGCAGATTCATAAACTACCTGATGGATACTGCAAGAGGGAACTTGTAGAGAAATTAATCAAAGGAGCAGGCAAGGTGCTGGAGGTGAGGATGCAAGGAAATTCCCATGGGGATTACATCAGAGTAAGAGTCAGACATGATGTCCGGGAACCACTGACCAAATTCGTCAGTATAATCAGAGGGAAAGAGCGTCAAGTATTTGTAGTCAGATATGAGAAGCTGGCAAAATTATGTAAATTTTGTGGCAGAGTTCGGCATGATTACAAGGAGTGTGGGAGTGGTGTATATGAAACAAAAGATTTAAAGTTTGGGGTTGGCTATATGTTGATCCACCAAATTTCAACCTTGAAGCAAAGAACGATGGGGCAGGGAACACATATAAGGAGGCATCTCATGTTGGAGGCCAGGGATTCAGTAAGAAAGATGATGAATTGATGGATACAGCTACTAGCCCTATTAAGAAGCAGAATACCCATGGGGTGGATAGTGAGAAAAATGCTAGGAAAAGGTTGAACATGGATGGAAGCACAAATGTCAATGTCTCTGGGAAGGAATCATCATCCTTTCCTTTGCTTCTAACAAACAAACCACATGTGGAGGGAGAGGAGATTCAGTCCCCTACCAGCAGTCAGGACAGCAAGCGTTCGAAGGTGGATAGTCTCAGCGACAACAACACAATTTTATCGGCGGACCCAATCGTTGGGTGCCGCCGAGAGCAATGAATCACCTGTGGAACTGCCGGGGTGGGGAACCGCCGGACAGTTCAAGACTTGTTGGCCCTCTCTAGGTCCAACCACCTGAAGCTCGTCTTCCTATGTGAGATGAGACAGACTGCGATGAAAGTGGAAAAGATCAAATGGAGACTCGGACTACGTGGTTTTCGTGGAGTGGATGCTGATGGGAGAAGTGGCGAACTTGGTTTGTTCTGGGACGATTCCTTACAAGTCACAGTATTGGAAGCATGTCAAAGATTCATTGATGTATGGGTATATGACTCGGGAGTGGATAAACAGTGGAGGGAAACTTTTGTGTACGGAGAACTGAGAGTAGAGAATAGAAGATACATGTGGTATCACCTTACCAGATTAAGAGGGGTGTCAAGTGAGCCGTGGATGGTGAGCGGAGACTTTAACGAATGCATGTGGCAACATGAGCATCTCCCTAGATCTACCTGAAACCCGGCTCAAATGGAGGCATTTAGGGACTGTCTGCAGCTATGTGAACTAGTGGACCTTGGTTTCACTGGTATGCCCTTTACATACAACAATAATCAATATGCAGGAAGGAATGTACAAGCGAGACTCGACAGAGTGTGTGCTGATGAGGCGTGGAGGGATCTCTTCCCAAATGCCAGAGTGAAACACTTGGCATCGCCTGCTTCAGACCACTTCCCACTTCTACTAAAAGTGGAGGCGATGGAGCAGGACAAACGTCGACGCAACAACGGTCGCTATGAAATTATGTGGGAAAGACATGCTGCACTACCGGACATAATTGCCAAAGCGTGAAATAAAAGGAAAGCCCATAATCTAGGCGAGGTTGTGATGAATCTGAAAGGTTTGATGCAAGATTTGTGCAGGTGGAGTAAGGACCACTTTGGGCATGTATCAAAACAGATTGAAAAACTGCGCTCGGAGCTTGAAGAGTTGCAGGTTAATAATGCTGAAAGGGTTGTCATCAAGGAGAAGATGTATGTGCTGGATGAGCTTCTCTATAGGGAGGAGATGATGTGGCTTCAAAGATCAAGGATCACATGGATGAAAGAAGGTGACCGAAACACTACTTTCATAGGAAGGCGGTTTGGAGGGCAAGGAAAAGTATGATTCGGCGCCTTCGTAAGGAGGATGGCTCTTGGACCTCGTCCCCTACTGCTATGGAACTCATGATGCATTCCTATTTTTAGGAATTGTATACCAAAGACCCTACCTTGAACTCAAAAGCCCTACTAGGGTGCATAGAGATAAAGGTAACACAACAGATGAACGAAAATCTGGATGCTACCTTCACTGAGAAAGAAGTGGCTGATGCGCTGTTCTAGATTGGCCCAATAAAAGCACCGGGTCCAGATGGCTTCCCGGGCCACTTTTTTCAAATGAATTGGCAAGTGCTAAAGGAGGATATTACCGCGGCGGTGTTGGGATTCTTTGCTTCCGGCTCCATGCCACCAGGAGTGAACGATACAACTATTGCCTTGATCCCTAAGGTATCTTCTCCGGCTGATCCTAAGGACTTTAGACCAATAAGCTTGTGTAACGTAATTTATAAGGTGGTTTCGAAGTGTTTGGTTAACCGGCTCCGGCTGTTATTGACAGACCTCATTTCGGAAAATCAAAGCGCATTTATTCCAGGGAGATTGATAAGTGACAATACAATTATATCCTTTGAGTGCCTTCATCATATTCAAACCTCTATTTTGGAACAATCTTACTGTGCTTACAAGTTAGATCTCTCAAAGGCTTATGACCGTGTGGATTGGGATTTCCTGGAACAAGCTCTTCTCAAATGGGGTTTTTCTTCTTCATGGGTGAATCGTGTTATGGTATGTGTTACATCAGTCAAGTACTCTGTGATGTTTAATGGAAAGTTATTGGAGCAATTTACCCCTACTAGAGGTCTCCGGTAGGGGGACACTTTGTCACCATTCCTTTTCTTATTTGTGACTGATGCTTTGTCGGCTTTGCTCCACAAAGCCATGACAGAGGACGGATTAGAAGCTCTGAAAATTTGCAGAAGGGCTCCGGCGATTTCACATCTTTTGTTTGTAGATGACACTCTCCTATTTTTTCGTGCGAGACCAGACCAAGCTATGACTGTCAAAGAGGTGTTGAACATGTATGCAAATGCGATGGGGCAACTTATTAACCCGGCCAAGTGTTCCATCTTATTTGCCAATAATTGTGAGGAGGTAATCTCAAATGAAATTAAAAACATATTGGATATCTCGCAGGAAGTATTTGAGCCAAAGTATTTGGGTCTACCAGTTCCAGAAGGCAGAATGAGTAAAGGTTTGTTACAACCTCTACTTGCAAAATTACTGAAGAGACTAGTAGATTGGAGTGGAAGATATATGTCCATGGAAAGTAAGGAGATCTTAATAAAGGCAGTGGCGCAAGCGATCCCCACCTATGTCATGAGTGTGTTTAAGTTGCCTATGACGGTATGTGATGACCTAAACTGTCTAATTAGGCAATATTGGTGGGGTGTGGAGGAAGGAAAAAAGAAAGATGGCTTGGCTAGCTTGGGACAAAATGGTTCTACCAAAATCCATGGGAGGAATGGGATTTAGAGATATGAGAGCCTTTAATCAAGCTCTTTTGGCAAAGCAAGCTTGGAGACTAATTACGGATCAAGAAAGCCTGGTTGCAAGGCTTTTACATGCAAAATATTATCCCATGGGAAACTTGGTAGACACGGTGTTTTCCGGTAATGCTTCAGTGGTTTGGCGAGGAATTGAGCATGGGTTGGAATTAGTGAAAAGAGGTATGATTTGGCAAGTTGGTAACGAGACCCGTATCAGAGTTTGGAGAGACCCCTGGATCCCAAGAGGACCATCGTTGAGGCCAATATCACAGAAAGGAAGATGCCGGTTAAACAGAGTTTCAGATGTCATTAGAGTGAATGGAACGTGGGACACATAGTTACTTAATAAATTTTTTGGGCCAGCTGATGTGCAGTACATTAACAGGATCCGAACATCTCCAAGACAGGAAGATGATTTCATCGCCTGGTTCCCCGGGAAGTTTGGACAATTTTCAGTCAAGTCGGCCTACCAGTTGGCCATGCAGAATCATGTGCAAGTTCAGGCAGCGGTGATACGTCTCCAACGTATCTACTTTTCCTAACGCTTTTCCTCTTGTTTTGGACTCTAATTTGCATGATTTGAATGAAACTAACCTTGTACTGATGTTGTTTTTAGCAGAACTACCATGGTGTTGTTTTTGTGCAGAAATAAAAGTTCTCAAAATGGAACAAAACTTTGCAAAGATTTTTTATACAATAAATAAGAATTTCTAGAGCCAAGACCTACCGGAGGGGGGCACCTGGGCGGGCACAACCCACCAGGGTGCCCCCCTCCTAGCGCGCCCAGGTGGGTTGTCCCCACCTGGTGGCCCCATAGACCCTGAAACTGACGCTATAGAATCCTATTTTTCCAGAAAAAAACAGGGAGAAAGAATTATCATGATCCACGAGATGGAGCCGTCGTTACCTCTTGTTCTTCATCGGGAGGCCAGATTTGGAGTCTGTTTGGGGCTCCGGAGAGGGGGATCTTCGTTCTTCGTCATCACCAACCCTTCTCCATCGCCAATTCCATGATGCTCCCCACCAGTGAGTAATTCCTTCGTAGGCTCACTGGTCGGTGAGGAGTTGGATGAGATTCATCATGTAATTGAGTTAGTTTTGTTAGGGCTTGATCCCTAGTATCCACTATGTTCTAAGATTGATGTTGCTATGACTTTGCCATGCTTAATGCTTGTCACTTTGGGCCCGGGTGCCATG
Source organism: Aegilops bicornis (assembly GCA_021605145.1). Lineage (NCBI taxonomy): Eukaryota > Viridiplantae > Streptophyta > Magnoliopsida > Poales > Poaceae > Aegilops > Aegilops bicornis. The sequence goes on along the minus strand of CM038670.1, from coordinate 277,360,894 downwards.
AACTCAGATCTGAACCGTTTATGTTATCACAATTATATCCATGTTCTAGATCCGATCTTGCAAGTTATAGTCACCTACTACGTGTTATGATCTGGCAACCCCGGAGTGACAATAGTCGGGACCACTCCCGATGATGACCGTAGTTTGAGGAGTTCATGTATTCACTATGTGTTAATGCTTCGTTCCGGTTCTCTATTAAAAGGAGGCCTTAATATCGCTTAGTTTCCAATATGGACCCCGGTGCCACGGGAGGGTAGGACAAAAGATGTCATGCAAGTTCTTTCCATTATGACTATTTACGGAACACATACCTACATTATATTGATGAACTGGAGCTAGTGCCGTATTGCCCTAGGTTATAACTGTCTCATGATGAATATCATCCAACAAGTCACCAATCCAATGCCTATGAATTTATCTTATACTGTTCTTGCTAAGTTACTACTGCTATCATCACTGTTACACTTGCTACAAAATTACTGCTATCCTTTATTCAAGTATCATATTGCTGTCACTACTATCAAAACTATCGTATTACTTTGCTACTGATCACGTTGCTGCAGATAATTAATCTCCAGGTGTGGTTGAATTGACAACTCAGCTGCTAATACCTTCAAATATTCTTTGGCTCGCCTTGTGTCGAATCTATAAATTTGGGTTGAATACTCTACCCTAGAAAACTGTTGCGATCCCCTATACTTGTGGGTTATCAAGACCTTTTTCTGGCACCATTGCCGGGGATCATAGCTATATTTGTTGAGTCCCTCAGGATTATTATCAATTTATCACTATGAAGAATCTGAAGGATGCTAAGACTAAGATATTTCTCTCAAAGACGAGGGAAGGTAAGGAACTGCCATCCAGTTCTGCTTTAGATTCACCTTCTGTTATAAGTAAACTTGCAACACCACCACATGCTATCAATTCTCGTATGTCGCAAGTTATTGATGATGCTACTTCTACTATGAATGATGCTTATGATGATGCTAGTACTTTGCTTGATAATGGTGATGTGCCACTTGGTGATTTTCTTGATGAACAAATTGCTAGAGTAATACAACATGATGTTGTTGAATCTGATTATGAGGTTGAAACTGGAACTCCTGAAACACCTGCTAGAACTAGTCTTCCTAGATATGAATTGCCTAAGGTACCAGAAGGTTATGTTATGAATGAGGAAACAACTAGATATATTCTTGCTTGTAAGGATAGAGATGATCTAGAGAAATTACTATGCAAGTATAAAGAATAATCTATGGATGCTAGAATGAAATGTGATCCTAAATTTGCTACTTCACCTATCTTTATTGATGATAAGGATTATGAATTCTCTGTCGACCCAGAGTTAATTACTTTGGTTGAATCTGATCCTTTCCATGGTTATGAAACTGGAACTGTTGTGGCACATCTTACTAAGTTGAATGACATAGCCACCCTTTTTACTCATGATGAGAAAACTCGTTATTACTCTATTCTCAAAATATTTTCATTCTCATTAAAGGGTGATGCTAAAGCTTGGTACAATACTCTTACTCCTGGTTGTGTGCGTAGTCCCCAGGATATGATTTATTACTTCTCTGAAAAATATTTGCCTGCTCATAAGAAACAAGCCGCCTTACAGGAAATATTTAACTTTGTTCAAATTAAAGAAGAGAGTATCCCACAAGCTTGGGGGAGGCTTTGCCAATTACTTAATGCTTTGCCTGATCATCCTCTTAAGAAAAATGAAATACTTGATATCTTCTATAATGGACTACTGATGCTTCTAGGGACTTCCTAGATAGTTGTGCTGGTTGTGTTTTCAGGGAACGAACTGTTGGGCAAGCTGAAGAATTGTTGAATAATATATTGAAAAATTATGATGATTGGACTCTTTCTGAACCACCGACTAAACCCACTCCGAAGAAGAGGGGTATATTATATCTCAGTCCTGAAGATATGCAAGAGGCAACGAAATCTATGAAGGAAAAATGTATTAAAGCTGAGGATGTTAAAATTTTACCTCCTATTGAAGAAATACATGGGCTTAATACACCACCACCACCTAAGGTGGTAGAGGTAAATTCTTTAATGAAGTTCAATGATAATGACAATCCTCACAATATGCACCCTAGCCAATGCCTTTATGAGTTTGAAAACTACATTAGAAAACAAGATCACTTCAATGCAAATGTTATGAAACAATTGAAATACAATTCTGATATGATTGCTCGCTTGAGTGACTTGTTATTTAGAATCTCAAATGATGTTAGAGGTGTTGGAAAGCATGCTTCTATGGTTCAAACTCAGTTAGAACAAGTTGCTAAATCTCAAAGAGAAATGCTTGATGAAATGAATAATAATATACATGACTTTGCTGTTAGAGTTGCAACTAGAGGAGGTAAAATGACTTAGGAACCACTTTATCCTGAGGGACACCCAAAAAGAATTGAACAAGATTCACAAAGAAATAACACTAGTGAACCTAGTCCTTCTAAAAATAAAAAGAAGAAGAAAACTGATAGGACTTTGCATGCTTCTAGTGAACCTGAAGTAGAGAAACCTCCTGATAATGATAATGAAACTTCTATCTCAAATGCTGAAACTCAATCTGGTAATGAACATCCACCTAGTGATAATGGAGAAGATAATGATGAGGTTCATGAAGATGCTCAACCAAATAATGGAAAAGCAGATAATGATGTTGAGATAGAACCACATGTTGATCTTGGTAACCCACAACCTAAGAATAAAAGATATGATAAAAGAGACTTTGTGGATAGAAAACACGGTAAAGAAAGAGAACCGTGGGTTCAAAAACCAATGCCTTTTCCACCCAAGTCAACTAAAAAGAAAGATGATGAAGAATTTGAACGCTTTACTGAGATGCTGAGGCCAGTCTTTTTGCGTACTCGCTTGACTGATATCTTGAAAATGCCTCCTTATGCAAAGTATATGAAAGACATCATCACTAATAAGAGAAAAATACCGGAAGCTGAAATCTCCACTATGCTTGCTAATTATACTTTTAAAGATGGAGTACCTAGAAAACTTGGAGATCCGGGAATACCAACTATACCTTGCTCTATCAAAAAGAATTATGTGAAAACTGCTTTATGTGATTTAGGAGCTGGTGTTAGTGTTATGCATTTATCTTTATATAAAAGACTTGATTTGAATAAACTCACACCTACTGAGATATATTTGCAAATGGCTGACAAATCAACTGCCATACCTGTCGGTATCTGTGAGGATGTGCCCGTTGTTGTTGCTAATATTACTATTTTGACTGACTTTGTTATACTTGAGATGCCCGAGGACGACAACATGTCGATTATCCTTAGTAGACCCATCTTAAATACTGCAGGGGCTATTATTGATTGGAATAAAAGCAAGGTCACTTTTCATATCAATGGTAATGAGCATACGGTGCACTTTCCGAAGAAACAATTCCAAGTGAATGATATTAATGTTATTGAAAAATCTCCGACAATCACTATTGGAAGTTTTCAAATACCTCTACCTACTACCAAAATAAATATGAAATGCTTATTGTTGGGGACATCCATATCCCCGTTGAGGTAACTTAGTGGTTTACGAAAGTTCTTCGGTTTCATGCTAATCGAAAGTGGTTGTTAATAAGACCTGATCAACCTTATTAATGAATCATTTTTTAGCAGTATGAAGTTGATGAATTTAGTAAGCACTACCTTCCGTCCCTACTTTTTGTTTTCTGTTTTTGTTAGTTAGATAAAATAAAATGCCATTTTTTGTCTGTTTTCTGAATTTTCCCTGCAATAAAAATGACCCAAAAATAGAAGTTCTAAGAATGCCCTGAAAATTTAATGCGATTTTTTTCTGAATATTTAAGAATTTCTGGTGCAAATAATATCAGAGGGAGGTGCACCAAGTGGGCACAACCCACCTGGGCGCGCCAGGACCCCCAGGCGCGCCCTGGTGGGTTGTGGTCCCCACATGGGCCCCCTCACTTATCCCTTCACACCACATCATCACTTACCTCCAGGAAAAATTCTCCATTGCTCTCTCTCCCGTGTTCTTACTCTCAAACCCGCGGATTTTGATCTCTTTGCTCGAAGCTCCGTTTTCGAAACTGTTTCGGGGGATTGTTGCTTGGTATGTGACTCCACCGTTTGTCCAATTAGTTTTTGTTTTAGTTGTTTATATTTTGAATAATTAGCTACTCTTGGTGCGGCTGTAGATGAGCTTGCATGTTGAATTCTTAGAGTTCTAAGTAGTTTGAATGCTTGCTATGGCCTCTATGTATCCCTATGAGTAGTTGCTATCAATCTTATAAAGTTCTGTTGATGAATTTTTGTCACCCAAAAATTTTCAGAAAATTGTACGCGTACATGATGAACCTATTTGGAAGAAGTTCCTCGAGGAGGAGATCCTTGGGGGCATCTTCTAGTGACAGCTCCGCTCGCTGGTCTTATGTTGAACCAAGTGAAAGTTCCACATGAGATGCCGCCACCAAAACATGCTTACAACCTTGCGATGACTATATGATGCGTGTGGGCATTAAGGAGGAATTTGAGCAATATGTTCACAATGCCGGTCTCGGTCCCTACATTTCAGATAAGTGCGAACAGCGCCACATTCTTACTGAATCGTTTGTCAAAGGATTTAAATTCCATCCCTGTGAGTCTAGGGTGTCGTTTATGCTTTATGATAATCCATTTACCACCTCACTAGAGAATTTTGCTTACCACTGCAAACTCCCGTTCTGGGGTTCGCTTGACGAACCGCCAAGAGCTGAATTCAGTACTTTGCATTATTTAACAGAAATGTATAGTAGGCAAGCAAAATTGTAGTACACTTTATGCTCCAGACTTGAGCCTCATACGCACTGCTCTCACCGGTGAAAGGAATTATAACCTTGGAGCGATTGTTGCACGCATACTTCAGCACAACGCTAACAGTGGCTATTTCTATGGTGGAATAGATGCCACGCGTTTAGCACGAGGGTTGGGTGTTTCACCTTTGCCCTTTGATCCTATCCTACCCATGCAATATTTAGATTCTAACACCTTAAAAGATCATAGTACCCTTAAAGGAAAGATTCATAACTTTACTTACAATCTGTTGTTTAACCAAACATCTGTTGTGCACATATATTTGCCTGCGCCTGCTCTTTTTGACTATCACAGCAAAGGAAGATATTTTGTTCTTGAGAGCGAGGCCCGAGCTCACAACGCAGCAGTGGAGGCAGCACGACAGGCCAAGGCATCCGCACCGAGAGCCTCCGTGAGCTACCACGGCAACTACTATCCAGGCTACTGATTGATTACCAAGTTAGGCCAAAATCCTAAGCTTGGGAGAGTACGTGTTTCTCATCGACATTACATTCATGTTCACATATTTCATTCCAGTTGTCGGTGTTCACACTTTTCCATTGTATCATCCATGCTTAGATTTATTTTCCTGCTTTCTTCTTGTGTGTTTGAAAAACTTGAGAAAAACCAAAAAAATAGTTGTAGTTAGTTTACTTTCTATGCATGCTTAGTTGTAATATTAAAAATAAAACCCAAAAAGATTTCCTTGTTCTTCTTTTGCTTGTTGGGAGCTTTCCTGTGTAAATAGTTTTTCTCGCTTTTCCTTTTCCCTTTTATTTGCTTGTTCAAGAAAACCAAAAAACCCAAAAATATTTCAGTGTGTTTCTCTGAATTTCTTTTCTTTTTATTTGAGCCATACCGAGGAGAAGACCACGATGAAAATGTTGAGTGGATCTCATATGAATAACTGTTGATCTAATAAAGAGCCCATTTTACCTTGTCTTCTCCTGTTGAATAAAATGTTTACAGATTCCAGCTTAGTCCACGGCACTCTTGCACTATTATTATTTTCATATCGTTCGATCGTGCAAGTGAAAGGCAATAATGACGACATTCGATAAAATGGCCGTGGCAGAGAGAAACGGGTATGAACTCGACTTGTTCTGTTTGTGTAAATATGTTTAACCTAGTATTCATGATTCAACCCATTATGATTAAACATGTTTACAATGACAATTAGAGATTATAGTTTCTCATGCCATGCATAAGTAGATGGGAGTGGATAATGATTTATCTTGGATATCAACATAGCGTTAAAATGATTGTGATGTAGTATGATGATATGGTATCCCCCTCGAAATGTTCGAGTGGCTTGACTTGGCACATGTTCAAGCATGTAGTTGGATCAAAACCAACATAGCCTCTATCATATTTATGTTCATGGTGTTCATATCCTACTCGTGCTAGTGTCCAATGTTACTTATGCATAATGCATGTTTATGATTGTTGTTGCTCTCTAGTTGGCCGCTTCTTAATCTAATTGCTAGCCTTTGCCTGTACTAAGTGGGAACTCTGCTTGTACATCAAAAACTTTGAACCCAAAATTATTCCAGATGAGTCCACCATACCTACCTATATACGGTATTACCCTGCCGTCCTAAGTAAATTTACATGTTCCACCTCTAAAAACTTCTAATAATTATCCTTTTTGTGTCCCTGGATCGTTCATGGAACGACATGAGGTGGTCGGTATCTTCCATGCTAAGCGAGTAATTCTCAGGTCGAGTGTTTATTCACTCGCCATCGCACAAGAAAAGGGCGGTAATAGGGATGCCCAGTCCCAAACTGCAAAAGAAATGATCTCTCAAATAATCAAACAAAAACTCCCAATGGAGTCAAAACCTTTACTTTATCGCTTGGGAACCGCCACTAGCATGCTTATCATGGAAGATATTGATAATTGATGGTCGTGAAATAAATGAGAAGGGTGCATGTCTCAAAATATCATTTACCTCTGTTTAAAAACTTGAGCTCTGACACCTCTGCAAATCACTGCTTCCCTCTGTGAAGGGACTATCTATTTACTTTTATGTTGTGTCATCACCATCTAAAACAAGCGCCAGAACCTGAGAGCACAACTGTCATGACTTATGCATTGTGTGTAGCTACCGTTGGGTGCATCATGACTGGATCTTTTCTACCATGAATTACAATGTTTAGTCCCTGCTTGAACTTTGGAGGTGCTCCGCATTTAAGTTTTGCGGTCTCAGAAAGGGCTAGCGAGATACCACTATTGTCATATTATATCATGGTTGTTTTGACAACATGTTGATGTCTGAGATATCTTATTATTGCTCGCTAGCTGATTATGTCATTGATATGAGTTAATATAATTTTTAAGAGTTATTGTCGGCATGGTTAGTTATAATGTTGGCTGAAAGCACAGGTGCTTTATTTAAGCTTATTTATGCAAACAAGAGCAAAAGAGTTTGTAGAAGTTTTTCTTTTTCACTTTAAGTTTATCAACTGAATTGCTTGAGGACAAGCAAAGGTTTAAGCTTGGGGAGTTGATACGTCTCCAACGTATCTACTTTTCCTAACGCTTTTCCTCTTGTTTTGGACTCTAATTTGCATGATTTGAATGAAACTAACCCCGGACTGACGCTGTTTTCAGTAGAACTACCATGGTGTTGTTTTTGTGCAGAAATAAAAGTTCTCGGAATGGAAAGAAACTTTGCGAAGATTTTTATACAATAAAGAATTTCTGGAGCCAAGACCTACCAGAGGGGGCACCTGGGTGGGCACAACCCACCAGGGCACGTCCCCCCTCCTGGCGCGCCCAGGTGGGTTGTCCCCACCTGGTGGCCTCGCAGACCCTGAAACCAACGCTATAAAATCCTATTTTTCCAGAAAAAACCAGGGAGAAAGAATTATCGTGATCCACGAGACGGAGCCGTCGTTACCTCATGTTCTTCATCGGGAGGCCAGATTTGGAGTCTGTTTGGGGCTCCGGAGAGGGGGATCTTCGTTCTTCGTCATCACCAACCCTTCTCCATCGCCAATTCCATGATGCTCCCCGCCGGGAGTGAGTAATTCCTTCGTAGGCTCGCTGGTCGCTGAGGAGTTGGATGAGATTCATCATGTAATTGAGTTAGTTTTGTTAGGGCTTGATCCCTAGTATCCACTATGTTCTAAGATTGATGTTGCTATGACTTTGCCATGCTTAATGCTTGTCACTTTGGGCCCGGGTGCCATGAACTCAGATCTGAACCGTTTATGTTATCACAATTATATCCAATGTTCTAGATCTGATCTTGCAAGTTATAGTCACCTACTACGTGTTATGATCCGGCAACCCCGGAGTGACAATAGTCGGGACCACTCCCGGTGATGACCGTAGTTTGAGCAGTTCATGTATTCACTATGTGTTAATGCTTTGTTCCGGTTCTCTATTAAAAGGAGGCCTTAATATCCCTTAGTTTCCAATATGGACCCCGCTGCCACGGGAGGGTAGGGCAAAAGATGTCATGCAAGTTCTTTCCATAAGCATGTATGACTATTTACAGAACACATGCCTACATTATATTGATGAACTGGAGCTAGTGCCGTATCACCCTAGGTTATAACTGTCTCATGATGAATATCATCCAGCAAGTCACCGATCCAATGCCTACGAATTTATCTTATACTGTTCTTGCTAAGTTACTACTGCTATCATCACTGTTACACTTGCTACAAAATTACTGCTATCACTGTTACTGTTACTGTTGCTACTGTCACTACTATCAAAACTATCGTATTACTTTGCTACTGATCACGTTGCTGTAGATAATTAATCTCCAGGTGTGGTTGAATTGACAACTCAGCTGCTAATACCTTCAAATATTCTTTGGCTCCCCTTGTGTCGAATCTATAAATTTGGGTTGAATACTGTACCCTCAGAAACTGTTGCTGAAAGGACATGCGGTGCCCCCATGTGTGGTTTTGGTAATTGATGACATTCTCTATGGACTAATGGTTGCCTTGAGTTTATTTGAAGGTTGTGTCCATAGGCTTTTCTTGGAGTACATGTGTTGGTTTCAAGGAGAGTTTTGTGTCGACCAAGGTGCTATTCAAGGAATTATCCAAAGATTGGTCATGTGAGTGTTGAGCTTATTGCAAGCATGTCTTGAAGAATAAGATTGTGTGATCATTCATGTCCACCTTCGAGACATCATCCAAATGAAGAGAGTTGGAAAGATTCAACACACAAAGCGTACAAGATGTACAGAGGGATCAAGTGATCCCATGGTATGGTAAGCATTGTCCATTACGCCGTGTGTACTAACCCATGGTCTTCGTGGAGAGTTCTTTGTGGGGTTAGGTTGCGGTGTGCAAGTTCAAGTAATGCATCACGAAGAGATCAAGTGCTTGAAGCTTGCCGTCCATTGTGGTGACAATGGACTTGTGAAGATAATGGAAGAGAGGCTCACCCACAGTAGAGTATGGGGGAGCAATCAACTAGTCTTCATCCCGCCAATGAAATCAAGAAAGGTGGTCCAACTTGAGGGAGTCAAGATCGTCATCATCTAGCTCAAGTGGACCATGTGCAAGGCAAAGGTTTGCCCTTGATAGGTTTTCTATTTTACCGGTCTCATGGTAGTTGTGGAAGACCGGGTTATAGGATCGCTTGCCGTACTATCAAGGGGGCTCTCGATGAGTTGCTTGATCGTATCGTTCGTAGAGAGCTCAAACCATTGCATCCTTGCATCATCTTTATTGGTTCTTGTTTGGTTCTTCTCCTTGTGAGATTTGGAGCTTATGGTCATTTTTATGACAAGCTCGAGTTCATCGAAAACGGAGTTCTCATGCATCTTCTATGATGTTTTCGATGTTGGAGGGTATGCCGGTTCTTCTCGGTTGGAGGTTTCACTCCTTTGTTTGCTAAGCATACCTCCCTTTGATGCTACTCGTTGTCTTGTTTCAAACAAGCTTGAGTTTGCTCAATTCGGAGCTCATATGAAGAAGTTATGGCAGTTCTGGTTTTCTTGGAGTATTCTTTGTTTTCGTGGTTGTGGCTTAAGGTTGGTGCCAGCGGTAGTACCGCCGAAGCTCCCCAGCGGTAGTACCGCTCTCAGAGCGGTAGTACCGCTCCAAGCGGTAGTACCGCTCTCCGAACGGTAGTACCGCTCGGGATTTTCGGCCGTAGTACCGCTGTGTGTCTGGGCTACTTCCGCCTCGATTCTCGAACGAAGTTTTTCGTGTCATGTTTTGCGGCACTAGTAGCGGCAGTAGTAGCGGTAGTACCCCTCTGAGCGGTAATATCTTCCCTAAGCGGTAGTACCGCTCTGGGCCAGTGGCCTTGACCTTCTCTTCAGCAGTAGTACCATTTGGATAGGGAGCGGTAGTTCCGCCCTCGGTAATGCCGCCCTTCCTAAGCGGTAGTACCGCTCTGTCTTGAGGATTTTCAAGGGGTAACGGTTGGATTTTTCCCTCCTATAAAAGGGGTCTTCTTCCCCATTGAACCTTATCCTTTGAGCTCGTGTTCTTTCCCCATTGTTGACCTTCTCCGAGCTTGCTATCTCTCAATCCCTCCATGGTTTCTTGCTAGTTTTTGGGGGAAAAGAGAGAGGAGATCTAGATCCACATTTCCACCAATCACTTTCTCCTCTATGTGAGGGGAACCCCTTGGATCTAGTTCTTGGAGTTCTTGGTGTTCTCCTTCTTGTTCTTCCTCTCATTTTCCTCCCTAGCATTAGTTGCTTTGGTGGGATTTGAGAGAGAAGGACTTGGGCACTCCGTGTGCCCTTGCCATTGCATTTGGTGCATCGGTTTGAGTTCTCCACGGTGATACGTGGAAGTTACAAGTTGAGAAGCTTATTTCCTCTTGGGTGCTTGGGCGCCCTAGACGGTTGGTAGTGTTCGGAGCTCAATCATTGTGGTGTAAAGCTCCGGGCAAGCGTCGGGGTCTCCAATTAGGTTGTGGAGATCGCCCGAGCAATTTGACGGGTTCCGGTGACCGCCCCAAGGGTTGCCAAAGTGTACGAGTTCGGTGACCACCCCAAGGGTTGCCATTTGTACGGGTTCGGTGACCGCCTCAAGGGTCCCTTAGTGGAATCACGGCATCTTGCATTGTGCAAGGGCGTGAGGAGATTACGGTGGCCCTAGTGGCTTCTTGGGAGCATTGTGCCTCCACACCGCTCCAAACGGAGATTAGCATCCGCAAGGGTGTGAACTTCGGGATACATCGTCGTCTCCGCGTGCCTCGGTTATCTCTTACCCGAGCCCCTTTACTTATGCACTTTACTTTGTGATAGCCATATTGTTCTTTGTCATATATCTTGCTATCACATAGTTGCTTATCTTGCTTAGCATAAGTTGTTGGTGCACATAGGTGAGCCTAGTTGTTGTAGGTTTTGTGCTTGACAAATTAACTGCTAGGTTTATTCCGCATTTGTTCAAGCCTAAACCGTAATTATTTTAAAGCGCCTATTCACCCCCCCCCCCTCTAGGCGACATCCTCGATCTTTCAGTTGCGATCCCCTATACTTGTGGGTTATCAAGCGGGGGCATGCAACTCTTGCCCCGAGGGAGATCGTCTGCACTGGAATCTTGTATGGCAGGCCAAAGTTCCGAGCAAGATGAGACATTTTGCATGGCATGTGATTGTTGATGCAAAGCCTACTAACACATGCAAAGCATGCCACCATATCCCTGTCTCTGCTACCTGTCGGCTATGTGGGGAGGCAAATGACAGTTCGTTTCATGCTTTGATCACATGCCCCAGGTCGGCAGAGTTGTGGGATGAGATGCGCCAGGTTTGGCCTCTGCCGGCAAAGGAATTGATGTTGGAGACAGGCCAAGAATGGCTATTCAGTATTCTGTCAGTCCAAAAAGAAGAAGTTAGAGCAATGATAATCATGCTTCTATGGCGGATATGGAGTTTACGGAAATAAGCACTTCGTGGCAAGTCGGCATCACCTACAAAAATATCAAGAATTTTCTTGTGCAGCTACTTAAGCTCATATACTCAGGCACAGAAGTATGGAATAGAGGACATTATTAAAGGAAAAATGACCATCGGAGAGCCTTGTTGTTCAGGTACAGTGGTGAAGCAAGCAAAGCCATGGCCAAAGCCCCCACCTGGCTGAGTTGCGCTATCGGTGGATTGTCCTTTGTCAAGGACACTGGATCGGCAGGTTCAGGTATGGTTTTGCGAAATTCGGATGGAGAGGTCATATTCTCGGCATACAGACACCTATTCCACTGTCAGAGTGCGTTGGAAGCTGAAATCAGTGCAATGTTGGAGGGTGTCTCTTTTAGTTTGCAACAGTCAGAGATACCCATGGTGATTCAATCTGACAATGTTGTTGTAGTTGGTGTGGTGATGGATGAATCTCTGAACAAATCTGCTTTTGGATACCTTATAATGGAAGTCAAGAAGCTACTGGAACCTCGTGATTTTATTCCGCAGAAGATCAATCGTCATCAAAGTAGTGTTGCTCATAGTTTAGCTAATATTGGTAGATCTGGAGGTTGCACTGCTTTTTGGTTGCGCCGTGTTCCAAACAGTGTCTCCAACTTGGTACTAGCGGACTGTAACACCATTTCAGAGGAATAAATTCACACCCCTTTCGCAGTAATTTTTTTGCCTTTTGATGACCCACAAGTAAGGGGATCTATCATAGTCCTTTCGGTAAGTAAGTGTGTCGAACCCAACGGGGAGCAGAAGGAAATGATGAGCGGTTTTCAGTAAGGTTTTCTCTGCAAGCACTGAAATAGTAGGTGATAGATAGTTTTGTGATAAGATAAATAGTAACGAGCAAAAAGTAAACAAAGTAAATAAAGTGTAGCAAGGTGGCCCAATCCTTTATGTAGCAAAGGATAAGCCTGGACAAATTCTAATAATGAAGAAGGAGCTCGAGGACACATTGGGAATTATCGTCAAGCTAGTTTTCATCACGTTCATAAGATTCGCGTTCGGTACTTTGATAATTTGATATGTGGGTGGACCGACACTTGGGTACTTTCCTAACTTGGACAAGCATCCCACTTATGATTAACCCCTATTGCAAGCATCCGCAACTACAAAAAGGAGTATTAAGGTAAACCTAACCACAACATTAAATATATGGGTCCATATCAGCCCCTAACGTAGCAACGCATAAAATAGGGTTTAAGCTTCTGTCACTCTAGCAACCCATCATCTACTTATTACTTCCCTATGCCTTCCTCTAGGCCCAAATAATGGTGAAGTGTCACGTAGTCAACGTTCACATAACACCACTAGAGGAAAGACAACATACATCTCATCAAAATATCAAACGAATACCAAATTCACATGACTACTAATAGCAAGACTTCACCCATGTCCTCAGGAACAAACGTAACTACTCACAAAGCATATTCATGTTCATAATCAGAGGAGTAATAATATGCATAAATGATCTGAACATACAATCTTCCACCAAGTAAACCAACTAGCATCAACTACAAGGAGTAATCAACACTACTAGCAACCCACAGGTACCAATTTTTGGTTTTGATACAAGATTGGATACAAGAGATGAACTAGGGTTTTGAGAGGAGATGGTGCTGGTGAAGATGTTGATGGATATTGACCCCCTCTCGATGAGAGGATCGTTGGTGATGATTTCCCCCTCCCGGAGGGAAGTGTCCCTGGCAGAACAGCTCCGCCAGAGCCCTAGATTGATCCCGCCAAGGTTCCGCCTCGTGGCAGCGGAGTTTCATCCCGTAAGCTTGCCCACGATTTTTTCCAGGGTAAAAGTGATGATATAGCAGAAGATGGACGCCGGAGGCCCACCAGGGGGCCCAGGAGATTGGGGGTCGCGCCCTATAGGGGGGGGGGGCCTCCTGTCTCCTGGACAGGATGTGGGGCCCCTGGCCTATTTCTTTTGCTCATAAATTCTTATAAAATTCAAAAAGTTGTTTCGTGGAGTTTCAGGACTTTTGGAGTTGTGCAGAATAGGTTTCCAACGTTTGCTCCTTTTCCAAATGTAATTCTAGCTACCGCATTCCCCTCTTCATGGTAAACCTTGTAAAATAAGAGAGAATAGCCATAAGTATTGAGATATAATGTGTAATAACAGCCCATAATGCACTAAATATTGATATAAAAGCATGATGCAAAATGGACGTATCAACTCCCCCAAGCTTAGACCTCGCTTGTCCTCAAGCGGAAGCCGAAATCGGAAAATATGTCCACATGTTTAGAGATAGAGGTGTCGATAAAAATAAAATACGGACATGAGGGCATCATGATTATTCTAATAACAGCAACATATTTGGATTTTGTCATATGATTTCCTATGCTCAAGTAATAAGCAATTCACAATGTCAAGTATGGTTCAAAAACTTCATTGGGAACTAACAAACTATAATCTCGATCCATCAAGCAATTGCAATTTATCGTAACATCGGAAAGAGTCAATAATAGAGCTTTTCAGCAAGCTCACATACTCAACTATCTCGTAATCCCTATAATTATTAACACTCACGCAATACTTGTGGTTATAGAGTTTCAAATTGACATTGAGAAAGATAGGGGCTTATTGTGTTGCCTCCCAACGTATTCACCTTTAGGTGATGTCAACAATAATAGCCTATGCCAACTTACATCCAATTGGATATATGTATCATGATCTTTCAAACACGAGGAGCTTGCCAAAGGATAAAAATAAAAAGGGAAAGGTGAGCATCACCTTGACTCAAGCATAAAGTAAAACATAAAGTAAAAGATAGGCCCTTCGCAGAGGGAAGCAGAGGTTGTCATGCGCGTTTAGGGTTGATGCATAAAGTCTTAGTGCAAAAGAACATCACTTTATATTGCCCCTTGTACGTGGACCTTTATTATGCAGTCCGTCGCTTTTATTACTTCCACAACAAGTTCGTACAAAGTTTATTTTCTCTGCACTAATAAGTCATACATATTTGGAGAGCAATTTTTATTGCTTGCACCGATGACAACTTACTTTAAGGATCTTATTCAATCCATAGGTAGGTATGGTGGACTCTCATGGCAAAAGTGGGTTTAAGGATATTTGGAAGCACAAGTAGTATCTCTACTTGGTGCAAGGAATTGGCTAGCATGAGGGGGAAAGGCAAGCTCAACATGTTTGGAAGGTCAATGACAATATACTTTAACTGAGATGTCGGAAAACATAAACCATTACGTTGTCTTCCTTGTCCAACATCAACTCTTTTAGCATGTCATACTTAATGAGTGCTTCACAATCATAAAAGATGTCCAAGATAATATATTTATATGTGAACCCCCCTTTCCTTATCACTTCCTATTAATTGCAATGATGACCAAGGCTACGTTCATGAACTCTCAACAATTTTTATGCCTCATACTTTCTATATGTGAAGTTATCACTATCCATAAGATCAATATGAACTCTTTTGTTCTTTCTACCTTCTCAAGATAATAGCAACATAGCAAAGCCCTTGACTCAACACTAATCTTTATTATAGATAGCACACGGACTCGCTTACATAAAGAGATCACAATGCAAAACTCAAAACTACTTGATATCAAAACTTCAATCTACTAGATCAAGATACTACTAAAAGGATCAAACTAAATAAAGCGGTAAAAATAGGAGTGTGATGGTGATACGATATCGGGGCACCTCCCCCAAGCTTGGCAGTTGCCAAGGGAAGTGCCCATACCCATGTGATTATTTTTCCTTCTCCTCCTCAAGATTATTAACTTGTTGTTTGAGGTCCATATTTTCTTTACGGAGCTTGCCCGTAACGGACAAAGCTCCTTTCACCCAAGGATGCTGCATAGCTTCTGGAGAACAAGTGAAACTCTTTTTCATATTTTCATAAGAAAGAAATCTAGAGTCGGAAGGAGTGACCGAAGTAGGGACATCCAGGCTAGGTAGTTCCCCCATAGTGAATTCTGCTCGAAGACGAGAGGTAACTTCTTGATCCTCCTCCATGACATCTATCCTTTTCAAATCAGCCTCCATCTCATCCTCCATTGATAGTCCAAAGTGATAGGCGTTGCTATTTGCTTCTGGACCTGGCGTTGGGTGAGACACCCGGCTCTCGCCAACTGACTCCTGAGAAGCCATCTTGCTTTATTCTGCAACAGGAACAGCTCGAATCAAAAACAGAGGATATTTGCGTGATACGGTGGTCAAAACCTTCGGGAGTATATATAATGAATTTTTACCGACCAAAATACGTAACATACAAGAAAACGGAGTCCGGGAGGCACACGAGGTGCCCACGAGACAGGGGGCGCGCCCTACAGGGGGCGCGCCCTCCTCTCTCGTGGGAGCCTCGTGTCCCTTTCGGACTACTTCTTTCTTCTTGAAATTCTTAAATAATCCAAAACTGATAAAAATTGCCATTAGAGTTGTTTTGGAGTCGGTTTACTTACCGTACCATGTACCTATGCCTTTTCGGAGTCTGGAACGTTCTGGAAAGTGTCTCTTATGTATTCCTCAGGGGTTATGGTTTCAATAATATTAGTTTCAACATTGATAGGATTACCTGAAATATAATGTTTAATTCTTTGACCATTTACCACCCTCAGATTTGTGCCTTCGAAGTTGTTGATTTTTATAGCACCAGAACAATAGACCTCCTCGATAACGTAGGGACCTTCCCATTTTGAGAGAAGTTTTCCGCAAAAATCTTAAACGAGAGTTGAACAATAACACATAATCTCCTGCATTAAACTCACACTTTTGTATCCTCTTATCATGCCAGCGTTTGACTTTTTCTTTGAAAAGCTTAGCATTCTCATATGCTTGGGTTCTCCATTCATCAAGTGAGCTAATATCAAACAACCTCTTCTCACCGGCAAGTTTGAAGTCATAATTGAGCTCTTTAATAGCCAAATATGCTTTATGTTCAAGTTCAGGAGGTAAATGACATGCTTTTCCATAAACCATCTTATATGGAGACATACCCATAGGATTTTTGTATGCAGTTCTATAGGCCCATAATGCATCATCAAGTTTTTTGGACCAATTCTTTCTAGATCTATTCACAGTCTTTTACAAAATTAATTTGAGCTCTCTATTGCTGACTCTACTTGACCACTAGACTGCGGGTGATAAGGAGATGCGATCTATGATTGACATCATACTTAGCAAGCATCTTACGAAAAGCACCATGAATAAAGTGTGAACCACCATCAGTCATAAGATATCTAGGGACTCCAAACCTCGGAAAAATAACTTCTTTAAGCATTTTAATAGAAGTGTTATGATCAGCACTACTAGTTGGAATAGCTTCTACCCATTTAGTAATGTAATCAACAGCAACTAAAATATGTGTATAACCATTGGAGGCAGGAAAAGGTCCCATATAATGAAAGCCCCAAACATCAAACGGTTCAATAACAAGAGAATAATTCATAGGCATTTCTTGACGTCTACTAATGTTACCTATTCTTTGACATTCATCACAAGATAAGACAAACTTACGAGCATCTTTGAAAAGAGTAGGCCAATAAAAACCAGATTGCAGTACCTTGTGTGCAGTTCTATCTCCAACGTGGTGTCCTCCATAGGATTCAGAGTGACACTTGCGTAGGATTTGTTCATGTTCATGCTCAGGCACACAACGTCTAATATACCATCTACTCCTTCTTTATAAAGGTGTGGATCATCCCAGAAGTAATGTCTTAAATCATAAAAGAACTTTTTCTTTTGCTGGTATGTGAAACTAGGCGGTATTTATTTGGCAACAATGTAATTAGCATAATCAGCATACCAAGGAGCAAAGACGAGAAGCATTGACAACCGCTAATTGTTCATCGGAAAACTATCATTAATAGGCGTTGGGTCATCAAGAACATTCTCTAACCTAGACAAGTTATACTAGAACGGGTTCTCGGCTCCCTTTCTATCAATAATATGCAAGTCAAATTCTTGGAGCAAGAGAACCCATCTAATGAGTCTAGGCTTAGCATCTTTCTTTTCCATAAGATATTTAATAGCAAAGCATGATCAAGGTGAATAGTAACCTTGGAATCAACAATATAAGGTCTAAACTTATCACATGCAAACACAACTGCTAAGAACTCTTTTCAAGAGTAGCATAATTTCTCCGGGCAGTATCAAGAGTCTTACTAGCATACTTGGATAACATTCAATTTCTTATCGACTCTTTGCCCTAAAACAGCACTCCTCAAGATAATCACTAGCATCACACATAATTCCAAAAGGTAAATTCCAATCGGTGGCTGAACAATAGGGGCAGTGATCAAGGCTTTCTTAAGTGTTTCAAATGCTTCTACACAATCATCATCAAAGACAAAAGGAATATCTTTTTGCAATAAATTAGCCAGAGGCCTAGAGATTTTAGAAAAGTCCTTAATGAACCTCCTATAAAAGCCGGCATGACCAAGGAAACTTATTATACCTTTTATGTCCTTGGGACATGGCATCTTTTCAATAGCATCAACTTTGGCTTTATCAACTTCAATACCTCTCTCGGAAATCTTGTGCCCCAAGACAATGCCTTCATTAACCATAAAGTGACACTTTTCCCAATTCAGGACGAGACTAGTGTCTTCGCATCTCTGCAAAACTCGATCAAGGTTGCTCAAACAATCATCAAAAGAGGATCCATAGACGGATAAGTCATCCATGAATACCTCACAAATCTTTTCACAAAAATCAGAGAATATAGCCATCATGCATCTTTGAAAGGTAGCAGGTGCATTACATAAACCAAAAGGCATACGTCTATAAGCAAAAGTACCAAAAGGGCAAGTAAAAGTAGTTTTAGATTGATCCTTGTCGACACATGTATTTGGGAGAAGCCAGAATAACCATCTAGAAAGAAAAAATGTGTGTGTTTGGATAGCCTTTCTAGCATTTGATCAATAAAAGGTAAAGGGTAATGATCTTTCTTAGTAGCTTTATTTAACTTACGAAAATCATTTACCATCCTATAACCTGTAATAATTCTTTGATGGATCAATTCATCTTTATCATTAGGAACAACGGTAATACCTCCCTTTTTAGGGACACAATGGACAGGGCTTACCCATTCACTATCAGCAACGGGATAAATAATACCTGCCTCAAGGAGTTTTAGTATCTCCTTTCTTACCACTTCCTTCATTTTGGGATTTAATCGTCTTTGAGGGTCTCCAACTGGTTTGGCATCTTTCTCCACTGAAATTTTTTGTTGACATAATGTGGGACTAATGCCCTTAAGATCATCCAGAGTATATCCAATAGCAGCTCGGTGCTTCTTCAGAGTTTTCAATAATCTTTCTTCTTCTTTCTCTGAAAGGTTAGCACTAATGATAACAGGATATATTTATTTTTCATCAAGATAAGCATGCTTAAGATTACCAGGTAAAGGTTTGAGTTCGAACACGGGATCACCCTTGGGTGGAGGGGGATCCCCAAGAATTTCAACGGGAAGGTTATGTTTCAGCATAGGTTCTTGTTTAAGGAACACTTCATCTATTTCTTCCCTTTCCTTCATAAACATATCGTTTTCATGGTCTAGCAAATATTGTTCTAATGGATCAGTTGGAGGAATAGCAATGGAAGCAAGACCAATAATCTCATCCTTACTAGGTGGTTCCCTTTCACGAGGTTGTCTACTAAACTTAGCAAAATTAAACTCATGAGACATACCATCTATGCCAACAGTGACAATATTCTTTTCACAATTAATTTTAGCACTAGCAGTATTCAAGAATGGTCTACCAAAAATAATGAGACAAAAATCATCTTGTGGGGAACCAAGAACAAGAAAATCAGCAGGGTATTTAATCTTCCCACACAAGACTTCAACATCTCTAACAATCCCAATAGGTTTAATGGTGTCCCTATTAGCAAGCTTAATAGTAACATCAATGTCTTCTAATTCAATAGGTGCAATATCGGGCATAATTTCTTTATAAAGATCATAAGGTATCACACTAGCACTAGCACCCATATCACATAAGCCATGATAACAATGATCTCCTATTTTAACAGAAATAACAGGCATGCCTACAACAGGTCTACGTGTCTTAGTGTCGGGTCTAGCAATATTAGCAGTCTCACCGAAGAAAGAAATAACATGCCCGTCTAAGTCCTCGTCCAAGAGATCTTTAACCATAGCAATACTAGGTTCAACATTAATTTGCTCAGGAGGTGTATAAGTCCTAGTATTACTCTTACGAACAACAGTCGAAGCTTTAGCATGATCTTTTATCCTAACAGGAAAAGGAGGTTTTTCGACATAAGCAGTAGGAATAATAGGATCACTATATGTAATAGTCTTTTCTTCGACTGTAATGGTGCAACTACTTTCACTTCAACAGGAGGATTATATTTAAACCACTTCTCTTTAGGGAGATCAACGTGAGTAGCAAAAGATTCACAAAAAGTAGCTACTATCTCAGAGTCAAGTCCATACTTAGCGCTAAATTCACGAAAAGCATCGGTATCCATAAAAGATTTAACACAATCGAACTTAGGTGTCATACCTGACTCCTTACCATCGTCGGAACCCCAATCTTCAGAGTTGCGTTTAATTCTTTCCAATAAGTGTCCCCGGCAGAACAGCTCCACCAGAGCCCTAGATTGATTCCGCCAAGGTTCCGCCTTGTGGCGGCGGAGTTTCGTCCCGTAAGCTTGCCCACGATTTTTTCCAGGGTAAAAGTGATGATATAGCAGAAGATGGAAGTCGGAGGCCCACCAGGGGGCCCAGGACATAGGGGGCCGCCTGCTGTGGGGCGCGCCTGCCTCTCTTGGACAGGTGTGGGCCCCTGGCCTATTTCTTTTGCTCATAAATTCTTATAAAATCCAAAAAGTTGTTTCGTGGAGTTTCAGGACTTTTGGAGTTGTGCGTAATAGGTTTCAACGTTTGCTCCTTTTCCAACCAGAATTCTAGCCGGCATTCCCCTCTTCATGGTAAACCTTGTAAAATAAGAGAGAATAGCCATAAGTATTGAGATATAATGTGTAATAACAGCCCATAATGCAATAAATATTGATATAAAAGCATGATGCAAAATGGACGTATCACCTTTCCTCTTGGAGCTTTTGTGTTCTGGACTAGCAGGATTTGTTGCGATGTGCGATGGGGTATGTGCAAATGTTAGTTTCAAGTACTGCTTAGGGGTCTGCAACGGAAGCGTTGAAGGTTTATTTTCCATCTATGGTGTTTGTCTTTCAAGCATTTCACCCTTCTACGATTATAAATAATGTGTAATTTGTCAAAACATATTGGTGTTCATGTAGGTGATTTCTCAGCGATGGCATGGTTGGGTGTGGCACTATTCTATGCAACATTTTATGATTGGCTTGGAGTATAGATTCACCTGATTCAATGAGAGTTACAGACTGTAAGTCTCTTGCAAACATGAATATTTTTTCCACCATTAAATCTACTCATTTTTCCTTTGTTTACATGACCCCGCATATTTTCGGGTTCAACATTTGACAAACTAAATGTGGGTTAGCTCGTAAAAAATATACCATTGAATTTCTATTATAAAATAGTTTCCAGTGGTATATATTTTTCTGACATGTGAATCATCTATTATTGGTCAATTTCAGACACAAAACCCGAGGGTGCCATGTAAATAGAGATGGAGGTAGTAATTATTAGTTTTCACAATGTATACAGTTTTAAACTATTAGCGGTAATTCTTTTAAGAATTGATGTGCACATGTTCATAAAATATAAGGATTGGAGCAGCAGTTTATTGATAAGTACTATAGTGCGGCCAACACAAGAAATTTGAGTGGATAGTCTTGGTACTCTTTTATACTATAGTATTTAGTTTTCACATGGAAAGTCCATACATTTTTTAATATACTGATGGTGACTTTTAAAACTTGGACTGTGAGCATTCTACAATATCAGACAAAAGATGGGTATAATTACCACAAACGGAGCAGAGCAACATTAAAAATTTTATTTGATGATATAACTCATAGAAAAAATAGGCGCCCTCTCTGAAAACAAAAGTAAGTTTGCTGATTGATTGCTGTAATTGATCCACATTCTGTGCTTGTGCTGAAATCCAGCATGTATATATTTCATCCGTTGAGGCATGAGAGAGGGGTCATGGGTGAGGAAGTAGAGCAGTGATAGGCGTGGAGGGAGGGAAGCAGCTGGAGGCCCATATGGAGGCGGAGCAGCGGCAGGTGTCGTGCAGGTTGGGGAGATGGCACAGCGTAAGGTCGTGGTGGCGTGTGCCGGTGTTGATTATATGTGACTTGCAACGTGGAGTTTAGGGAGATAAGAGTCAGAGAGGATAAGAGAAGATGGAAGGTAGTTAAGGATGGGTCTGTAGGCGCCGTAGAGGGCGGAAAAATGCCAACGGAGGCTGAGCTCCACAGAGCTTGGTATTTTGAAAAAAGATCAAAAGTCATATTTCAAAGTTTCAAAAAAAATTGAAAAAAATTCCACCAAAACTTTTATGATTTCCGCACGTATGTGTGGAAAAATCATTTGAAAATTTTGTGATTTGTAGGCTGTACAAAAAAGACAAATTTCCAGCCCAATAACAAAAAAAATATGCCCATTTTAGAAATGCAATTTTATCTTTTTTCTGCACGCCACGTGTGAAGGTATATGGTTATGATTTTTTGCACATACGTGATACGTCTCCGACGTATCTATAATTTTTTATTGTTCCATGCTATTATATTATCTGCTTTGGATGTTTTATATGCATTAATATGTTATTTTATATGATTTTTGGGACTAACCTATTAACCTAGAGCCCAGTGTTGGTTTCTGTTTTTTTCTTGTTTTAGAGTTTCGCAGAAAAGGAATACCAAAAGGAGTCCAAACGGAATAAAACTTTCGTCATGATTTTTCTTGGACCGGAAGACACCCAAGAGACTTGGAGTACAAGTTAGAGAAGCTTCGATGCGGCCAGAAGAGTGGAGGGCGCGCCCACCTACAGGTCCATAGCTAGTAGTTTACCACAGACCTACGGACCTACGGGTCCATAGCTAGTAGCTAGATGGCTTCTTCTCTCTCTTTGATTCTCAATACAAAGTTCTCCTCGGTGTTCTTGGATATCTATTCGATGTAATACTCTTTTGCGGTGTGTTTGCCGAGATCCGATGAATTGTGGATTTATGATCAAGTTTATCTATGAATATTATTTGAATCTTCTCTGAATTCTTATATGCATGCTTTGATATCTTTGCAAGTCTCTTTGAACTATCGATTTGGTTGGCTAACTAGATTGATTTTTCTTGCAATGGGAGAAGTGCTTAGCTTTGGGTTCAATCTTGCAGTGTCCTTTTCCAGTGACAGCAGGGGCAGCAAGGCACGTATTGTATTGTGGCCATCGAGGATAAAAAGATGGGGGTTTCATCATATTGCTTGAGTTAATTCCTCTACATCATGTCATCTTGCCTAATGCATTACTCCGTTCTTTATGAACTTAATACTCTAGATGCATGTTGGATAGCGGTCGATGTGTGGAGTAATAGGAGTAGATGAGAATCATTTCGGTCTACTTGACACAGACGTGATGCATATATTCATGATCATTGCCTTAGATATCGTCATGACTTTGCGCTTTTTTATCAATTGCTCGTCAGTAATTTGTTCACACATCATAATAATTTCTATCTCTAGAGAAGCCTCTAGTGAAACCTATGGCCCCCGGGTCTATTTTACATCATATTAGTTTCCCGTCGACTTGCCAATTTCTGTCGCTGTTCTTTTACTTTGCAATCTTGTACTTTCCGTTCCATAAACCAAAAATATTACTTTACCGTTTATCATCTCTATCAGATCTCACTTTGCAAATAACCGTGAAGGGATTGACAACCCCTTATTGCGTTGGGTGCAAGTTGGTGTTTGTTTGTGCAGGTAATCGGTGACTTTGATCGTTATCTCCTACTAGATTGATACCTTGGTTCTCAAAAGCCGAAGGAAATACTTACTCTACTTTGCTGCATGGAGCTCAAGAGGTAGCAATACACGATACACATGTGTGAAAGTGTATACAAAAAATTTCAATTTTTTTATGAAGTTGAAATTTGTATTTTCAAAACGAGCTCCGTGGAGCTCAGCCTCCAAAAGCCCTCTCCCCCGTAGAGGGGGGCTATTAAGCTCATATGCAAGCTGCCATTAAGCGGGGCTATTTTTGTCTTTAAAAAAATTCTCCTACTTAAAAAGAAATAGACATGTTTGAACCACTAAAATTTTAGATGTATATTTAGACACGATCCAAAATGTATATTCATACATGATCGGAGTTGAACCACTAAATATGCATGCCCCGTTGCAATGAACATGCCCTTTTACTATTGATGTTACATTTAAGCCTTTACGATTGCTAGATAGTAGAATTAACAACGACAAAATAAAGCTAGTGTTGACGGTATAATTTGGTTACTTAGTATATGATGAGCCAAATTAAATCAATGATTTATCAAGCTGATCGGTTAATGAATTGTTAAAGTATTGCCACAGAAATTTTCAAAGAAGGTGAAGATACAAGTTCTATGAAGAATCATATGGTATACTGTACCATGGGCATGCTGCATGCATGGGCTATATGTCTACGTTTGGGAAAAAGTATGCTTAGTACATGATGGTTATTATTCCATGTGATAGCGACTTGTACGGAGTATTTTATTATTTCCTTCTAGATACAAGAGTATATCTACGTGACATGGTTAGAACTAGAGCCAGTGTATTATTTAGTATGATTAGCGACATGGCCGGAATATTTTACTATTTTCCTTGTAGGCCCAGGAGGATTTGTACGTGACATGTTAATTTAGGCCGCTAGTGCAAGTTGTAAACAACCGAAATAGGGCATGTCCTAGTCGGTTTTGGCTTCAGAGTTTTAGTTTTATACGCCAAGTCCAGCGTGCCGTATATATGTAAGGCCATGGCCGATTGAAAAACCCAACAATCGATCTATCAATATAAATTACTTTTTCACGTACATCTTTTATCTTTGTCGTTCTTCTCGGCCAAGCTCTAGCAACCCGAGGATTTGGACAATCTTTGCCGCTTTGCGCTGAAAAGCGACCGGTTCTTCTCCACGAAAGCGAGATATCTTTGTTGCTTTGCCTGGAAAGCAATCGTTCGTCGTCACGCAAGCACAACAAATATCCTGGTGTTGCACGGCGATTTCGCGTGCCAACACAATTGGCGACTCCGCTGGGGACGAGAAGAAAAAGAGCTACACGATGAGTACCGAGTCCAAGAACAGGAACGACATCGACCCGGAGAATGTCATCGCCGTCACACTCGACGATCTGTCAAAAGATGTTCGGCGCGAGCTTGAAGAGGATCTTGAGAAAGAAAAGGTTGAGAGGTTGAAGCTGAAGTTGGCTGGATATGCAAAGACGAGGAACGGCGTCGTCAAAAAGGTAGTTTCGAGCCCTTCCGATGCTCAGGTAAAAAACTCATCCGAAGAAATTGCTCATCTAATTGATATGTCCGTAGCTAGTAAATATGGTTCTGATATGGAAAATACGACACGTACAATTACTCGAGCAGTAGCTAATACACTTGAAGAATTTAAGGTGCAGTTTAGTAAAGATCCTGAAAATTGTCTACCTAGTCATGTACGCTCATTAGTGCTGTAAGTCAATGATGAGTATTCTGGAAAAAGACCGATGCCACCAGACAGTAGTAGATTTAACAATTTTCCAAGTAATATACATACGCCTAGTGCATCGGCTAATGCTATGCAGCCTCACGTCCCTTGAAACAATAATCTGGATGGCCGACACTATGTTGGTAGTTCGGCTAATAATTTTGTTCCTAGTACTATTGCTCCTATTGTTTCGACCTCGGTTTCAGAAAATCACAATAGCAATAACTGAAGTTTTGGGTTTAATTCTAATGTGCAGCAGCCTAATTATCGGATAGTGGCATATAGTACGCCACCACTGCCGCCTGTCGGTACCGGGGTTCCGTATGGGCCGGTACCTGATTCATATTTTAGTGGGTCTTCGTTGCAAACTTCACATGCTCCAATTTCTTTGCCGGAATTTCCACCACGTCCTGGTGTTCCATCTGCTCCACAAGCCAGTTCTCTACAGCCCAATAATAATTTGAAGGATCAGCTTGCTAATATACTTAGAGAATTTGGTTTAGAACCTAAGGGTAGAGCACATGCATATCAAAAACCATACCCTGATTACTTTGACTCGACACCATATCCTCGTGGTTTTAGAATTCCAGATTTTGTTAAATTTACGGGGGAAGATGGTAGATCTATTTTTGAGCATGTAGGACAGTTTTTAGCACAATGCAGCGAGGTCGGCACATCAGATGTTTTTAGATTAAAACTATTTCCTTTATCTTTATCCGGTACTGCATTTACTTGGTTTACATCGCTTGCTCCTAATTCTATTTCAACATGGGCACAATTGGAGCAAAAATTTCATGAGTATTTTTATAGCGGTGAAACAGAACTTCGGCTTTCAGATTTAACTATGGTTAGGCAGAAATATAATGAGCATGTTCATGATTATATTAGGAGGTTTAGGGATGTCAAAAACCGATGTTTCAGCTTGATCATAGCCGAAAAGGATTTAACCGATCTTGCCTTTTCGGGTCTACTCGCTCATATTAAGGATAAACTAGAAGGGCAAGAATTTTTAGATGTTAATCAAGTTTTGCAGAAGGCTTTGGCGCAAGAAAACCAGGCTAAGGAAATTAAACAATATAGCCGGTTAAAAGATAATAGAAATAAAGAGAAAGATAATCATGCGGTTAATGCCTTAGATTATGATAGTGATTCGGCTAGTGAGGATGATGTTAATATATGTGTAGCCTAATGGGTTCAAGCGCCAAAGTCAAAACCTTTTGCATGTTCTGCTTTGAAACCCACACCTGCTAGAAGAGACGAAATTAAATATACTTTTGATGTAAGCAAGTGTGATAGAATTTTTGATATGTTACTGCAAAATAAATTAATTAGAGTGAGGGAGGGTCATGTAATTCCACCTCCAGAAGAATTGGGTAGAAGAGCTTATTGTAAGTGGCACAATTCTTTTTCTCATGCTACTAATGATTGTAATGTGTTTCGTCGTCAGGTGCAATTGGCCATCAATGAAGGACGATTGACGTTTATAGAAGGTTCTAAGATGAAGCTCGACAGTGACCCTTTTCCTATCAATGTGGTCGAGCTTGAGAGTAAAAAAAATGCTTATTCAGTCGGATCAGACCAAATCCGCAAAAGAGAAAAACGTTGTTGATAACAGTGCTCCTCTAAGGATGATCAAACCAAAAAATCCATAAATAGGAGTGTGGAAAGTCAACGGAGGGAGGAGACAAGCTCCAAGGCCAAAGCCGACAGTTGGCATGTTGTTGAAAAAATATACCTCACGCAAGACCAACAATGTGTTTAATCGGCCCGGAGGTAATAAGCGTCCAAGATCTCCTCCTGGACCTCGCATTCATGAGCAATGGCAAGGAAGTGCATATGACCAACAACCGTATTTTGCAATGGAGCCGACATATTGGGATTGTGCACCTCCTATGTATCCGCAGTTTCCTCCATGGGGGTTTAATCCTTGGGCGCCATATCCTACAGGGGCAGCATGTTATTTTCAGCCGGGATGGATCCCGCTGAGGCCTATGTTCAGACCAAGCATACATGAGAAAATGGCTCATTTCAATGAGGAGGCTAGATCACATAACGCCATCGAGATTCGAGAAGGTCGATCACCGGTACGCAGTGCAGAACGCAACAACTATAAGGCCGACTACAAGCGCGTATGGATGCCGGTGAAACGTGCCGATCCTAAACCAGAAAAAAGTGCAGATGATTTAAATGCTGCTCATGGTCTGAAAATAGCAGAACACCAGTTAGATGGAGGTGTTGTCAATTGTACAGAAACAAACAGTGTCTCAACAGGAGTTGTTGGTACAGACGAGAAAAATAATGACGTGAAGTTGCGGCAAGCCGACCAATCTAATCAATTTGAACAGAAAACTAATTCTGGGCATGACCCACATGCATGGTCAGACAAGGAATATGTTGTATCCTCACGTACTAGTCAACAGTATAAATTGGCAAGTTCGTATGCTGATTTAGTTATGAGAAATTGTGGCCCAGGAACGTCCAAGAATTTACCTTCAACGGGTTTGAAGTATAACAGCAACACATGCACACGTTGGGATTCCAGCAATATACGCGGACATAATTCTAATGCTAGTAAAGTATATGATCAGCAAGGAGGTTTGTCGGCTAAAGACAAAATATTCATCCCAGGAGGAACAATACGTCAGTACAGGCCAAAGGATCCGGGGGGCAGCAAAATTAAATCAGTCGCGCCAGGGACTAAACCAGCACCTCAGTGGTGCCCAAAGGGACTTACTCACACTCAGAAACGGCGTATACAGCGACTACGGACATTGGAAATAAAGGAAGAGATAGCTGAGAAGAAGCTTGATAAATGGTTCAATCAAGATAAATCAATGATAACCACAAAAACTTGGAAGGGGGAGCGCATCACAGCTGAGAAAAATAAAAATACGGATGACACTATTATTGCAGAAAATTCAGAGAATGATAAAGATGTACCAACTGATATGGATGTTAATATGGTGTTCGCATTGCCTGCGGAATTTCGCGCGCCCGAGGCTGAAATTGCTGAACTTGTTCTTGGCCTAAAGAATGCTACATTTAAGAAACCAGAGAAGCATGGACATCACCTAAAGCCATTATTTATCAGAGGTCACATTGACGGTAAGCCTATTGGTCGCGTGCTTGTTGATGGCGGTGCAAGTGTTAATATCATGCCTTTTTTGATATTTTTTAAACTGAACCGAAAAGAGAGCGAGTTAACGAAGACCAACATGGGACTTAGTGGGTTCTCAGGAGAATTGTCCGAGGCTAAGGGTGTTATTTCTATGGAGCTCACAGTCGAAAGCAAAACGTTGCCGACTGCATTTTTTGTTGTCGATGCCAAAGGACGGTATAACATTCTTTTGGGACGTGACTGGATTCATGCAAATTGCTACGTTCCTTCTACTCTTCATCAATGCTTAATTCAGTGGGTTAATGATGATGTTGAGGTGATAGAGGCGGACAACTCTTCTTGTATTGCTTTGACGGAGGCGCCGGTTGATTGGCAACACGATGAGATGCGTTGTTTGACCGGTAGGGATTTATTGGACTATGATTACATTAGTATTGGTAGAGATGGTTTTGTACCTATAAATGCACAGCCGGCTAACGTAGCTCGGCTTAATGATTTATCTATATAAATGATGAATAAAGATGACAGTATTAAGTGGCTGCAGAGACGCATGGAGGAGTATCGTTCCAGAAAGAATGATATGCATGAAACTATTGAAGATTTTGATAACATGGAAAAGCTTGGACAGGCATTCTTATCGGCTGATCCACTTGAAGAAATTGATATTGGTGATGGAAGTATTCCGAGGCTTACATGTATCAAAGCTAGCTTGAAAGCCGATCACAAAAGTAAGGTATGTTTATTACTTAAAGAATTCATTAATTACTTTGCTTGGAATTATACTGAGATGCTCGGTTTGAGTAGAGATTTGGTAGAACATAGATTACCTATTAAATTTGGTTTTAGGCTGTATAAACAACCTCGTAGAAGTTCCAATCCTAATTTGTATGACCGCATCAAAGAAGAAGTTGATCGTTTGTTAAAAGCTAAGTTTATTCGGCCGTGTAGATATGCAGATTGGGTTTCTATATTGTGCCCGTGGAAAAGAAAAATACTGGTAATATTAGAATATGTGTTGATTTTAGATATTTGAATAAGGCTACTCCAAAAGATGAATATCCTATGCCTATAGCCGACATGCTTATTAATGATGCCTCGGGACATAAAGTAATTAGCTTTTTAGATGGTAATGCAGGTTATAATCAAATATTTATGGCCGAACAAGATAGTCTAAGACTGCTTTTCCTTGCCCAGGTTTTGTCGGTTTATTTGAGTGGGGCGTTATGACATTTGGGTTGAAAAATGCCGGCGCTACATACCAACAAGCTGTGAATTTAATTTTTCCTGATCTTCTAGGCATTGTACTAGAAATATATATTGATGACATAGTTGTTAAATCGGATGGGTTTGATCATCATTTAGCCGATTTAAGATTAGCTTTTGAAAGGATGCGCCGGTATGGATTAAAAATGAACCCACTCAAATGTGCTTTTGGCGTGTCGGATGGTAAGTTTTTAGGATTCATAATTCATGAAAATGGCATAGAGATTGACCCTAAGAAATGGAAGCAATTAGAAATTTGGAGGAACCCACGTGTAAAAGGGATGTGCAAAAGTTGTTTGGAAAAATTAATTACTTGAGACGATTCATTTCTAACCTTGCAGGAAAAATTGAATCGTTTGTTCCTCTACTTCGGTTAAAGAATGAATCCGGAAATACTTGGGGGGGCAGAGCAACGAGATGCTTTTAATTATATACAATGATGCTTGTCGAATCCTCCAATATTGTGGACGCCCAAGTCCGGTGCGCCATTCAGGCCGTACATTGTTGCAGAAGATAGGGTGATCGGTGTGGTGTTGGCGCAAGAGGTCAGCAGAAAAGAAAACATCATTGCATACTTAAGTCGTCGTTTGCTCGACGCCGAAAGTTGGTACGTGTTTATTGAAAAGTTATGCTTATCTTTATACTATGCATGTACCAAGTTTCGGCCTTATCTTTTTTCTAGTAAGTGTGTAGTAGCTTGCCAGGCCGACGTCATTAAGTATATGTTGCAACAACCGATTCTTAATGGTAGGATTGGAAAGTGGGCTTAC
Source organism: Aegilops bicornis (assembly GCA_021605145.1). Lineage (NCBI taxonomy): Eukaryota > Viridiplantae > Streptophyta > Magnoliopsida > Poales > Poaceae > Aegilops > Aegilops bicornis. Next base: position 277,330,402 of record CM038670.1, on the reverse strand, counting down.
GCACTAATAGAATATGATTTAATGTATGAATCGTCGCGTGCTATGAAGGGTCAAGTTATCGCCAATTTCTTTTTCTTAGAGTACGCCAATGGCGTACCTTAGCTTTATAGAAGAGAGAGACATAATTAGAAGATAGCCGACAATTGTGCGAACACAACGGTCGGGATACAACGCACCCAACTCCCACACCATCTATCCTAGATCAACTTCTCACAAAATGTTGTAAACCTCCAGCTCCTAGACCCGCCTTCCTCAGCTCGGCAATGCCGTCGAGTATCTTAAATGGAAACTCACTAGCAGTCATTTGCTCGCTACTTCTATTAAAAACTCTGGCGTTCCTTTGCTTCCAGAGGGCCCAGGCCACCATTGTCACTAGCGTGTCGAAGCCTCTGCGGTCCTGTCCTCCGAAGCCTCTCCGCACACTCAGCCACCAGTCCTTAAACACATCCGACTCTCCTAGCTCTTGCACCTCGATTGCGATGAGATGAAACACTTTATGCCACACCTCCTGTGCATATATGCAATTAGCCAAGATGTGCTCCACGTTATCTTCCGCCTGCAAACACGTGTAACATGCCGACGGGTGGTCCTGTAAACCATGTCTCGCTCTCCTATCCGACGTCCATAGCCTGTACTGCAGAGCGAGCCACACGAACAGCTTACATTTGAGCGGTGCCAAACTCTTCCAGTTGCACTTGGCCGTGGGGGATCGTTCCAGCTCCGAGCAGAGATAGTCATAAACTGACTTGGCCTTGTAGGAGCCAGAGGCCGATCTTGGCCAAGTAAAACTATCCGAACAGGAAGGATCTCTATCCACCGTGTTGATCGCCTGGCAAAGATGCATGTATTGCATTAGCCCGGTGAAGGAGATGTTTTGATCGAAGTCATGCACCCAGCTTCCCTCATCTAAAGCTTGTCGCATCGTCCTTCTGTTTGTTGTTCTCGTAGGGACCAACGCAACAATAAGAGGTGCAATCTCCACAGCCGCCACTCCCTGGATCCAATTGTCCTTCCAGAAGAGCACCTTGTCTCCCAAGCCCACGTTGATGTTGACCAGCACATCAAACACTTGTCTCGCCTCCTCGTCTTGGGTCATGGGAAGTCCTTTCCACGGCCTCTGGGCATCCGTTCTCTTGAGCCATTCCCACCTTACCCGAAGCGCCAACGCTTGCCACTTTAGGTGTTTGATCCCTAAGCCGCCATAATCTTTGGGTCGACAGATTTTGTCCCAGGCCACTAGACATTGTCCTCCATTGCACTTATCTTTGCCCGCCCAGAAGAATTATCTCATGCACTTATTTATGTCCTCAAGCACCCATTCTGGCGCCTCCATGACCATTAGGTGATGAACTGGCCGAGCCGCCACTACCGACTGCACCAAGATGAGACGTCTTGGTCTTTGTATCCGTCCTCTTTGCCAAGCCGGCATGAAATGCTGGACTTTATCAAGCATTGGTTGCCATTCCGCTTTTGTCAGGCTCTTGATCGCCAATTGCAAACCCAGGTATCGACAGGGAAATTTAGAGATGTCACATTGCAACATTGCTGCCACTCTGGCCCTGTCCTCCTCGCTCCCTCGAATGAGCACCACAGTGGACTTGCCGTAGTTCACTCTGAGCCCCGAAGCCTCGCCAAACGCTTTTAGAATCTTCGTAATCGCAGCCAGGTCGAGCTCTGTGGGTCTGGCAAACATAGCCACGTCATCGGCATAGATGGACAGTCTTTGCGTTGTCGTGACTCTAGCAAACGAAGTGAGCACTCCCATGTCCGTGGCCTTGTGTACAAGAGCCGAAAGGGCCTCCATAGCTATCACAAAGAGTAGGGGCGAGATCGGGTCTCCCTGTCTCAGTCCGCATGCATGTAAGATCTTCCTCCCTGAATATCTTATGAGGGGAAATGTAATTTGGAGTATCTCAACACATCTCTTATCACCCTCATTCCGAAGAAGCTTAGCCCTGAATATGTTGGTGATTTCCGGCCCATATCTTTGACTAATACATGTTTAAAGTTCTTAACCTAGCTGTTGGCAAATCGTCTTCAGGTGTGATCTTGAAATGTATCCACCGCAACCAATATGGTTTTCTACGGTGTCGATCCATTCAGGACTGTCATGCGTGGTGTTTTGAGTATATCCACCAATGCAAAGCTTCCAAGAGGCCTATCATTCTTCTTAAACTTGACTTCGCAAAGGCGTTCGACACCATTGAGCATGAGCTAATTCTTAGGATTTTGAAATGTAAGGGATTTGATCGTTGGACAAGTTGGATTGACAGCATTCTGTCCACGGGCTCCTCTTTGGTTCTTTTGAATTGAGTGCCTGGGAATCATTTTGTCTGTCGTTCGGGTGTTCGCCAAGGAGATCCTCTATCTCCTTTGCTCTTTGTGATCGCGGTGGACTTACTCCAATCGGTTGTAAATGAGATGTGCTCAAGGAATATCCTCACCTTGCCAATCCCAACGACCTCGACGGACTATCCGATCGTTCAGTATGCTGACGATACCCTCATCGTTCTTCCAGCTATTGACAACCAGCTAATTGCTTTCAAAGAAATGCTTGATGTCTTTGCCAAATCAACCGGTCTAAAAGTGAATTTCAGTAATTCCTCTTTGATACCCATCAATATGAGTGATGACGAGGGCAAGTGTGTTGCCGCTTTCCTTGGGTGTGATGTTGGTTCCATGCCATTCACTTACCTTGGCACCTTAATGGGTACATCCAGCCAACAATTTATGATTTGTTGCCTTTGGTGGATCGTATTGAGAGACGTTTATCTGCGTCCTCTTGCCTCTTGAATCAAGGAAGCCGGCTACAGCTCTTGCAATCCGTCCTTAGTTCTATGCCAATATATTTCTTCTGCACCCTTTCGCTGCCACAGGGTATCTTGAAGCAGATTGAGAGGATTATGTGGCAATGCTTGTGGAGAGGGAACACGGATATGCCCCGGCAATCATTGGCAGCTTGGGACCCGTATGTCGTCCTAAATCTTTGGGTGGTCAGGAGTTCGGACTTGAACTTTCAAAACGATGCTTTGCTCATCAAGTATCTTTTTTAAGTTCTTTAATAAGTTGGACGTGCCATGGGTATCTCTTATTTGGGACACTTATTACGCCTCTGCTTCCCCAAGTCACTCAAACATGCGGTTCTTTCCGTGGAGGGACGTGTTCAAGTTATATGATAAGTTACGCAAGTTGGCAGTTCCACTAGTTCGATCCGGGATACGGTGATTTTTCCGCTTGACCGCCGCAACTTGGCAACAATATGGTTAGCATGCAACATCAGTTTTCGAGGCTCCACTCTTTTGTGATCGATGACACTCTCACAGTTAAGGATATTATGGAGCTATCTGACCTCACTGATAATCTCCATCTGCCACTTTCTGCTGAGGCCTTTGAGGAGTTTAATCAACTTCAGGAGTTGCTTCCTTTGATTAATCTTCAAAATGGAAATAATGATGTCTGGAAATGGCCTTCCAAATCTGGTGATTACCAGTCCAGGATTTATTACTTGTCACCTTTTGGGCACGATGGTTGACCCCATATTCGTGTGGATCTGGAATTGTTCTTGTACTCTCAAGTTTAAGGTTTTTGGGTGGCTCCTATTGATGGATCGCCTGAACACTAGGGACATGATCACGTGGCGGCATTGGATCATCCAGGATGACACATGTGTTCTATGTCTCTTGGCATCACATGAGGACAAAGCACATCTTTTCTTTGCTTGTAATTTTAGCCAGCGTATCTGGAACTACCTGGGTATTTCATGGAGTCCTCAACCTAACCAGACCACTTATGAGATGGCTTCTGATGCTAGGAGGGATTTTGGCCATCCTTTCTTCTCTGAAGTAGTCTTCACTGCCTCTTGGAATATTTGGACACAAAGAAATGGGAAGATCTTGAGGAATGAAACACCTTCTTTCAGGGCATGGAGGAGAAATTTTTTGCATGACATCTCTCTTTTAGCTCATAGAATCAAATGTAAATATAGGAATAGACTAATATCTTGGATAGCTGCCTTACCCTGATCAGTTCTTTTGTAAGTATTACTCTCTCCCCCTCTGTCTTAACTATGTATCTTTGTATTACTTTGGCTCTGTGGTTTAATAAAAGGCTGTGAGGCTGTTGCCTTGCAGTATATAGTCAAAAAAAAGATCTTCCTCCCTGGTGACCCGTTGACCACCACCTTAGTGCTCGCCGTGTGAAGCAGCGCCGCCATCCAGTCTAACCACCTCTGGCCAAAACCCTTAGCTCTCATCACCTCAAATAGGAAAGGCCAGGATAGGGAGTCAAACACGCGCGAAATGTCTAGCTTGATGAAGGCTCCAGGAGTTCTTCTCGCATGTATTTTCCTTGCTACTTGGCGTACCAACAGAAAGTTGTTGTGAAGTTGTCTTCCTTTTATGAAAGCGGATTGATTCATCCCAACCAGCTCATGCATTTGTAGACGGAGCCTATTGGCCAACACTTTTGCGAACAGCTTAGGTATGCTATGGATGAGACTGATAGGTCTAAAATCTCCTATTTCTTCTGCCTCCGCTCATTAATTATGTTAGTGTATGCCCATGGAAGCTTTATTTTGATGGATTGGTTTGTAGGGAAGGGCAAGGTGTCGGTAATGTTTTAGTTTCACCTAATAATGTTTTTTATGATACATCGGCCCGTTTGGATATCCTTGCACTAATAACCAAGCTGAGTATGAAGCTTTACTGTTTGGTTTACAAACTTTAGTTGATATGGGCGTAAAGGATGTAGATGCTTTTGGGGATTCGCTTCTGGTAGTACAACAAGTTAAAGGCGAATTTCAACGTTTTGGTGGATTATTAAATAGTTATTTGGACCGATGTTTAGACATAATTAAGTCTCTAGATACATTCACCATCCATCATATATCTAGAGAAGAGAATTCTAGAGCTAATTGTTTAGAACAGCAAGCATCCGGTTATCATATTAGTAAAATAATGTTTTTTATATTAGACAAGCCGATGCATGCTGAGTCTATAATGATGGATACTTTGCCACAGGGTGCACTTGGGCCTAGGACAGTTGAACAACTAGCTATACAATGTACTTGGGCCTAGGACAGTTGAACAACTAGCTATACAATGTACTGCACATTCGGTGCATGGGTCACAAACAACCGAATTAGCAAATAATTTAGGACTAAGTGATTGGAGAGTTCATCTAATTAATCATTTAAAGGATCCAAGTCAAACAAGAGATAGGAAAATTCGACGATAAGCTTTAAAATATACTTTGTTTAACGACGAGTTGTATCGCCGAACAATAGATGAGTTATTTTTAAAATGCTTGGATTCTGATCAGTCTAGAATAGCTATGGGTGAAGTGCACGAAGGAATATGTGGAATACATTAGTCGTCTCACAAAAAGCGATGGTTGTTAAAAAGAGCGGGGTTTTATTGGCCGACTTTGCTAGAGGATTGTTTTTGGTACTATAAAGGTTGTGAGGCATGTCAAAAATTTGGTAATGTACAGTTAGCGCCCGCGTCTATGTTAAATCCCATAATTAGGCCGTGGCCATTTAGGGGACGGGGCTTAGATTTTATTGGTGAAATACATCCTTCGTCTTCCAAAAGACATCGCTTCGTCCTAGTTGCTACAGATTATTTTACTAAATGGACTGAAACAGTTCCTTTGAAAAATATGACTCATATGGAAGTTGTTAGTTTTGTTTTAGAGCATAGTATTCATAGATTCGGTATTCCTCAAACTTTAACTACCGATCAAGGTGCTTTTTTTATGTATCATCAATTTCATGAATTTGCCGAATCTTTAGGAATTAAATTATTAAATTCGTTGCCTTATTATGCTCAAGCTAATGGACAGGCCGAATCTAGCAATAAGACTTTAATTAAGCTTATAAAAAAGAAAATTGAGGAGCATCCGAAAAGATGGCATGAGGTACTATCGGAAGCTTTATGGACTCATCGGATATCTAAACACGGAGCGACTCAAGTAGCACCGTATGATCTAGTATATGGTGAGGAGGTCGTGTTACCTGTAGAGGTTAATTTACAAGCTGTTAGAGTGGCCAGACAAAATGATTTGTCGGTTGTGGATTATAATGATCTAATGATGGATAAGATAGATGACATTTTAGAAGAGAGATTAAGAGCATTGCGAGAAATTGAGAAGGAGAAATTAAGAGTAGCCAAGGCTTATAATAAAAGGGTGAGAGAAAAATTGTTTCAAATAGGAGATTTAGTGTGGAAAACGATTTTACCTATTGGAACTAAAGATAGGAAATTCGGCAAATGGTCGCCGAGTTGGGAAGGCCCGTATAAAATTATAGAGATTCTTCCTGGAAATTCATATTTTGTACAATCTTTGCAGGGAGATAAGTTGTTGAAAGCTCTCAATGGAAAATATTTGAAGAAGTACTATCCTAGCATGTGGAAGAAGGCCTGAACATGTTGTGGCCGATATGTTATTCCAAGTATCACCCCAAGCAAATTTGGCCGATGTATCTTTGGACATCGCCTTGAGTAATGATATGATCAGTGATCGGCTTCATCCTACGGTAACTGCTCTAGTATTTTTGATCAATACAATTTTACCAAAAACAGAGGGCATGTGTTGGTATAATTTGGTTATTTAGTATATAATGAGCCAAATTAAATCAATGATTTATCAAGCTGATCGGTTAATGAATTGTTAAAGTATTGCTACAGGAATTTTCAAGAAAGGTGAAGATACAAGTTCTATGAAGAATCATATAATATACTAAACCATGGGCGTGCTACATGCATGGGCTATATGTCTACGTATGGGAAGAAATATGCTTAGTATATGATGGTTATTACTCCATGTGATAGCCATGTGGCCGGAGTATTTTATTATTTCCTTCTAGATACAAGAGTATATCTACGTGACATAGTTAGAACTAGAGACAGTGTATTATTTAGTATGATTAGTGACATGGCTGGAATATTTTACTATTTTCCTTGCAGGCCCAGGAGGATTTGTACGTGACATGTTAATTTGGGCGCTAGTGCAAGTTGTAAACAACCGAAATAGGGCATGTCCTAGTCGGTTTTGGCTTCAAAGTTTTAATCTTGTACGCCAAGTCCAGCGTGCCGTATATATGCAAGGCCATGGCTGATTGGAAATCCCAACAATCGATCTATCAATACAAATTATTTTTTCACGTACGTCTTTTATCTTTGTCGTTCTTCTCGGCCGAGCTCTAGCAACCCTATGGTTTGGTCAATCTTTGCCGCTTTGCACTGAAAAGCGGCCGGTTCTTCTCCACGAAAGCGAGATATCTTTGTTGCTTTGCCTGGAAAGCAATTGTTCGTCGTCACGAAAGCACGCCAAATATTCTAGTGTTGCACGGCGATTTCGCGTGCCAACAGCTAGGAGTTTCCTCAACCCATACATCTGGTTGATCATCACAGTCTTTAGCTAGAGAATGAGGGACTAAATTGGCCTCTCTCGGATAGTGAACAAAGCTAACTTTAGTAAAAGAAATTGACTGAACAAGGATATATTTGTATATGGGAGTAGCTGCTTTTTCAAAAAATCCTTTGTTGATCAACGTATTTATGACTTCAATATTATCAGATTGGATCACCAACTTGTGCATCCCAACTTGATTAGCTAGATAAAGGCCATGAAGGACAGCAGTAGCTTCCGCAGTCGCCGCATCAAGTATTGTAGTTAGTTTATGATTGCTAGCAGCTACAAATTGGCCATTGTCATCTCGAACAATAGCTCCTACTGACCCAGATCCCAGGTCTATATCAAACCCTGCGTCTACATTCATAGTCACATATCCCTCAGGAGCTTTGCACCATTTACTATTCTCCCCTTAATAGCCTTTGATGTCGCGCTTGTAAAATTTGTCACTAAAACTTGGATAGACATTGTTGCATGAGATATGTCTTGCACCTCGCACCTTGCCTAGAGGGCCAGCCGATAATAAAAATACAATTGCAAGAAGAGGGTGGCATTTACAATTTCATGGAGAGGGTGGTTAATGAGACATGATGACTACCAAGAAAATTGAATCCGCTTTTGCCGTTAGATAAATGGGAATCATGTACATGCTTGACACATATTTCCGAATTAGAATAAAAGCCACATTTATGTATATTTTTTGGTATTCCATGGCAATGCCTGGGCAAACATATTTTTGAACAAATTATAATAAATGCAAGAAAATGTATCAGAATGCCATGGTACCCCTGTCAAGTCTAGCAAAGGATTTTTTTTTACCATGTTATGTCATTTTTGTTGTTGTTTGCTCCGAATTGTTGGAGTAAATGAGTGAGGATGAAGTTTGAAAAGTTGTCTTATCTCGTGTAAAGATTACGGTTTCACTTTGTTTAAACTTCTAGGATATATTTTAGCCACCGAATGTTAACGCTTAGCAAAAGTTAAACTGTGCCAAAATTAAATTTCTTGTCATGGGAGAGGGAGAGGGGGAGTGTGTGTGTGTGTGTGCGTGTGTGCGCGCGCGCGTGTGCGTGTGTGTGTGTGTGTGAGAGAGAGAGAGAGAGAGGGATGGAGGGAGTGAGAGAGGGCTTGAGAGCGAGAGGGAGAGAGGTGGAGAGAGGGGGAGAGAGAGAGGGAGAGAGGGAGGGAGGGGGCTTGAAAGAGAGAGAGATAGAGGGTGGGAGATAGAAGGGGAGGGAGCGAGATGGAAAGTGGTAGACATAGTGGAGAAGGGAGAGACAAATATGTGTTATATTCATAGGTTCAATCGAGAAAATAAATTAAAAAGCCCGTGGCAACGCACGGGCATTCTACTAGTTTGCTCTAGTATCCCGGACCTGGGAGCTCTTGCTCGACGCTCGTGTGCGTCTAAAGGAGGTGGTTTCGCTAAAGCTGACGCGCGAATGGTCCGGCCCAAATGAAGCCTATGACGTGGTTTCGCTAAAGCTGACGCGCGAATGGGCCGCTGCATGCTAACGAAGCTGGCCAGTTGGGATACTAATTGTGTACATCCTAAATATGATGTTTGTTTTTAAGTACCCAAATGGTAGATCCGGGGTCTTTCAACATTTTCCATTAATTCTTGGAAAAATAAAAATCTTAAATATGCGAACAAAGTTTCGAAAATCATACGCAAATTTCGAATATTCTTTTTATTTTAAACGTGAACTATGTTTTTCAAAATTGAACGAAATTCAAAATCTGAATATATTTTTTTGTACTGTGAACAGTTTTTAGAAAGCGAATTTAGAATACACATTGAACATTTTCTTAGTATAGGGTGAACATTATTCAAATACACACTGACCATATTTTTTTAAATACGCTGAACTTTTTTTGAATGCATGCTGAACAGAATTTCTCTACACGATGAACATTTTTTATACACACTGAACATTTTTTCAATGTATGGTGAACAGTATTCAAATACACATAGAACATTTTTTGAAATACTCCTTTTGAATGCATGCTGAACAAATTTCTATACATGATGAACATTTTTTATACACACTGAACATTTTTCCAATATATGGTGAACATTTTTCTTCAATACGGTGAACAAAAGTTTGGAATTCAAAACTATTTTCAAAACGTGAACAAAATTCGAAAACATGAACAAAATTTGGAATTTCAAATAACATTTTCTGAAAATTCAAACGAATTTCGAAAAATCTGAACATATTTTGGATATTTCGAATTTATGGAAAACAAAAAACAAAAAATAAAAAAGAAACACAAAAAGTAGAAAAAAAGAAAAGAAAAGGGATAAATAAGAAGAAAAAATTAAAAATAAAATGATTACTAAAAGTAATGAAGAAAACTGAGAAACCCCGTGAAAGAAAACAAAACAGAAAAAACCTGGTTCAGGGAACCTATTCCTATATAACCTGCGCGAGCGTCAAGCTGTCGCGGCCTCGCTGAAGCAAAAGAAACCGATAGACACGATATGGGCCGGCCCACTTGGAGCGAGGAACTGGTTTTGTGAAACCGATATGGGCCGGCCCACTTGGAGCGAGGAACCAGTTCCTCGCTCCAAGTGGGCCGGCCCATATCGTGTCTATCGATTTCTTTTCTTCAGCGAGGCCGCGACAGCTTGACGCTCGCGCAGGTTATATAGGAATCGCCCCTGGACCTGTACTCTTTTGTTCAACACATTTTTCCTTGTGTGAAAAAAACACGAGGGAACGTCCCAGCCCAATGACACAAACAATGAAAGAAGCCCAGCAGAAATAAACAAACAAACAAACAAGAAAATCCCAGAAGTCATGCAGATACAGCTTATCAGACGCCAAGCCAAGAAACGGGCCTAATATACTTTAGGTGACGTCAGCCGATGAAGTCTCAGTTGACTAAAACCTAGACGTTGAAATCATTAATTAAGGAGTACTTGCAAAGAACACTTCATTTTTCCAGCTCGCGATAAGTGGCGTACATGCAGCGCGCCACTTGTTGCAACCTGAGAGTTTTATCTTTTTTCGTAGATTCGTTTATTCAAAATGTTTTATCTCTTAAACGGGCCACATGTTGATAGGTTTTGACGAACTCTTTTTTTACAAAAAAAGGGGCAAAAAACCGAACCGGGAGCACAGTTTTTTCCCTTTCCGAAAGACGTATGCCCGTGCCTCTCGCGAAATCACAACCGTGCCTCTCGTGAAAGGGAAAAACAGAAAACACATTTTTTTTTCGTTTCAGAGAGGCACGACCATGACTCTCGTGAAAGCACAGCCGTGCCTCTCGCGAAAGCAAAACCGTGCCTCTCGTGAAAGAAAAACCGTGACTTCCGCGAAAGAAAAAAAAGAAAACACTTTTTTCACGCAAAATAATATATTTTTTCGAACTTTTTTTATCGACAAGCTAAGGAAGACCGGGGGAAAACCAAAACGTCGAAAAAACCGAAAAACCGTTTAAAAAGCCGAAAACGCGTGCGGAAAAATAAAAAAACAAAATCCAGAGGGAGCGTCCAGAACGCGACACGTGACGAATGGCTGAGAGCGCGCCAAGTGGCGCTGATCGTTGCGAGGCTCCCGAAGGAGCGCTCGTTAACTAGTTGCTCCCCCTAGACAGACCGTTTCTCTTTTTCTCTTTTTCATTTTTTTCTTAATCGTGTGCATCCTTGATGTTTCTGGACATCTTGTTAGTGCAGAGCCTGGGTGTAATTGGTATCTTCGCCATATTAATATATTCTCCTTATCAAAAAAAAAGTTGAGATGAAGATGTACCACATTTTTCGAAAAGGGGCGCTTTATTACTTAAAAGGTTTAAGCATTACACCCAACCTCTGCATAACTAAGATGCACACAGCCACACAAAGTTCTCTGCAAGAACGAAAAATAGATAGGCGGAATACAAAGATAGAGTCTGTATAACGCCTAAAGCGGAGGTGGGCCAATCCTATGATCATATTGCCACCCATGTTGGATAAAAGTATCCCTCGCCCTATCCTCCAATCGTGTACACACCTCCGTAAATAGGTCTTGATTTTTCACGCGTTGTAGAGAGGACCATAAACGAAGAGTCCCGGTACATCTGTAGATAACCTACATTAGAGAAGTACTTTTATCGTCAAAAACCTTATCATTTCTACATAGCCAAAGCGACCAAATAACGGCTAGCGCTCCCATCCTAAGAAGAATTCTAAACATGTGATCAATCCCATGTAACCAGTTGCCAAATACATTGACAACACTACAAGAAGGATACAAGCCAGAAGCTATCTGGATGGCTGGCCATATAGACCGAACCAATTTGCATTGGAAGAATAAATGTTTTATTGTCTCATCATGATGACAAAAAACACATCGCGGACTTCCATGCCAATTCCTATTGATAAGGTTATCTTTAGTAAGAATGACTTCGCAACGAAGATACCATGTAAATATTTTATTTTTAAAAGATATCTTCATCTTTCAGATCTTCTTATTATTGTTAACTTGTACATAGTACAAAGGGGTGATAATACATGAATCATGAAGCAGTCTTTGCAAAGAGATACAGTCGGTCACACTGGGAAGAAAAATGCTATATATACGCACCACACGTAATTAATTAGGGTAACCACTACTGGCATACGCATACGTGGATGGTGAATAGAGACTGCAAGTGTGTGAAACCTAGTCCTCGTGGTGGCGAGAACACCTTGCCCCAAAGCAACCGAAGCGTAGTGGCGGCGTTGAACAAGACGGCAACGAGGCCTAGCACCGAGGAAGCCAAGTACATCGGGCAGGTCATCAACGGCAGGCGCTGACTGCAGAAAGTGATGCAGGAAGAAAACAGATGCAGTTCCAGCACAGCTCGCGCCATATGCGAGGAGCATCACCAGCTGTAACATTAAACCCTTTAACGATCGCGCAATATGCGCCCTCTCGCTGCATCCACGTCGGATAAGAAACGATAAAATGAACGCGACCAGATCGAGTCAAGTCGCTCGCGCACGTAGGATTGGCCTAACCCTAACCCGTGTCTCTCTCACGACTCCACGAGGCCGTGGCGCCTTCCGGCAGAAATCACATATCTGACCTGAGGCAGAAATCAAATCACAAACTGACCTGGTCACGAAAAAATTTCACTTTGCTGACCCTTTGGTGTGGCGCCCGAAGGGCGCCAGACCCTCTTATCTTGACGCCCTTCCCTTAGGGCGTCAGACGTCCCGCCAATGGCACTTGGTCGATTGGCCCCTGCGCTTTTGTGCAGCGCCTAAGGGCTAAGCGCCACACTTTGACGTGCAGCGCCCTAGCCCTTGGCGCTGCACGATGACATAAGCGCCGACCCAGCCCGACCAGGCAGTTCTTCATCTATCCTCTCTCGACAGAGAGCAGCGGCGGCGACGGCGCCCCATCTAATCCCCCTCCCACATCCCTCTCGGATCGTAAGATTTGATCCGTGGATTCGATCCCCAATCCATCCTACTAGGTAAACTCTTCCCTTCTCTTTCTTTTGCTCCGTAAATTTGTTGCCATTCTAGAGATTTGTCCAAGATTTGATGGAACCCTTAATTTGTTTGGTTTGCTCGATTTAGGATGTGTATTCATATTGGTAGTAACGTAGTGTTATTTATTAGTTCACAATATATGATTCTTGTTGGTGAAAGCCTATATTGTTTAGTTTTTTTAGATATGTATGAGATGCCTATTTTTATAGATAACTATGAGATGTTGATTTTTTAGACATATATGAGAAGTTTGTTTAGATATATATTAGATGTTGAGTTTATTTCAAATATTAGATGTTGAGTTTATTTGAAACATTAGATGTTTAGTTTATTTGAACACATATGACATATTCATTGTGTGAGAAGGAGATGTTGAGATTCTTGTAGTTGAACACATGTTATATGTTTAGTGTATACTGATATTTGAGATGAAGATGAACTTTTATATGTTTATTGTTTGAAATTGTAAGGATGGTTTGGCTTCGGGCGATGTCTCTGACGTGCAACACGGGCCTACATGATGCGCGAGAAGGATAAGGTAATAATGAGTAATCTAAATATTTTGCAAATTTGCTTTTAGTTGAAATTTACATGCCCTAAGATTTGTCATTACTTGTTTTTGCGTAAGCTTGAACCTCTGAAGATCCGGTATCACGGGGTCTCTGGTCCTGCCATGCCTTACGATGAGCGGTACACACCATACATCAAGCAGGCAGGACTACTCCCGTGGATTCTGTTGGTCGGCCGGTCCACGCCCGAATCTGAACGCTTCCACCGGTGTCCGCTCTTGTTGATCGGTGGAGGCCAGAGACCCAGTTTCCATCTTCGGACCGGGGAGATGACCGTGACGCTCAAGGATGTCTCGTTGATCACCGGTCTTGCTATCGACGGGAGGCCTCTCTGTATGAGCACCGATTCTGATGGGTGGCGCGAGCAGATGATTGCTCTTATCGGTATGGCTCCTACCGAGGCTGGGGATGATGTAGAGGAGGGAGAAGAGAAGAAGAAGACGGAAAGGAAAGCAGTCGGAGCTGCTTTCACGTGGATTCAAAATAACTTTGTGACGTGCCCTCCGGATGCCACTGATGATGTGATCCAGACACATGCTCGTGTGTATATGTGGTACATTGTGTCGAGGACTTTGTTTCCTGACTCCACTGGCAAGAACGCTCCATGGATGTGGCTGAAGGCGTTGACCGTCTTCGATAGCAAATGGAGCTGGGGTTCAGCGACTCTTGCCTACTTGTACCGCAGGTAGTTGGTGCATTTTGTGATCAACTCATTTCTTCATTAGCAATGCAAGCTTGCCGTCAAGTTAACATTGTTTTTCTTTCATATGTAGCTGGACGATGCGTGTTGCGTGATCACACCTAGTGCGAGCATTGGTGGTAATCTGCTTCTACTTTACGTATGGAGTGGGAGCGTCACTGCTGTTGGGCCTTAGAGCGTCGAGTTTGATCCTTGGTATGCGAGATGAACATGACGAATTACGGCGCCCGTGGGCTTACAAGTGGGATATCGTTTCGAGATGACGAACGATGTCAATCTCATGTACCAAAAGTACATTGCCGAGTTGGACACGATTACGCTGAAGCGGGTAAGGAGGTCATTACGTTAGTCCTTTCTCATGCTTGCTAGAAAATAGTCATCAAATTTGCATTGTTGCCTGTTTCATAGGTGGAATGGCAGCCATATGGCGCGTGTGAGAGCTTAGGGTACACCAAGGAGTTCCGCCTCAACCCGATGTGCTTATGGATAAGGATCTACGGCTTATGCGGTGCCCATCGATATGCAATCAGGCGATTGAGTTTCATTTGCCGCATCGTGTGTATCGTCGGTTTGGTCTTTTCGGCCTCACCACGGATTGGGTGGACACGGATAAAGCACTTCATAGGTAAGAGAGCATGTCTGCGTATTGTCTAATCATCGACTCCTTTTGATTGTGCTAATGTTTGGTTTTATACCACGCAGTTGGACAGAGAAGGCAGCGGAAGATAAAGGACTGGGACAAGCATCATTCTGCGTATGTTACCCGCTTCCAGCTTTGTGTGGAGCAAGCTCGTAGCACTGCACGCGCCCCGCTTCGTGAGCACAACCCAATTGCTTTTGATAACTACGTACGATGGTTTATTGGAACTACTCGAGTTGAGATATGCCCGCCGGCATATAATGAGGATATTCTTGAAGAACCCGTAAACTTTGAGGATCTAGCAAAGGGAAGTACAACAGAGATGTCGAGGCAAGGGCAAGGAGTCCTGCTGTTCGGTGATTAACTATGTGGTAAAGTGTTCCCTCTTTACTTTCCTGTTGACCGTATTACACATATGTCCGAATGGCTAACGCATTCATTCTTTCTCATCCGCATGGCACCGAGATCAAGAAAGCGGTGATGAGAGCCGGTCTATTCTGGAGAAGACACCGTTGGGCCGGCAATGATGATGGTTCACTACGAGCATTCCTCAAGGTACATATCGCATTCACTATGAGAGCCGTCTATGTTGCGAAGTTTGATATCTTACACACTTGTTCATGTTACGTCGGGCCAAGAAGTTAAAGGCGGTTATCGAACCTTCTCGGTTGCCGTGATCCTGAATATGATGAACCATCCGCCTCTAGGTCTGGTACACCATCGGACCCGCACCTCACCATGAGGGGGACGATGTGAGTTCCTCATATGCTTATATGGATGATGAGGGTGGGATCACCCAAGAGGTATGACTAATCCTTTAGATGTGATTCTCACTTGATTACGACATCGGCCTTCACCATATTGTTTCGTTGTGTGATAGGGCGATGAGCTTGATGATGACATGACTTTGGCGGACGCTCAAGCTCGGTCTGCATATGTGTTCAAGCCTAGGCAGCCCAGACGCCGGTACACGCCCAACGACTATGACAACAGAGGCAACCCAAAGGTGGTCGTAGGGACCTCGCGGATGGCTAGCTTGGATGATGAGGCGGAGGAGGAGGCGGAGGCGGAGGCGGAGGCGGAGGAGGAAGTGCACGAAGAGGAGCCTCATGCTCCTAAGAAGAAGAAGCTTGCTGCAGGCGTGCCACCGTGAACACGCGGAAGGAATTAGTGCTTGTTCATGTTAATTGTAGCCGTTTTAATTAGGTTGACGAACTTGTGAGGTTATGTTATATGTTGGTGAACTCTTACTAGTGTGGTATTTGTGTTTGCGAACCTGAAGTAATGTTGAATTGTCTTAAATGATATGATGTTCAAGTTATTAGTTCTCTTTGCTTAGCATGTGCAGTTTCTGATACTTTTATTATGTGAGTCTTTGCTGCGAGGCCAAAATGGCATCTGTTTACTGCAGTTTGCTTATAGCGATCTTTATAGCGCCCTAACGATTAGGCGTTACCTTTGTCTTAATGTGGCGTAACCCTTAGGCGCTGCACTATATAGTGCAAGCCACGACCTTAAGCGCCGCACTACTTCCATGACCATCCAGGGAGCCACAGTTGGCTTGCATCACATCCACAATACTTACAATGACTGCAACATCACAACAATTTGAACAAACACAAATTTTATGCCGACGAGTTCATAACTTAAGACAATTCAAACATTACTACGACATGGTTCACGACACATTCATTATAAATGACAAATGGCAGCTTGCCCTAGAAGATAGTTCACCAACATCTCACATGCCCTCACAACTTCATGACACATTCATTAGAACATAGTTGACGACGAGTGCACCGAAGCGAAGTCCCTACTGAGTAGAGCGAGGCCATTTCCCTTCTTGTCACGCGTCGAGTCCTCCTCTTGTGCCTCGCGAGCCTTTGCAAGCTTTCTTGCCCTCTCCTCCTCACGAGCAAGTTTCGCTTGGCGTGCCCTCTCCTCCTCTCGTTTCTTCCGCTCCATCCTCTCCTTCTGACGACGCTCTTCCTCCAAGCCTATTCGAAACGGTTCTTCGAACCGTCGTTGCCGCCTAAGACAATCTGCGTATTGGTCCTTTTTCACATCTTCTGGCACTTCAAGATCTATCCACGTGAAGTACTTGCATAGAGGAGGCGGTGGATCGCATAAAAATTTGTTGTTAGTGTTGACACACATTTGAGAGTAACATTTACTTCTCGAGCTTACCGGTGGTTGGTCATAGGCGTTAGTTGGAAGTGCACGATCATAAGCATAGTTCGGGCATACAAAATATCTCCGCCCTTCCGTCCATGCTTTCTTTCGATTGGTGGACACCTTCACCTTGCAAACATCTCCACACCAACATGGCGGGATGTTGACATCTTTCTCCTTCACCTTGTCCAAAGATGCGTCCTCCCACTTGTTCGGCATGTCTTCTTGGTTAGCACACGGTGGCCTCGTCATGGAACCGGATGAAGCCATGCCTACAAAACCGAGAATTATTGGTCAACCCTAACCCCCACTTAACAATAACCACAACCATAACACCAACATAACCCTAACACCAACATCAAACACACATAACTCTAACCCTAGCATACTATGGAAGCCTAACCATAACAAATTAGTAAAGAAACACAAATTTCCAAATCCTATCAAAAACTAGGGTTTCCCCAAACTAGCAAGATTTGAGCAAATGTGACAATTCCTATGGATGAAAACGAGGGATCGGAGGAGATTACCTTAAGGGAGGGTTGGCTTGAAATCCACGTTCAAATACTCCGGATCTGAGAAGGATTTGAGAGGGGAGAGAGGAGGGCGAGGGAGGCACCGAGCTTCGGGTTTGTGTGGAGGGTGGGGTGTGTGGGGTGAGGATGGGTGGGAGGAGTTGGTGCAGCCTAATAAATGTCCAGGTGTGCAGCGCCTAAGGGAAATGCGCCACACTATACAGTGCAGCGCCTCTCCCTTAGGCGCTGCACACCTGGACATTCCAGTCCAGAGAGCACCAGGAGCGTTCCAGTAACTTTTCCACCCCAAAAATTGCTAAGTAAGTGTGCAGCGCCCAAGGACAAGGCGCCACACTATAAAGTGCAGCGCCTATCCTTTGGGCGCTGCACTGTATAGTGTGGCGCCTTGCCCTTGGGCGCTGCACACTGACTTAGCAAATTTTGGGGTGGAAAGCTCTTGAACGCCTGTGCTATCTGAATGATTCTGCTCTTTGGACTGCCATGTCCAGATGTGCAGCGCCAAGGCCAAGCGCGCCAGATCAGTAGTGTGGCGCCTTGGCCTAAGCGCACACACTGGACATGGCAGTCCGAGCAGAATCATTCGAGAGCACCAGAGCTGTTCAGTTGGTTTTGCACCCCAAAATTTGCTAAGTCGATGTGCGGCGCCCAAGGTCAGCGCCATACTATACGATTAGGCCTTTGTCCCTTAGGCGCTGCCTTGTATAGTATGGCGCCTTGCCTTGGGCGCCGTGACACCGACTTGCAATTCTGAGGTGGAAAAAGCTCTTGGAACGCTCCCTGCTCTCTGGAATGATTCTGTTGCTCTCTGAATCGCCATGTCCAGTGTGCGGCGCCCAAGGCCAAGGCGCCAGACTGTAGTGTGGCGCCTTGCCCTTGGGCGCTGCACTAATCTGCTTTTCAAATAACTACTGGTTTTTTTGTTTTTGATTCATAAAGATGCCACATAATCATATCCAAATTAAATGTAGGCGTCCAAAACACGAAATAGTAGTCTAAATCACATAGTCATACACACATAGCACATATACTTGTCCAAATCACATAGTCATACACACATAGGGATCTCACATAGTCATACACGTAAATAGTAGTCTAAATCACATAGTCATATACACATAGGGATCTCACATAGTCATACACAGAAATATTAGTCCCCTCACATAGTCATACACAAATAGCACATATACTTCTCCCTCCTCCCACCACCAAGGAATCTCACCTTCCCCCTCCGTGTCCTCCACCCCCTTCATTGTTTCCATACCTATGAAAATGGCAATATAATAGTTAGTCACACAATACAAAATGACAAACACAAGCATTGAGCCAAAATAACAAGATCATAGTAAGTCACATACGGCAATGGTCCATCGAGCCAAGAGAACATTCCTCCACTACGGCCGCCGCCAAGGCCAAGATCACCACTGCCTCCACCATCACCACGGCCTACACCACCACCGCGGCCTCTACCGCCACCACCACGGCCTATACCACCACCACCACCACGGCCTCTACCAGCAGCACGGCCAAGACCACCACCACGACCTCTACCACCACCACGGCCAAGACCATCACCACGGCCAAGACCACCACCACGGCCTCTTCTAAGACCAAGATGACTCCCTCTTTGTTGCCTAGTTCCTCGTTGGCTTGTTTGATTTGAGTGGTTTGGCACTCCACCACTTGTTTGACTTGGTTGGCTACCCCTTGGTTCACTTGGTTGGCTATCATTTGTTTGGCTTGTGCTTGCACCATTTTTCTTTGATCTCTTTCTTGGTTTGGGACAAGTTCTTGTGTTGTGTCCCCCATTACTGCAGCCCCCACAACGGGATTGCTCACGAGGCTCTTGGAATTGGCTGTGCCGTATTCTACACCGCCACCACGGCCACATCCGTCCATGTCACCTCTAAGACGCTTAGTCTTACTTCTTCCCCGTCTAACGATCTACAATTCCGGGTCCGCCATAGTTGAACTCCATGATACTCCGGCCATTGTGATTGGTCCAAGTATGGCTGGAACCGTGGAGTCCATGTATTCTTTACCGTCATGATTGAGAACTCGGACTCCCTCACGGTAAGAGGCTGATTGACGTCCACATTCCTAACCCGGGATGCATTTAACAAGTGCGAGCATGGGAGATGAAGCAAAGACGGCCTCATGCAGCTGCAATCACACCGTGTTAGGGAGACCTTGAAAGCCCGGCCTCCGTGTTGGCGGCCATCGTTTGTGGTTCCTCCTGCTCTTTCACCTCATACTTCCACTCGTTGTCGTCATATAGTACAACTTCTTGAGTCTGCCTTCGTGATTGAAATTCCAACCATTCTTCAACCTTTGGTGGGAAATTGTACTTGTGCTTATCCTTGTTCTCACCAAAGAATCTGCTTATCGGTCTCCATTGATTACTTTAAAAGTATGCATTCATCTTGTCAAATGTGTATTGAACTATTGCCGTCACGGGTAATGCACGTACACCCTTGAGCACCTTATTGAAGCATTCTCGCCATATTGCTTGTCATTTGACCGTACCTCCGGCCATCTTCATCGAAAGCACGTGCCCACATATTCCTTTCGGCAATGTTCCTATTGAGAAACTCGACCGCCGGGTCAAGTTTCTTGTGTCGAAAGCAATGCATTGAACAATGCGGCAAACCGCTTGTTGGTGAAAGCGAGACAACAATCCTGAAGATCATCGTCCAACTCCTTGATACCACATGCCCTATAGAAGTTTGCACAGAAGTGCCTCATGCACCATCGATGATGCAACTTTGTATGTCTAGGAATGTCAACCACCACCGCATTTAGAATTCCAGGATGACGATCCGATATGACACAAATTTCCCTTTCAGCAGGTAATACCCTTGTTCTCAGTTGACGCAAGAACCACTCCCGATTATCATTGTTCTCCACCTCAACCAAAGCGAAAGCCAAAGGCAACACCGGTTATTGGCATCACTTGCTATTGCAACCAATAAAGTGCCCTTGTATTGTCCGGTCAAGAACGTGCCATCAATGGCGATGACGGGCCGACAATGCTCAAAAGCCCTCACGCATTGCTCAAAGGCCCAAAATGCACGGCCAAATACTCGCACGGTCCTCCCGTTATGAATCAATGTTTGGTGCCCATGAGGCTCAACCACGTGAACCATGCCCGGTTTGTGGTGGCCATAGCTAACAACAACCTAGGGAGTCGGTTGTATGCTTCCTCCCAATTGCCATACAACATCTTGAATGCGGCTTGCTTCGCCTTCCATGCCTTGCCGTACTTCACCTTGTAATGAAAGATGGCTTTCACAAGGTCAATGACACTCTTGATGCTCATTGTTGGAAGTGTGGATATTTGGTTGGAAAGCCATGTAAGCGATGAACTTCGGATGTGAGTTATGCATGTTGTTGGTACACAAGCTTGCCATCCGCCCTCTTGTGCGGCACATGTGAGTTGGTAGACAACTCACTATGCGCCAAGTGGGACCTCCTTTCCATGGCCTTGCACGCACAATCCATGGACATGTTGGCACTTCACATTTGACCATGTAACACACATTCACGTCCGAGTTGGCCACTTTATGTGGACGATAATGTGTAACCGAGTAATTGTCGAGCCACATCTTCAATTCCAAGAAGGATTGAAACTCACAACCGGGATATATCTCGTTCTTGCCGTCTTCCAAATCACGGTGAGAACTTGGCCTAGCTCCAAGAGATATGCATTTGCCACCATCCACAACGGCTTCATCCATGAGACTAAGATCCTTGAACAATGGTGTCTTGTGATCCCGCCTCAATACCTTCTTGAATGCTTGGCCTCCTTCTGCGTGAACCCCTCCTCATCAACTTCTTCATTGGGACCATCATCATCCGAGTCCGATGCATATGCACGGAAAAAGGGATGGATTGGTCCATTGTCTCTGCACATGATATTGGACGAGATCACCCACATTGTTGTCATGGAGGTCAACTTCGTTGTCATCCTCCTCGTACTCATCATTCTCCTCTTCAAAACCTTCATTTTGGTTGTTTGGAGTCGGGCTCAATGTTGGCCAATCTTGTTGCGTGAATTGAGGTTCACTCATTTGATCTTGGTTCATGGGTGGGGAGTGCTAGCAACCAGCGGGGAGGGTTCCGTTCAAGTCTACATTCAAAGTAGACTCAACCTTCTTGGAGGCAAATAACTCAAGAGCCTTGTCTAGAGATTCGACAACCGTCTCCTTGTATGCAACCCAACGCGTTGCTCGGAGTTCACACGCATTGTCTTCCAACGGATGTGCATTCCAAAACCAACATTATGCCTTCCCTCGAACTCAACAACGTCACTTGGGTCAATCCAATTCAAATCTTTCCTCACTTGTTCCAAAAGCTCCGCATACCTAGGACTACTCTCAAACACCATGTCAAGCTCATCCGGTCCGTCTCAACATTGCCTTTCAAAAGGCCTCTTTATCCACATGATGAACATAAACACATGTTTCCCCATCCCTACAATAATAAAAAACACACATATATCAAGTAAATACTTAAGAAAAATATTTGCACACATATGCCCTAACATATATATGAATTAATAACCATAACCCCCACATAACAATTACCACAACCCTAACCATAACATAACCCTAACACCAACATCAAACACACATAACCCTAACCCTAGCATACTATGGAAGCCTAAACAACCCAATTTAGCAAAGAAATATAACACCATTCAACACAAATTTGCAAATCCAAGCAAAAACTAGGGTTTCCCCAAACTAGCAAGATTTGAGCAAATGTGACAATTCCTATGGATGAAAACGAGGGATCGGAGGAGATTACCTTAAGGGAGGTTGGCTTGAAATCCACGGTCGAATACTCCGGATTTGCAAGATTTGAGAAGGATTTGAGAGGGAGAGGGGAAGAGAGGAGGGCCGCAAGTCTAAGGGTTTAGGTGGGGTGGGGTGTGTGGGGTGGGGTGGGAGGGAGAGAGGGTGGGGCCAGCTCAAGTGGAACACAGGTGTCTGGCTCAAGGGCTAAGCTGCACATTCTGAGATGTGGCGCCTAAGTCTTAAGCGCCAGATCTTTGTCTGTGGGGCCATTGGACCGAGCTGCCATGTTGGCGGGACGTCTGACGCCCTAAGGAAGGGCGCTACACAGTAGGGTCTGTGGCCATTGTCGGGCGCCACACCAAAAGGTCAGCAAAGTGAAATTTTTTCGTGACTAGATCAGTTTGTGATTTGATTTCTGCCTCAGGTTAAATATGTGATTTCTGCCGCGCCTTCCCTCTTTGCCGCCGCCTCCTCTCCTCTTCCCTCTTTCTCCCACGCTACCTCTCGCCCGCCGCCGCCTCCCCCATCCCAGATTCTTCTCCTCCGCCGTGCCATGGCGCTCCCCTATGATTGATGCGCCATCGGGTTCCGCTGTTCTCTAAACTCGGTTTGGGTGCCGGGGTGGTGGTCTTAGGAGGAGGAGAGGAGGAAGAAGAGGAGGAGCAGGAGAGCCCCGCAGGTGCAGGGGAGGCCGTTTGTGGTGGAGAGGGCATCGACAACGGCCGTCCCAGCGGCGCTGCTGAAGGTGGGCGACGCGTTGCGCGCGCCCCGGCGGCTGTTCACGGAGGACGACGTGGCGGCATACGCCGGGGTGAGCGGCGACCGCAACCCCGTCCACCTGGACGGGCGGGTTCCAGCGCGGCCGCGTGGTGCACGGCATGCTCTTCGCCTCCCTCTTCCCCACCCTCGTCGCCTCCCACGTCGTACGCTCCTTTCCTCCCCCCTCTGCCATTCTGCCGAACAGCTGGCGGGCATGGCGCCCGGTCGACGGGACCCCGCCCTGATCTGACGGCTGCTTCTCGTCTTCGTGCAGCCTGGAGCCGTGTACGCGAGCCAGTCCCTCAAGTTCGCGGCGCCGGTGCACGTCGGTGGTCGCGCAGGTGCAGGCGCTCCACATCAAGGCCACCGGCGCAAGGCACATGTACTACTACCACTACTACCTAGCGCCACTTTTGTATCTCCTCTTTCTAGCATTGCGCCTGCTGAGAACTAATAGTAATGCTATATCTGTTGGGCAGCGTCAAGTTCGCCACCAAATGCTTCATGGACGATGAGGAGACTCACGCCATTGACGGCGAGGCCATGGCTTTTCTGCCCACGCTGCAGCTCAGCGCAGAGGCAATCGAGTGACAAGTATGTTGATTAGAACCATTTCGAATGGGACGACTTTTATCCCATGATGAACCATTTCGCCTTCGCATAAACTTCGGGGCCGGGGACATGAGATTGCAGCTTTGTCGGTAATAGTTCGTTGCAGTCTTCCTGTTATGATTGATAGCATGAGCAAAGAGTAGTAGATCACTTCAGTTTTCTGAACATTCAATGGGCTGGGCGTACATGCTGACTGTGATAGGAACTGAAGAATTTCAACAGGTTAACTTGAATCACTAGGCATATTCAGTACTAGATCACTTCAGTCTGCTCAGTACTACTTCTTGCTGCTGCTCCATACTATTTCTGCCGTTGCTCTGTTGTGGAGAGAGGAAGAAAGGAAATAACTCGGTCTGCTTAGTTCACAAAATAACAAATCTGAATCTTTTACATTTAAACTGAAATCTTCTAGGAACTGAAGAATTTCAACAGAATAACTTGAACCACTAGGCTGCAACCTGAGAAGATGTGTTCTCTCTTTCCGTCCAAAACTGAGCAACAGCACACTTCAGATGTCTAGTGAACAATTTTACGAAAAGTCAACATGTTTAGAAATCACATACATACCACTTCAAGGAGAAAAAACTATAGAATTGATGGCCGCCTTTAGAACTGTTCTGGCTCAGGACCAGTAGGCATTGTTGGCACCCTGATAACATTATGCTCCATCTCGCATACAGGGTTAGTAATTCTAGCAAATACTTTTTTATGCCTTATTTGGTATCATTATCAAGTTTCTTCTGTCACGAAGGGTGGAGAAATGTTGTTAGAAAATGGTTCTTCATATTTCACACTTCTATCTGAAATTTTATAGGCTTTCCAAGGATCACTTGCTGATGAAGATTGACATTTCTTAAAGCTTTGTTGTTCCTGTGTGTAGAATACATGAAGTGGGAGTCTGATCGAGGAGTGGCAGAGGCCTATTCGGAAGGACAGGAGGCTGTCTGACACTCACTGGTATATATATTTTTCCATTAAACCATCTAATTAGTGAATTGATCAATGACTAATTTCTTTACAGAATTGATCATAGTTTGATTCTAGAACAGGTGATGGCATAATGCGCAGAGCGTCGAAGCGTTGATTCCTCAGGCAAGTCCCGCACTGACATTGTTTGAAAGACAAAATGTAGTATATGTTGCATCATTTATGTTTAGTACAGTTTGTTGTTACTGAGTCACTGTGTGGTCAATTCTTGGTATGGTTAGTGCTCATGTGGTGTGAAATTTGCTAGGCTGGCTAAAATCTGAACTACCGTGTTGTTTGAGAGTTGAATTGTGACAATAGTTACAAACTTCATTTCCAGGTAAGCTTGCAGCATGTTGTGATTCTTCCTGTAATGATGATGAGGCCTGGGACCATGATATACTAGCATTTTATTTAAATCCCAATGGATCAGGACAATGAACCATTGGTGTACCAACATTTAAGCAAGCAAGTTTTACGCATTTTCATTTTTAGCACATTGTTTTGAGAAAATTGTTCTGACTGCGCAACTTAAGTCTTGCAATTCTCTGAACTATTTTTGAAATATCCAGCTATACCCGGTTACGGTGTCTTCCCTTCGAACGAGAGCTACAATATTTGCCTTTGTAGCTGCATGGGTCTCAAATTTTTGTTATCACTGATCCTTCCAACCTGAAGCTTAGAGAGATTCAAATGTTACATGCTCAAGGGCCATGAGTGAACTACTCGACTCAGTTCTGTAAGAATCATACATTCATACTAAAAAATCTCCTCGCATTATCAGGTATTACACAACTTCTAGATTTGCATCGAGTAGCTAAATTGAACACCGAATAAACACACCATACTTAATAAAACCAATTTAGACTTGTAAAGAGCATTTTGTAACGGAGGATATTGGTACTTGGATGATGGTCCCAAAAGCAAATGATTTTTTTACTTGGGTTAGACAGTACCAACTCTTACGCCGTTTGGTGTTATAGCAGGCTTATTACTAATTTCACATGTTTTAACTTTTAGGATGCCATAATAATGGGAGTGAAGAAATTATTGCTTTATAGATTTGAGTGATCAAATCATTTTGTTAATTTATGTCTCAGTAATTTTCGTTTTAGTTTGACAAGGAATATGCCTATCGTATCAGAGATGATCATGGAAGAGAAAGAAAACGAATGGAAGGCTCCAATACTTTTGTTATTTGATTATTAAGTTCTTCCACTATGGTTTCACCACATGATGCCCCCCCCCCCCCCCCTCCTATTTTTCACTGGAACGTACTATAACAATGATGATTGTACTTGTATTTGTTCTTCACTGGGTTAGTACATGATGAATGCGCACATGGATTTCCATCGCAATCAAGAAAAAGAAATCCTTTGGGTTCAGTGAAATTTTCAACATTGATTTTATTTTAAAATTTGTGATTTCTGATGTTTGAGTCGAGGATGTCAAGATTTCCTTGTTTTGTTATTCATGGAAAATGAGCAACTTTGTGCTTATTTATTTGCTTATATGCTCTGCATTGTCCTCTATGTTAAGAAATAAATAGAAGACAAAGTAGTATGTGCTTTTATAAACATCTATACTGCTGAAGCACCTTTTCTGTGAGATTTAATATAGCTATTCATTATCTGGGTGTATTTGTACTGCTTTTTGACTTGTCTTTATTTGTTTCATGTGATGCAAGATAATATTTTGTTCCAGTGTTCATCATATTTTACCTTTTCCTTTTTGTTTGGAGAAAGATGTTTCTCTTTCTTACAAATATATTATTTCTTAAATAGAACAATAGTCACCATACAAGGTTCTTCCACCAAATAAATGTTTTTCTATGTGCAACTAGGATTGACTTCCTGCTGATTGGTTATACAATCTTATTCTGCAGAACCCGCATGAGAGACAAGAAACACAAGGTCCATTATGAGGTGAGGGTTCTACTGCCCCATTTTTTCAATTAAATGACCCAGTTTCCTCTATGTTTTGAAGATGATCGGCTGTTGCTTGCTTTTTTCTTCTTCCCATAGTTCACTGACAGGGTTGTAGTCTATAGTAGGATTGAAGTAGTACCACCTGAGTTTTTTGGTTCATAGCAGTTGACTCATCTTAATGTGAGGTGCTATTTTAGTTATGAATATTCTTTCCTGATGTGCATGAATGGCACTTTCTGGTTTGGCAATGAATAATTTGTTCAGTTTCTTGATAAGAGGTGTATGAATGTGATTTAAAAGAGCCATGACATAGGTTTCTAGGAGCTGCTATTTTTGTTGCTATCAATAGGCGTAAACAACTGTGGCAACATGATTAGTGCGCACGATAGCGCGACCAGAGGTGCACCCCCTCATCATGTCCAATAGCTATATATTCACCTGTAGCCAAATCACTTTTGTTGTATATAAGTGCCATCAAGAATCAACCTAGACCCACACATGTGCGTAAACTTAACACATGTGCGTAAACTAGATAAGCGCGCACATGAACGCTCAGGAGGCGTGCCAATGGCACGCCCCAGCCACTAGTAAACAACCACATCCGCGCTTGCATGAAGTTACCAAGGATGTTCAGTACGGAGTACGCAGTAGAAACGGTAGACTAGAGTAGATACGAGCGTACCGTGTCACTGAATAAGATGGGGGCAATGCAATCAAGGTTGAGTGCTCCAAAGTAGAAGCAAATGGCCTGGTACACGATCCGCATCGAGGTCCAACTCATCAGCGTCACCATACTGCCCTTCAGTGCCCTGCATTGCATGCCTGCATATGTCAGATATAGCCTAGGTAATGTACATGATACACTGATGATACATGCGAGGATGGGACGAGATTAGCTTGTACTGACACGACAAACCAGAACTGGCGGCTGACCGGCGCAGCCATGGCGAGCACAAACGCGGCAGTGGAGAAGGCGATGCAGGCCAGCCTGGTGACCACGATGTAGAGCTGCATGTCTTGGTCGCTGGTACTGACAGTGGAAATGTGTTAATCTATAATACCTAAATAGTTCATCCCCACTATGTTATTTCTCTTGACATGCAGTCTATCCACATCAGCACATCATCCACGTCATCATTTCGCTACCGGCTTACAGGAGGGACCGAGCACAGGTTGACGAACGAAGACTTGCATGATAAGGGCCACGTCATCGTTTAGTTACCAGCCACAAGGACGGACTACACGCTCACCACCGCTACAGACTTCTCCCTCGATTCAGCCCACCCGGAACCGATCAAGTTATTTTTATCCCAAAAAAAAGACTGCTAGCCTTTCCCAGATCCATCTTCTCCCCAATCTTTCCCCACGCCAGCTGTCAGATCAATAATTAAGTTCCTTTTTATCCAATCCGATCCTCTATCTCTTTGTCTCCTACTGCTACTGTTCCACTCACGGATCAAATTAATAGACATTGATAATTGTTCTGTCTCTTCATGTTCTTCAACCAGAGTAACCGATGGATGTGTGCGTTATAGCTGCTGCTATTATTTTAAGCATAGTTGCTCCAATACATCGTCCTCTCCGCCATATATAGTTGGTTGTCTGCACCTTGCTCCAGGCACAAATCAGAAATCACCTCATCACATCAATCCGTGGTTTGCCTGCACGAACTCAAGTGTTCACCAGCGTCAACGTTGGTGAAGCACTAGCGACAATAGCACACTGCAAGGCTCCAAACTGTATGCGTACCCTGTTCATTGTGCATCTCCAAGTACACAATAGAGAAGTACCTTCATTTCTCTTCATCCTCTGTGCGCGTGTGTGATCAAATATTTATTTGTCTTATTTCTACTTTGAAACTCATACATGCTGATGCCTATCAATCTGATGACCAGCAATCTGTTTATTGGTGACGCTCCTCATGCCCTGCAGGTATTTGACTAAATGATGCGGCGTAAATCCACCTATAGCTAATTTTTCTATCAAGCAATTTGATCCTTCGTATGCCCCCCTCTATTTCTTCAACTGAAGGTTTACATCAGTTTTCTGGCTTATTTTTTGTTTGCCATCCTCTTAGAGGAATCCTCACTATTGTTCTATGTTGACTACCATCGTCTGGCCAACACTGTCACTGACTAGCTTACATATATTGTTGTCAATGTTGAAAGACAAACCTTTTTGACACTATCTTATGTATCTACTATATCTCATGTTGAAATTTATCAAAAAATAAATACACAGGCTGCTTTCCAATAATTTTGAATCTGTGTACTTCTGCGGTTCTGCTTGCTTTTGCTTGCATGGAGAAATCTTTTGTTATATGCCTGAATATCACATATGCTTGGTGATTGAAATTCTATGAGAACTACAATTTGTATGTGTCATTTATTTTAGTGATGGTGCATCCGTTCTCAGTTTTTGAGAATTATGTATGCAATCATCTCTAGATTATTCATGCTATTCAATACTGTACTGAAGACTACACTTTCTAATTAACAGGACAAACTATTATAGATACATTTTTTCAGAACAGATACAATTTTATTTGACACACTGGCCACATCTTTTTTTTCCAATGACTATCTACTATAACCAAGTAATTTCTCCAAAGTGTTTCATATCACGTAGTTAAGATTTCCGCAGCAAAGCGCGGGGTAATCATCTAGTTAACATAACAGGAGGAAACATTGGTAGGAACTAGCTAGGAGGTGCAGATCGACAGAAGAAACTAGCTACTTTGTCCAATGCAGAGATGTTTAATGTAACTCACCCGTACTAATCCCCAATTGACAGTGTTAATTTGCAGGTTCTCCGATAATTTGAAAACCTGTACAGAGTCGTCGTTTAAAGCATGCATCGATCGATTTACCAAGATGCAAATTGTGTAAGCGACGGTTAACTAAACAGCGTTCCGCTCCCATCCCATGAACTTGCCCTTCCTATCCCTCCGTCCTCACTCCTCACCATCCAGACATCCAGATCCGAGGGTGCATGCAGGAACAACTCGGGCGAGCAACGCCCGTCTCCTAATCCAGTTCCGAGAGTGAAGTAAGGAAGTAGGCAATGGTAAATTGAAGGGGAAGATTGCGATGGAGGCAGAGGTGTGTGGAGGTGGCGCAGGCCTGAGCCTGACCCGAGGGCTTGGTGGATGGCGAAGCTAATTCCAAGGTTCCACCCCAATTGATCTGCCCATCACCGGCCAGATTTGATTTTAGAGAACACGTCGTGAGTAAACTGGCAAAGCAAGTAGTAGCAACTAGCAACTAGCAAGGGCGAACATATATTAATTGTGCCAATCCGACTATCAAGGGGAGTAATATCTTCACTGTTCGAGCAGAATCTAGCTGAGATCATATACCTACCCAACTAACTAACCGATCGTTGCACCGCCTGCACTCGTGGTCTCGCAAAGCCCCGGA
This sequence comes from Aegilops bicornis, assembly GCA_021605145.1. Lineage (NCBI taxonomy): Eukaryota > Viridiplantae > Streptophyta > Magnoliopsida > Poales > Poaceae > Aegilops > Aegilops bicornis. Next base: position 277,300,425 of record CM038670.1, on the reverse strand, counting down.
CCGATTCGCCTACTGATTAACTCCGGTCACACAAATCTCTCAAGGCGTCGGCTTGGAAGCCATGCATGCATCGCATAGGAGATGGCCGGCTATGCGGACTAACCTGTCACAGGGCAGCACGAACAGACGGCGACGAGCGGAGGCGGCGCCGACAGCGGAGAGCAGAGGAGACTGAGGAGTGGTGCAGTGCAGGCTGCCTAGGTAATGCCGACGTTGCGTCAAAGTGTGGGTGCTAATTAAACCTGACGGAAAGCGTCAAATTTACTAAGATCGGAGCTAATTAAACCAATGAAAGCTACGAGACTCCAGAATTGGACTGAAGTTAAACTTTATTCGTCCAGCTATCACTATCATTTCAATGTCTAATAAAACTGGAATTTCTTTAAACTGACTACGTGCACCACTTTCTTTCTTTGGTAATCTTTAGGACAGGTTGCCCTTGCTCAATTTCGATGAGGGAGGCGCTGGGTATGATACGCTGCATTCCTCACATCAAGCTCGTGAATTGGCGCGCCGACCCGATTGCCAATTTCAGTCAGAGCAAAATAATTGCACCACTTTTTTCCCTGCGAGCCTGTATTTGGCGATCGCTGGACAGGGTAGTGTTTTCCATTTCGGTGCTTGATCACACGTCTAAAGCTAGTTTCCAATCTTGGCTTATGTCGTTTTCCTCTTGTACAATATATGCCCCCTCCCCCACCTCTGCCTTTAAACTGTGTCTTTTTATTCCATCTTCTTCTTTTTTAACCGAGAAACGTATAACAAATTGTTCTATGGTGATTTTCATTTTCATTAATATAAAATATTTACAAAGCTAGCTACTAAACCCAAAATAAAAAGTTACCCAATTCCAGCTCTTGGGGAAAACATTGAAACAATTATTCTAAATCAAACGCGACTCGATCAATTGACTGAGAGCTTCTCTGTGCTTTCCATCTCTCTTCTTACAGAGGTAGAAAGTTTTTGTGGGTCCGTGAGATAAAACTTTTCTTTCGAGAGATTATTCATGGTGTACCTAGGTGGTATAACCACGAGAGATTGCAAACATGGATGGCCTAAACGCCCAAAGTCAACGCATGGTCTCTCTCTCTACAGGCGGCGGCGACCCACACTTTGCCCCCTACCTTCGTCAGCGAGACCGCTGGTCCCTGCCTCCTCCGTCCGTCGTTATGGCGGCGGCGGGGGGTGAGGACCTCGGTGTTTTGACCTTGGTGAGTAGTTAGGGTTGGGCTAGTTTCTTCAGGCGCATCGCATCAGTCGCGGGCGTCACGTCGGAATAAGGTGCCCCTGCTTCTCCCCCATCTTGGCGGTGCTCTAAACGGCAGCGGCATGAAGCAGGTGGCTTGGTCCTCTCGTCGTTCTTCAGATCTTGTGAGATTAATCACTCGGTGTGTCGCTGGCGTTTGACGCTATTCACAGCGGTGTTGGCGGCTAGGGCAAGACTGATGCTTTGGAGCGAGGAGGTTGGTCAGATGGTGGATCTATCGTTCTTCCCTGACCTCGTCGATGGAATGCAGCGGGTCTAGGTCCAAGGTAGCACGAGAACATCCCCGATCGACGTGCCACAACGACATGTGCCTCCCTGCTTGTAGCGGGTCTGTTCATCGACTCGCAGCCTTGTTGGTGATGATGCTTCTTTGGATCTGGCAATGATGGAGGCTCGGCGTCTCTTCTAGCATGCGCATTGGCGGCACTGAATTTAGGCGGCGGTCTTTAGCAAGTGCAGGAAACTCTACTGATAGTTTTGTATATTCTTTTAATTTTAGAGTTCTATCTGCAAAATTTTTAGGACAATCGTGTTGTTCTGGTCAGTCTTTTAGTTTCCACATGCGTTTGGTTGTGTAACTTGATTTTTTATCAGCAAAATGAATTGCGTGGTTGCTTTAAAAAAACACGAGAGATTTCAAAACTCTCGGCCTCTGCATTGAGGATACATGCAACACACTGTACAAGCATAACAAACCTGGTAAAAATAGTTAAGTTTAAGTCGCTAAAGACAACAAGAAAATAAAGCAAGCGCCTGATTTGATTGACGAAAATCACCAAGTCATCGGTTTGCACCCAAATCGTTGGCCAAGTTGCATAGAAACTTTTATCATAATTAATCCATAATTTTGTAGAGAAAACACTTTTCGTTTGGACATGACTAGCACGTTGGAGCATCATCTACACAGGGGGAACAATGAGGTGAATAGGAAGGCATCACCGGCACCTCTGTGTTTCTGCAAAAAAAACGCTAAAAGAGGTTTTATTACTTAAAAGGTTTAAGCATTACACCCAGTCTCTGCATTATTGGGACGTACACAATCCAACGAAGTCCACTCTGAAAAACAGTATAAAAACCGATGAAATACAAGTAAATATTTGTATAACGCCTAAACTGGAGAGGGGTCAATCCTGAGATCATGTTGTCATTCATGTTGGGTAAAAGTATCTCTCCCCGTAGCCTCTAATTGTGTACACGCCTCCGTAAATAGGTGTCGATTCTCCACACGTTTTAGAGACGACTATAAACGAAGTGGCCGGATACATCTGTAGATAACCTGCATAAGAGAAGTACTTTTACCATTAAAAAACCATATCATTTCTACATAGTCAAATCGACCAAACAACGGTAAGCTCTCCCACCCTAAGAAAAGTTCTAAACCTGTGATCAATCCTAGCACCCCTTTTCAAAAAAATTGGATAACTGTCCATATAGAACGAGCCAATTTACATTGAAAGAAAACCAAAGAAAAAACAGTGCAAAAAATATAAAGAAACAAAAAAAACCAAACAAAAAAGAAAAGAGAGAAAATCAGTGAAAAAAAACAAGAATTAAACAAATAAAACTAGAGTAAACCGAAGAAGTAGGGAAGAAAAAAGAAATAAAAACTGAACAAATGCAACAACGATCAGACCCGAACGAGCACGCATGTTAATGGGCGGCCCATAGGCATCATCCCTACGGGGCGCTGCGGACGAGGGCATTTCCTAAATGGCGCCCGTAGCGCTCGTTACAGGCTTAACCGTACAGGATGCACACCCCATTCTCCGTGCAGGGCCGGCCCATGTTACTTTTTTTTTTCTGTTTAAAGAGGTGAATCGAACATGCGATCTCCTCGCTTATTGTTCGTTGACACAACCAACCAGCCAACCGACTTGACGTGATTATTTATAGCTTTTCCCTTCTTATAATCTTTCTTTATTTTCTTTTTTTTGCTGGAATGGTTTTGTTTGGGTTTTTTTCTATTGCTTTTGGAATGGTCTTTTTGCTAAAAAATTTAAAATACATGAATTTCCTTCATAAATTCATGAACTTTTTTCCAATTTGATAAACTTCTTTTAAAATTCAATGAAAATTTTCAAATTCAATGAACTTTTTCCAAATTTGACGATTTTTTTTCAAATTTGATGAACTTTTTACAACTTCGATGAAAATTTTCAAATTCGATGAGCTTGTTTTCAAATTTGATGAACTTTTTATAAATTCAATGAATTATTTTAAATTTGGTGAACTTTTTTTCAAAATCAGTGAACTTTTTTGAATTTTTTTGAAATTTATTTAAAATCGGTGAACTTTTTGCAAAGTCGGTGAACATTTTTTTTCAAAATCTATGAACTATTTTTAAATTTGTGAATATTTTTGAAAATCGTTGATTTGTTTTTATTTTTTATGAACTTTTTGAATACATGAAACTTTTTCATTTGTGTTATTTTTTCCGAAATCTGTGGACATTCGAATTTTGTTCAACTATTTTTCAAAAGGAATCACATTTTTCTCTATAGCACGGTTAAAGTTAGTTCTTAAACGTTTCGCGTTACAATCTTTCACAAGGGCATATTTCGTCTAGTTGTTAGCCAATTATGCACTGCAGCTAGTTGGCGTGCGTTCGAATCCTCCCAAGAGCGATGTTTCGGGGTGGATTTTTTGCGCCATAAATATTTTTTTTTTCACAGTGTCCTGCATGTTCATGGGCTGGCCCACTAACGTGCTACAGTGGGCGCCCGAATCCTCAACCGGTAGCGTAAAGGCGCTGTCTGATGGGAGGTCTTGAGAGATCTTAGAAAAATAAATCGGGTTTTTGAAGCACGGTTTATTTTACAGGAGAGACGCTTAGTTAAGCGTCTATCCTATATAAATAAGCACCGATGTTTAAGAAAAACTTGGTTTATTTCTCTAAGCAACTCCCCTAAGCACATCCCATTGTACAAGGCGTAAGGCGCCCTACGCGGACGAGAGGGAGGACTGATCCAAATTTACCTTTTGTTTTTTAGTCGGATCCAAATTTACCTAGCCAGTCCCAAAAGAATCAGCTCCGCCTTTCTTCCTGGCCTCTAAACTTGAGCCTGTCCACATGATGAATCTAGAGCGTAGCTACGCTGGACCTATCATTGCACACTGACAAAACCAAAGAGACAAATAACAGACACCCAGCCTCTCTACGGACCCAACATTCGCCGCGCCGCGAGATAACGAAACAGGAAATGCTACAGACAAATCGAGCAGAAGGAAGAGGACGTCAACGAAAACCACATGTGCACACGCGCAGAACCACAGCTCACGCAGACCACACCTTGGTGGATACCGGCAGGCAGGCTCCTCCCATGGCTGCACATCACCAAAAAGGAACGAATTCGTGTGTCACGCGGATTCCATGGCAACGGGGAATGGCCACTTACATAAGCATACAGCAACGCCAAGACCACAAAACTATTGGTCGCAGCAGAAATAAGTACGGGAAGATCAGATAAAGAAAATCAAGAACCGAATGCACGCCATGCTCGCGACCACGCCGTCGTCGTCAGGGGTCAAGTTACAGCCATGGGGGAGTTGCCGGAGAAGGGCGGTAGTATCACTTGCTCTTCTTCCACCGACGGCCACCGGACGGATCATCGTCGATTCCGGGAGGATGCCTCCCTCCCCTCTTCCTCTACGAGCTGTCGCCTCCGAGAGCGCGCAGACCTCTCGTGCACCACAGCCACAGGTACATTTACATGCATAGTAGCACAAAAGTGTTTCTTGCGCCACGTGAAATGAGTTCCTGTATCGTTGGCGATTGCTCGCCGCAGCCTCCGCCGATGGATGTCGACGAGGAGAAGATGCTGGCCAACTACGTCCCGGTGTTCGTCATGCTCCCCGTAAGGCCGTAAGAACCGGAGGAGGGAATCCATGTGGTTCTGCAAGCTTCGGTGGCATAGCACCTTACGCGATCGATCGACACTGTAACAGCTAGAAGCGATCACCGCCGAGAACAAGGTGAAGGACGCGGAGGGCCTGAGGGCGAAGCTGCGGCGGCTGAGGGAGGCCGGCGTCGACGGCGTCATGGCGGACGTGTGGTGGGGCATCGTGGAGGGCGCCGGGCCGGGGCGGTACGAGTGGCGCGCGTACAGGGAGCTCTTCCGGTTGGCGCAGGAGGAAGGCCTGAAGCTGCAGGTCATCATGTCGTTCCACGCGTGCGGCGGCAACGTCGGCGACGCCGTCAACATCCCGATACCGGCGTGGGTGCGCGACGTCGGCGAGGCGGACCCGGACGTGTACTACACTAGCCCCGGCGGGGCCCGGAACCAGGAGTACCTCACCATCGGCGTGGACGATCGGCCCTTGTTCCACGGCAGAACCGCCATCCAGGTACGGCACGGCTGCACGACCTTCGCTGTATCATTCAGACGCAAATTAATCAACTGGTTACTTGTTTGTGAGCCGCTGCAATTCCAGCTCTACGCGGATTTCATGGAGAGCTTCAGAGAGAACATGGCGGACTTGTTGGAGTGTGGCCTGATCGTGGACATAGAGGTTGGGCTTGGCCCTGCCGGCGAGCTGAGGTACCCATCGTACCCGGAGAGCCAGGGATGGGCGTTCCCCGGCATCGGGCAGTTCCAAGTACGCTCAAATCGCAAGAAATTCAGTATAAGATGTACTCCTAAAAAAAGATTCAGAACAAGTAGTACTCTGTCGCGGTTGGTTCAAGTTGTTAAAACAGCGTTCCTGCAGTGCTACGACAAGTACCTCGAGGAGGATTTCAGAGCGGCAGCGACGGATGCCGGACACCCGGAGTGGGAGCTCCCTGACGACGCCGGGGAGTACAACGACGCCCCTGACGACACGCGCTTCTTCACTGCCGACGGCGCCGGCGCGACGTACCTCACCGAGAAGGGGAGGTTCTTCCTTACATGGTACTCCACCAAGCTGATCGAGCACGGCGACAGGATACTGGACGAAGCCAACAGGGTCTTCCTGGGCTGCACCGTCAAGCTCGCCGCAAAGGTTCGTGTCACACTGACAGCTGGAGCGATTAAGAAAATGCTGAAGAAACGACGAGCCGGATCTTGCAGGTGTCGGGGATACACTGGTGGTACGGGCACCCGAGCCACGCCGCGGAGCTCACCGCCGGGTACTACAACGTCGACGGCCGGGAAGGCTACCGGCCGATCGCGCGCATGCTGGCGCGGCACGACGGCGCCGTCCTCAACTTCACCTGCGCGGAGATGCGGAACTCGGAGCAGGCCGAGGAGGCCATGAGCGCCCCGGAGGAGCTCGTCCAGCAGGTGCTGAGCGCCGGGTGGAGAGAGGGGATCGAGGTGGCGTGCGAGAACGCGCTGCCCAGGTACGACCGGCGGGCGTACAACCAAATGCTGAAGAACGCGCGGCCCAACGGCGTGGACCTCGGCGGCGTCCCGGCGCGCCGGGTCGCCGCGGTGACGTACCTCAGGCTCACGGACGAACTCCTGGCCGGGAGCAAGTACCGGGCCTTCAAAACCTTCGTCAGGAAAATGCACGCTGCTCAGGTAAGCCCTGTTTTACCGTCTTGGGCTGTGAGCCTGTGACTTACGACATGCACTGGGCTCTGTTTCAGGATTACTGTGCCGATCCGGCCCAGTACCATCGGCCCTTGAAGCCTTTGGAGCGGTCGAGGCCGGCGGTACCCATGGACCGGCTGCTGGACACGACGTCGCCGGAGGCGCCGTACCCGTTCGATCCCGAGACGGACATGAGCGTCGGAGGCGATCTCGCGGGGCTCATCGACAGGGTGTTCGACAAGATCGAATGGATATTGGGTTGAAAATGCCGCTTTTTCCCCCGCAAAAAAAGATACACGCACGCTTGCCGTAACTAGTAGTAGGCCAATGATCGTAGTAGCGGACGTCTCTCACTCTCAGCAATATGTCCACCAAAAAGAATAATTCATTCGTGGGATACTAATACAAGAAGCACGCATTGTTTATTGGACGATTTATGTGGTGTCGGGAACAAACAACGGAAGAACACAGATGCAACGGTTACGGACTCGCGGGACTGATGAGAACAGCAACAAAATGCGATTCTTTACGCCAAGACTCGATGTACGACGCACCTCAGCTGCATGTGCATGCGTACGTGTCCGTATCTGCGTGCATTCAGTGCATGCCCCTCGATCAGATCAGATCAGATCAGTCGATCGTAAAGTCTGACAACTAGACTGGTCCCACGCAAGAAAAAAAGGAAAACATATTGCTAAATGTGACTTGTTGTGTACTGGCCTTTCCAAAATGATTCGATGAAAAGCACGTGAACCCGCCCAGATGGACGGAGCAGCAATGGTACGAGTGGTACCGCGTGACGCGGACCGATGGGGGGTTTTGGAAACGTGCATAATAGAGAGCAGTAACGGTGGTCGTTGGACGGCCCACGTCGATCGATTAATGCGAGATTTTCTCGCGTCGGGGAGGCGCTCCGTCGCGGCGCATCGACGTACGTACTGTACTGACATGACCTGACCAGATCCCTTTGGGGGGTAGGTTGCTGATCGATCGGCATCGTGCCCTCACAACCTGGGCGGTCGGTGCAGTGATTAAGCGCTGCGCACACTGCTCGGTCCACGTTACGGATTTCACGATCACAACGCCTCGGAGCGTCAATTTTCTGCTGGTTATACGCTGTTCGTCAACACGACTACATAGAGACCCCACAATTTTCTCTCGTTTGCACTAGCATCATCAATCGGCACCAAAGATTACATACTCTTTTTTTACATTCGATCAAAAAAACACGGATTGGGTCCCACTGTCAAAAGAGAACAGATTATGGAGGCACTCGGCATTTTCAGTGATTTTCTCTCGTGTGCTTTAAGGTTTTGACGGAAAAGGACAGATCACAAGTTGTGACCACGCAGGCTGCGCATATGCAACGGGCCAGCTAATCCAACTGAAAGCACTCAATGCCCGACAGAGATCATCGAACGGCCGGGTCGATATGTCGAGAACCGCCCGCCGCATGCAAGACGCGGCGTGGCCCGGGAGCGGCCGAAATCACTGATCTTGTTAGACATCTTCATCATAAAATGACCTTTTTCGAAATTAATTTTATGATTTGGCCTTTTTAGCAACGCCATGGCATCTAGCATTTCTGCCCTATACTGAAACGCGATTTTCGGGAAAGGCCATATCAACTTAAAATAGAGTTGCTCAAAGTTTTGAAATGATCGAACCGTTGTGTGTACGGGCAGGCGACCGTGCAGGCGATTCCATGGCTGCCCCAGGGCTGGATGTTGGCGGCGCCTAGTTGCCGGCGCGTCGGGGCCCCCGCGCGTCGCCGGTGAGCCCTTTTCCTCCCTCGTGCCTGGGGGCGCAGGTGACGCTTGAAGAAACCGTTTTTAGTCGCTCGCCGGACAGGATTCAGAGGTCATTTCATCAAAAAGGTCAAACCGTGAAATGAATTCTTAGAGAGGTTGTTTTGTGTTGAAGATTTTTGATAAGGTCAAAATAGTGATTTTGGCGGCGATGGGAACCCCGGTCTCGCATTTCACCAGTTAAGTATGCACAAAGCACATGGCATGGCAACCTTTTTTCTTTTTTCTTTTTTTATGGGGGACATGGCAACATGATGGCAAACATATACTTCCTTCGTCCGGAAAAACTTGTCCGTCAAATAGATGCATTAAGCATCAAGTTAGTGCTAGATACATTCATTCAAGAAACAAGTTTGGGATAAACTTTTTCGGATGGAGGAAGTATCTCCTAGGGTGCTTTGGCTGCCGCAGGAGCTACTGAAGAACAAATAACCAAGTGCTTATAAAAGTAAAAAAGAAGTTAAAAAATCATGTCATCTAAGTAAAAAGTTTGTCTGCACTGGTATCCTAATCTGTTTTTTCTTTTCTTTTGACAATGGTATCTTGATCTGTCAAGTACATTTGCTACTCCCGATTGACCTGAAAAAACATTTCGCATACTCTCGCTACCCGCACCAGCCGAGATTGGGTAGCATTCCGGAGTTGCAACAGGCTGCAGCGGTGCACGTCCAACATGGGAATCAAAATTCAGTTGCTCCTGACAGAGATACGTAGTACACACAAACAAAAGATACGGTTCTGCGGATCGTAGCAGAGAAGGTCGATCTAAATAGTACTTCCTCTGTTCCAAATTACTCGTGGCAGAAATAGATTTATCTAAAACTAAAATACATCTAGATACATCCATACCTGTGACAAGTAATTCAGAACGAAGGGAATATTTGTGTAAGAGTAACTCGACCCATTTCATCCGTCTATATCATCGCGGACAAAAATATTGGAGCGCCGACCCAAATCTAAAATGCGTCCGCTTCATATCCACGCGGGCCCATTTTAGGCCCAAATTTGAGGCCCTAATGCGTCATCACGGACACAAAGCGGGTGCGCCGCACGTCCCCTGGTGTCCGTCAGGCCCCATATGTTTGTCAGCCAACCATCACACGCAGTCGTATTAAATGCGGCCGCCTACCTCGGGCTCATCTGACAGTGTGTTAAAAGGGTTGTGTGTCCGTCCTTTTTAATGGAAGCGTGCGGCAGGACCGGCCTCATCCACTTTCATCTTTCCGTCCACATCTGGTCACGCTTACTCCCTTGCCGGCGACCAGAAAACCCTAGCTAATGAAATCCTAGCCACCCACCCATCCACCCACCAGCCATGGGCTTCTTCAGGAGGAAGGGGAAGGGGAGGTTCAGCTCGGCACGAGCTCTTCCCGCACGCTTCCTCCTCCGCCGGCTAGACGCGGCTCGCCACCGCGGGAGCGGGAGAAAGCATACATATGAGTCCACCAGGCGTGGTGGCACTGGCAGTAACACCGGCCCCTGCAGTATCCGGATGTCAAACTGCCGCATGCCTGGCATCTGAACCCGCACTGGATCCCCATTCCGGCAGTGCCGCGCTTGACGCGGGCGCACGCCGAGGAGGTTCGCCGGCGTCGCGATGTCCTTACGCCCGAGCAGCGCGCGATGCGTGCCTACGTGCCAGACTCCCCCAATTGTGAGCGCTAGTTTGCGCTAGAGCATGAGGAGGAGCGCCGTCGTGGCGTCCACGTCAACCACGATGTTCCGCCACCACCCCCGTAAGTTTTGGAAAGGGAAGAGGAGGAGGCGACGTACCAAGCCGCCCTCGAGGAGGCCCTGCAGCACGCGCTGGAGGCGAGCCGACTCGAGGAGGACGCCCATTGGGATAGGTTGGACCAAGCCCTCGCCTTGTCGGCGGTGGGGGACTCCATCCATGCTCCGCTCTTCGTCCCACCTCCTCTGTCGCCGCTACTCGAGCCCAAGGCCGAGTCGGAGCCCGAGCCCATGCCCACGCGGGAGCGGTCGTCGCCGCCGCCCACTTGGCCCGAGGAGTCCTACTCCTGGACCGACGAGTACCGCGAGTGGGTGAGCGTGCCTCCCGTCCACTACGCCGCGACATCGAAGGAGGAGACGGCCCACCTTAAGCACTGTAAAGCGCATTGGCTCGCGGAGGAGGCGGTCGACAGCGAGCCGCAGATGCGCCGGGAGCAGGAGCTGCGCCGCGACGGAGGAGGAGGAGCGCGCCCGTCTCGCTGCAATGTCGCTGCCGTAGCAGACACCGGAGGAGGCTGCCCCGGCGGCCTATCAAGCCGTGTTTGGGTTGGCTAGTCCGCCTCCCGTCTTCATCGACCTCACCAGCGGCAACAGCAACTGCAAGGGCAACGCGGACGCCTAGGGCAGCGTGCAGCCTGGAGTTTTTTATCGTTTAATTAATGTTTAAGTAGACTTTGACCAGCGGTTGACCGATCATTTTATGTTTAATTATATCTTATTAAGTTTAATTCCTGCCATGTGTTTATCATATTTCTTGTTTCTTTTTACACGGGCAAATATGAGTCTGCCTTCCGTTTGGCGCACCTGCCGACACAAACGGACGAAAAGCGGACAAAGCGTGCGATTGTTTGGGTCGCCGTGTTGGAGTTGCTCGCGCCGACCTACGCGAGCAACTCCAACGCGGCGACCCAAATGGACGCGCGCTTTGTTCTTTTTGGTCTGTTTGGGTCGGCCGCCCGCTCGGCGTCTGCCCTATTTTGGTTTGGGTCGGCAGTGCGCCCAACACGCCAACCCATATTTGCCCGTGCGGCTGGCTTGACGTCATTTTGCAACCAAGATACACACATTTTGCATAGTTCAAGCAAACTAATATAGCATAGTTTCACAACCTAAATAAATATATCATAGATCATAGTTACCAGTCGAATAAAAATTAAATTGTCTCAAATACATTTTGAAAAAAATATGCTGTAAGGGCATTTTTATCCCTTAGTTGTTTTGGTGATTGATGACAATGCTTTTGCGGACTAATCGTGTGTTGGGGAACGTTGCAGAAAATTAAAATTTTTCCTACGGTTTCACCAAGATCCATCTATGAGTTCATCTAGCAACGAGTATTCAGATTGGATAGCATCTACATACCACTTTGTAGATCGCATAGCGGAAGCTTCGGAGTGAGCGTGGATGAGGTAGTCGAACTTGCCGTAATCCAATTCACCGATGATCTAGTACCGAGCAGACGGCACCTCCGCGTTCAACACACGTCACGGTCAGCGTAACGTCTCCTTCTTCTTGATCCAGCAAGGTGAAGGAGAGGTTGAGGAAGATGGCTCCAGCAGCACGACGTGGCGTGGTGATGGTGGAACTTTGCAAGATTCGGCGGGGCTTCGCCCGTGCACTACGGAGGAGGAGGATGTGTTGGAGAGGGAGAGGGGGCGTCCGAGGCAAAGGTGCTGCTGCCCTTCCCTCCCCTTTATATAGGTGCCAAGGAGGGGGAGGGCGCAGCCTTGCCCCTCCTCCAAGGGAGGGTGCGGCCAAGAGAGGGAGGTGTCCACCTCCCCAAGGCACCTCGGAGGTGCCTTCCCTCATGGACTCTCCTTTTTCCACCCTAGGCGCATGGGCCCCTTGGGGCTGGTTCCCCTTGGCCCATGTGGGCCTAGGCGCACCACCTAGGGCCCATGTGGCCCCCAGGGCTGGTGGCCCCACTTGGTGGACCCGGGACCCCTCCGGTGGTCCCATTACAATACCGATATCACCGAAACTTGTCCCGATGGCGAAACAGCACTTCCTATATATAATTCTTTACCTCCGGACCATTCCGGAACTCCTCGTGACGTCCAGGATCTCATCCGGACTCGAACAACATTCGGGTTACTGCACATACATATTCCTACAACCCTAAGCGTTCACAAGACCTTAAGTGTGTAGACCCTACGGGTTCGGGAGACATGCGAACATGACCGAGGCGGCTCTCGGGCAATAACCAACAAGCGGGATCTGGATACCCATGTTGGCTCCCACATGCTCCACGATGATCTCATCGGATGAACCCACGATGTCAAGGATTCAATTAATCCCGTATACGATTCCCTTTGTCAATCGGTATTTTACTTGCCGAGATTCGATCGTCCGTATACCAATACCTCGTTCAATCTCGGTACCGGCAAGTCACTTTTCTCGTTACCGTAATGCATGATCCCGTGATCAAACACTTGATCACATTGAGCTCATTGTGATGATGCATTACCGAGAGGGCCGGTGATACCTCTCCGTCAAGCGGAGTGACAAATCCAGATCTCGATCCATGTCAACCCAATGACACTTTCGTGAGATACACCGTAGCATACCTTTATAGTCACCCGATTACGTTGTGACGTTTGGCATACCCAAAGCACTCCTACGGTATCCGGAGTTACACGATCTCATGGTCTAAGGAAAGGACACTTGACATTGGAAAACTCTAGCAAGCGAGTATGCGATCTTATGCTATGTTAAGATTGGGTCTTGTCCATCACATCATTCTCCTAATGATGTGATCCCGTTATCGATGACATCCAATGTCCATAGTCGAGGAAACCATGACTATCTGTCGATCAACGAGCTAGTCAACTAGAGGCTCACTAGGGACATGTTGTTGTCATTATTCACACATGTATTACGATTTCCGGTTAACACAATTATAGCACGAATAAAGACAATTATCATGAATAAGGAAATATAATAATAATGCTTTTATTATTGCCTCTAGGGCATATTTCCAACAGTCTCCCACTTGCACTAGAGTCAATAATCTAGTTACATTGTGATGAATCGAACACCCATAGAGTTACGGTCTGATCATGTTTTGCCTTAGGGAGAGGTTTAGTCAGCGGATCTGCGACATTCAGATCCGTGTGCACTTTACAAATTTCTATGTCTCCATCTTGAACATTTTCACGAATGGAGTTGAAGCGGCGCTTGATGTGCCTAGTCTTCTTGTGAAACACAGGCTCCTTTGCAAGTGCAATAGCTCCGGTGTTGTCCGCAGAAGAGCTTGATTGGCCCCGACGCATTGGGTATGACTCCGAGGTCGGTGATGAACTCCTTCACCCAAATTGCTTCATGTGCTGCCTCCGAGGCTGCCATGTACTCCGCTTCACATGTAGATCCCGCCACGGCGCTTTGCTTGCAATCGCACCAGCTTCTTGCCCCACCATTCAAAATATACACGTATCCGGTTTGTGACTTAGAGTCATCAGATCTGTGTCGAAGCTAGCGTCGACGTAACCTTTCTGACGAGCTCTTCGTCACCTCCATAAACGAGAAACATTTCCTTAGTCCTTTTCGTGTACTTCAGGATATTCTTGACCCATTGTCCGGTGTTCCTTGCGGGATTACTTTGGTACCTTCCTACCAAACTTACGGCAAGGTTTACATCAGGTCTGGTACATGGCATAGAACCTATGGCTGAGGCATAGGGATGACACTCATCTCTTCTATATCTTCTGCCGTGGTGGGACATTGAGCTGAGCTCAATTTCACACCTTGTAACACAGTAAGAACCCCTTCTTAGATTGATCCATATTGAACTTCTTCAATATCTTATCAAGGTATGTGCTTTGTGAAAGACCTATGAGGCATCTCAATCTATCTCTATAGATCTTGATGCCTAATATATAAGCAGCTTCTCCAAGGTCCTTCATTGAAAAACTTTTATTCAAATAGGCCTTAATGCTGTCCAAGAGTTCTATATCATTTCCCATCAAAAAGTATGTCGTCTACATATAATATGAGAAATGCTACAGAGCTCCCACTCACTTTCTTGTAAACACAGGCTTCTCCATAAGTCTCATGTAAACTAACGCTTTGATCATCTCATCAAAGCGAATGTTCCAACTCCGAGATGCTTGCACCAGCCCATAAATCGGCGTTGGAGCTTGCACACCTTGTCGACATTCTTAGGATCGACAAAACCTTCCGGCTGCATCATATACAATTCTTCCTTAAGGAAACCATTAAGGAATGCCGTTTTGACGTCCATTTGCCATATCTCATAATCATAGTATGCGGCAATTGCTAACATGATTACGACGGACTTCACTTTCGCTACCGGTGAGAAAGTCTCATCGTAGTCAACCCCTTGAACTTGTCGATAACCCTTAGCGACAAGCCGAGCTTTATAGATGGTCACATTACCATCCGCGTCTGTCTTCTTCTTAAAGATCCATTTATTTTCTATGGCTCGCCGTTCAACGGCAAGTCGGTCAAAGTCCATACTTCGTTTTCATACATGGATCCTATCTCGGATTTCATGGCTTCCAGCCATTTGTCGGAATCCGGGCCGCCATTGCTTCCTCATAGTTCGAAGGTTCACCGTTGTCTAACAACATGATTTCCAAGACAGGGTTGCCGTACCACTCAGTGCGGAATGTGTCCTTGTGGACCTTCGAATTTCAAGAGGAGCTTGATCGAAGTATCTTGATCATAATCATTAATTTCCTCTCTAGTTGGTGCAGGCACCTCGGGAGCGATTTCTTGAGTTTCGCCATTTTCCGGTTCAAGAGGTAACACTTCATCAAGTTCTACTTTCCTCCCACTTACTTCTTTCGAGAGAAACTCTTTCTCGAAAGGATCCATTCTTAACAACAAAGATCTTGCCTTCGGATCTGAGGTAGAAGGTATACCCAATAGTTTCTTCGGGTATCCTATGAAGGCGCATTTTTCCGACTTGGGTTCGAGCTTCTCGGGTTGAAGTTTCTTGACATAAGCATCGCATCCCCAAACTTTTAGAAAGCGACAGCTTAGGTTTCTTCCCAAACCATAATTCATACGGTGTCGTCTCAACGGATTTTGACGGAGCCCTATTTAAAGTGAATGCGGCAGTCTCTAAAGCATAGCCCCAAAAGATAGCGGTAAATCGGTAAGAGACATCATAGATCGCACCATATCTAATAGAGTGCGATTCTGACGTTCGGACACACCATTACGCTGAGGTGTTCCAGCGGCGTGAGTTGTGAAACTATTCCACATTTTCTTAAGTGTGTGCCAAATTCGTGACTCAAGTATTCTCCTCCACGATCCGATCGTAGAAACTTGATCTTTCTATCACGTTGATTTTCAACCTCACTCTGAAATTCCTTGAATTTTTCAAAGGTCTCAGACTTGTGTTTCATTAAGTAGACATACCCATATCTACTCAAGTCATCGGTGAGGTGAGAACATAACGATAGCCACCGCATGAGCCTCAACACTCATTGGACCGCACACATCGGTATGTATGATTTCCAATAAGTTGGTTGCTCGCTCCATTGTTCCTGAGAATGGAGTCTTGGTCATTTTACCCATGAGGCATGGTTCTTGCGTGTCAAATGATTCATAATCAAGAGACTCTAAAAGTCCATCTGCATGGAGCTTCTTCATGCGTTTGACACCTATGTGACCAAAGGCGGCGGTGCCACAAATATGTGGGACTATTGTTATCAACTTTAACTCTTTTGGTATTCACACTATGAATATGTGTATCATCACGTCTGAGATTCATTAAGAATAAACCATTAACCATCGGAGCATGACCATAAAACATATCTCTCATATAAATAGAACAACCATTATTCTCGGATTTAAATGAGTAGCCATCTCGAATTAAACGAGATCCGGATACAATGTTCATGCTCAAACTTGGCACTAAATAACAATTATTGAGGTTTAAAACTAATCCCGTAGGTAAATGCAGAGGCAGAAGCGTGCGGCGATCACATCGACCTTGGAACCATTCCCGACACGCATCGTCACCTCGTCCTTCGCCAGCCTCCGTTTATTCCGCAGCTCTGCTTTGAGTTACAAATATGAGCAACTGCACGGTATCAAATACCCAAGAGCTACTACAGTCTTGGTAAGGTACACATCAATTACATGTATATCACATATACCTTTGGTTTTGCCGGCCTTCTTGTCCGCTAAGTATTTGGGCAGTTCCGCTTCCGATGACCACTTCCCTTGCAATAAAAGCACTCGATTTCGGGCTTGGGTCCATTCTTTGGCTTCTTCCGGAAACTTGCTTATCGGTAGCGGCAACTTCCTTGCCGTCCTTCTTGAAGTTCTTTTACCCTTGCCCTTCTTGAACTTAGTGGTTTTATTCACCATCAACACTTGATGCTCCTTCTTGATTTCTACCTCTGCTGATTTCAGCATAGCATATACTTCAGAATGGTCTTTACCATCCCACGCATATTGTAGTTCATCACAAAGCTCTTGTAGCTAGGTGGAAGCGGCTGGAGGATTACATCAATGACCGCTTCATCCAGGAGATTAACTTCGATTGAGTCAAGCGGTTGTGCAACCCGGACATTTTGAGTATGTGTTCACCTTGTGAGCCATTTTCCTCCATCTTACAGCTAAAGAATTTGTCGGAGACTTCATATCTCTCGACCGGGCATGAGCTTGGAAAACCATTTTCAGCTCTTGAACATCTCATATGCTCCATGTCTCTCAAAAGCGCTTTTGGAGTCCGGCTCTAAGCTGTAAAGCATGCCGCATCGAACGAGGGAGTAATCATCGCGGCGTGGATCGCCAAGCGTTCATAACGTCTTGTTCTGCGGGGAGAATAGGTGCGTCACCAGCGGTGCTCTTAGGACATAATCTTTCTTGGCAGCTATGAGGATAATCCTCGGGTTCCGGACCCGATCCGTATAGTTGCTACCATCGTCTTTCAGCTTGGTTTTCTCTAGGAGCAGCGTTGAAATTGAGGACTACGTTGGCCCTTTGATCTACAAGACATATTGTAAATATTTAGACTAAGTTCATGATAATAAAGTTCATTTAATCAAATTTAATGAACTCCCACTTAGATAGACATCCCTCTACTAGTCATCTAAGTATTACATGATCCGAGTCAACTAGGCCGTGTCCGATCATCACGTGAGACGGACTAGCCAACATCGGTGAACATCTTCATGTTGATCGTATCTTCTATACGACTCATGCTCGACCTTCGGTCTTACGTGTTCCGAGGCCATGCGTACATGCTAGGCTCGTCAAGTCAACCTAAGTGTTTTGCGTGTGTAAATCTGTCTTACACCCGTTGTATGCGTACGTAAGGACCTATCACACCCGATCATCACGTGGTGCTTGAACGACGAGCCTTAACAGCGGTGCAGTTAGGGAACACTTCTTGAAATTATTATGAGGATCATCTTATTTACTACCGTCGTTCTAAGTAAACAAGATGCATAAACATAATAAACATCACATGCAATTATATAAAGTAGTGACATGATATGGCCAATATCATATAGCTCCTTTGATCTTCATCTTCAGGGCTCCATGATCATCTTGTCACCGGCATGACACCATGATCTCCATCATCATGATCTCCATCATCGTGTCTTCATGAAGTTGTCACGCCAACGACTACTTCTACTTCTATGACTAACGTGTTTAGCAATAAAGTAAAGTAGTTTACATGGCGTTCTTCAATGACACGCAGGTCATACAAAAAATAAAGACAACTCCTATGGCTCCTGCCGGTTGTCATACTCATCGACATGCAAGTCGTGATTCCTATTACAATAGCATGAACATCTCATACATCACATATAGATCATTCATCATTCATCACAACTTCTGGCCATATCATATCACAAAGCACTTGCTGCAAAAACAAGTTTAGACGTCCTCTAATTGTTGTTGCAAGTTTTACGTGGCTGAATTAGGGTTCTAGCAAGAACGTTTTCTTACCTACGTTCAAACCACAACGTGATTTGTCAATCTCTATTTACCCTTCATAAGGACCCTGTTCATCGAATCCGATCCAACTAAAGTAGGAGAGCAGGACACCCGCCAGCCACCTTATGCAACTAGTGCATGTTAGTCGGTGGAACCCGGTCTCACGTAAGCGTGCGTGTAAGGTTGGTCCGGCCGCTTCATCCCACAATACCGCTGAATCAAGATTGACTAGTAACGGCAAGAAGAATTGACAACATCTACGCCCACAACAAATTGTGTTCTACTCGCGCCAAGAAGAACTACGCATAGACCTAGCTCATGATGCCCTTTGTTGGGAGCGTTGCGAGAAAATTAAAATTTTTCCTACGGTTTCACCAAGATCCATCTATGAGTTCATCTAGCAACGAGTATTCAGATTGGATAGCATCTACATACCACTTTGTAGATCGCATAGCGGAAGCTTCGGAGTGAGCGTGGATGAGGTAGTCGAACTTGCCGTAATCCAATTCACCGATGATCTAGTACCGAGCAGGCGGCACCTCCGCGTTCAACACACGTCACGGTCAGCGTAACGTCTCCTTCTTCTTGATCCAGCAAGGTGAAGGAGAGGTTGAGGAAGATGGCTCCAGCAGCAGCACGACGGGCGTGGTGATGGTGGAACTTGCGATACTCGGCGAGGCTTCGCGTGCACTACGGAGGAGGAGGATGTGTTGGAGAGGAGAGGGAGGCGTCCAGGGCAAAGGTGCTGCTGCCCCTTCCCTCCCCCTTTATATAGGTGCCAAGGAGGGGGAGGCAGCCTTGCCCCCTCCTCCAAGGGAGGGTGCGGCCAAGAGAGGGAGGTGTCCACCCTCCCAAGGCACCTCAGGTGCCTTCCCCTCATGGACTCTCCCTTTTTCCACCCCTAGGCGCATGGGCCCCTTGGGGCTGGTTCCCCTTGGCCCATGTGGGCCTAGGCGCACCACCTAGGGCCCATGTGGCCCCCCTGGGCTGGTGGCCCCACTTGGTGGACCCAGGACCCCTCCCGGTGGTCCCATTACAATACCGATATCACCGAAACTTGTCCCGATGGCGAAACAGCACTTCCTATATATAATTCTTTACCTCCGGACCATTCCGGAACTCCTCGTGACGTCCAGGATCTCATCCGGACTCGAACAACATTCGGGTTACTGCACATACATATTCCTACAACCCTAAGCGTTATCGAACCTTAAGTGTGTAGACCCTACGGGTTCGGGAGACATGCGAACATGACCGAGGCGGCTCTCGGGCAATAACCAACAGCGGGATCTGGATACCCATGTTGGCTCCCACATGCTCCACGATGATCTCATCGGATGAACCACGATGTCAAGGATTCAATTAATCCCGTATACGATTCCCTTTGTCAATCGGTATTTTACTTGCGAGATTCGATCGTCGGTATACCAATACCTCGTTCAATCTCGGTACCGCAAGTCACTTTTCTCGTTACCGTAATGCATGATCCCGTGATCAAACACTTCGATCACATTGAGCTCATTGTGATGATGCATTACCGAGAGGGCCCGGTGATACCTCTCCGTCAAGCGGAGTGACAAATCCCAGTCTCGATCCATGTCAACCCAATGACACTTTCAGTAGATACCTGTAGCATACCTTTATAGTCACCCGATTCGTTGTGACGTTTGGCATACCAAAAGCACTCCTACGGTATCCGGGAGTTACACGATCTCATGGTCTAAGGAAAGGACACTTAACATTGGAAAACTCTAGCAAAGCGAACTGTGCGATCTTATGCTATGTTAAGATTGGGTCTTGTCCATCACATCATTCTCCTAATGATGTGATCCCGTTATCGATGACATCCAATGTCCATAGTCGAAACCATGACTATCTGTCGATCAACGAGCTAGTCAACTAGAGGCTCACTAGGGACATGTTGTTGTCTGTTATTCACACATGTATTACGATTTCCGGTTAACACAATTATAGCACGAATAAAGACAATTATCATGAATAAGGAAATATAATAATAATGCTTTTATTATTGCCTCTAGGGCATATTTCCAACATCGTGTGCATTGAGTATTTCAGACATTTCATCATTAGGCATAAGACGATTTGGTGCCCCTCGAAGACTATTGAAGACGGCGTTTCTCTACGTTTCATTTCGGTGGATTTGAGTCGTAGGAAAGCCGTACTATTAAAAGGGAGTCCGCTTTGGAAAGGTTTGGGTGGAATCATCACTTACACGTCTACTCCTTTGCACCGCCTTTCCTTTGGGCTCCTTGGAGCATCCGCCGTCTTTTCTTGTCTATGCAAAAGGTCGTGTTTGCTGAACTAGGGCATGTGGTAGTACTGCTACTAGGAGCGGTAGTACCGGCCTCTGGCGCGGTAGTATCACAAATGCCCATGGTAGTACAGCTTCCTCGGAGAGGTAGTACTGTGGCCTCAGGCCAGGCGCTGCTGCTATTGCGGTACTAGGGGCAGATGTAATTTTTTACATCCAGCCCTCTGTGATAGTACTGCGCGGGTCTTGTGATAGTACCGTCTTGCTGCAGCTCAGAGCTCGGCTGCGGGCGGTAAGCGGATGTAATTTTTTACATTGTAGCACCCCGCGCGGTAGTACCGCTCCTGGCTTGCTGTACTACCGTGTCAGATTTTTGCATAGATCCCAACTCAGCGGAAGTTGCCACGGATGTATTTTTATATGTCCGCGCCTTCCCAAAATCTGGCCTATCCCTGCCTTGCGGTAGTACCGCAAGGGGGAGCGGTAGTACCGCGCCAGCGGTTCTACCGCCCTCTGCTTCATTGCATCTGGGCTGTTACGATCAACGCTGCCTTTGGCGGTAGTGCCGCGGGCCCTGCAAGGTAGTACCGTGTGCCCTTATGCGGTAGTACCGTCCCCTGCTGGTAGTACCGCATACGCAGCTGAGTTGGTGGATAACGGTTGGATTTGTTCCTCCACTATATAAGGGGTGTCTTCTTCTCCGAGTTGACTACCTCTTCCAACCCCAAGCTCCATTGTTGCTCCAAGCTCCATTTTTGCCCGATCTCTCTCCCTAGCTAATCAAACTTGTTGATTTTCTAGGGATTGGTTGAGAAGGCCCCGATCTACACTTCCACCAAGAGAAATTTGATTCCCCCCACTAATCCCTTGCGGATCTTGTTACTCTTGGGTGTTTGAGCATCCTAGACGGTTGAGGTCACCGCGGAGCCATAGTCCATTGTGGTGAAGCTTGGTGGTGTCGTTGGGAGCCTCCAATTAAGTTATGGAGATTGCCCCAACCTTGTTTGTAAAGGTCCGGTCGCCGCCTCCAAGGGCACCAATAGTGGAATCACGACATCTCGCATTGTGTGAGGGCGTGAGGAGAATCTGGTGGCCATAGTGGCTTCTTGGAAGCATTGTGCCTCCACACCGCTCCAACGGAGACGTACTTCCCCTCAAAAGGAAGGAACTTCGGTAACACATCCTCGTCTTCACCGGCTCCACTCTTGGTTATCTCGTGCCTTTACTTGTGCAAGCTTATTTGTGTTATATCCCTTGCTTGCTTGTGTGCTTGTTGTTGTTGCATCATATAGGTTGCTCACCTAGTTGCATATCTAGACAACCTACTTTGATGCAAAGTTTAAATTGGTAAAGAAAAGATAAAAATTTTTAGTTGCCTATTCACCCCCCCTCTAGTCAACTATATCGATCCTTTCAATTGGTATCAGAGCCTCGTCTCTTTATTAAGGACTTTGCCGTTTGAAGAGTATGGTTGACACCGTAGACGGTGGTGAGGAGCACTCCGGTGTGAATCCAATCTCGTCTACGGCCGATGGGGCAACCACGGTCTCTCATGAGGAATTCAATGTGGCTTTGGACACATTGAAAACCTCCATGACGACCGAGGTTGAAAGCATGTTTAACAAATTCTTAGAAGGGCTTAAACTATCCATCGCGTCGATGAAAGTGGGTGATCCCACTAACAAGGTGACAGATGCTAACTCCGACAAGGGGGAAGCTACTAGTGAAAAGGCTCCTTCTACTAGTGGTAAAAACGGCAACGGCATCTTTGCCCATGTGGAACCTCCACTTACTTATGATGGACCGATTCCTTCCACTCATTTGAATCTTGCCAGTCCTCCCTTTAAGATTGTGAAAAATGAGGACTTTGATTCTTGGGTTTATCGTTTTAAGCGTCATTTGAACCATGGTAATACTAACCTTTGGAGAATCATTGAAGAAGGTTTTTATCCGCATGACCGAAGCAACTTCACCCCTAGAGAAGCCGCGGACAATCAGTTCAATGAGAATGCTCTCTTCATCATCCAAGATGCAATTCCACCCAAAGATCTTGCTCACCTCTGGCCATTCACCTTGGCCAAGGATGCATGGCGCCACGTTGTGTCCCTCTACCGGGGAAGAGCAAGCATTCAATGCTCCAACTATGAAGTGGTGCAAGATGAAGCCGATGAGTTTGCAATGATAGAAGATGAAGAACCTCGTGAGCTTTATCGGAGATTGACTACTCTCACGGTCTCACTCTGAGATCATGGGAGCAAGGATACGGATGACAATTGGATCAAGCACAAATTCCTCAAGGCCATGATGCCTTACCACAAGGCCATGTCCTCCGTCATTCGTCAAAGGCCTGACTTCCACACCTTGTCCTCAAGTGAAGTGTTGGATGAGTTTGTGGCTATGAGCATCTTGGACAAGACCGCCGACAATGCGGTGTTATGCTCTCAAAGAGCAAAGAAGCCCAACCTTGCCTTGAAGGCCAGGGTTAGTGTGTAAGAAGAGGAAGAAGAGGAGAGCAACCCCGAAGATACAAAGTATGCTTATCATGAACACATGGCTCTTGCTTCAAGGCAGTTTTGGAGCAAGAAGAACACAAGGCCCAACTTCAACAAGAACAACTCAAGTGGCGCGAAGGTCAAGCAACGAGTGAGGACATGCTATAATTATGGCAATGTGAGCCACTTTGTTGCGGAATGTCCTTATGAGAAGAGGGAAGACAATGGTGGCAAGCTCATCCGAAAGGACAAGGCCAAGTCTTTCCCCAACAAGAGCAACTTCACCAAGAAGACTCCTCCCAAGGGGTTGGTGGCACAAGAAGAGTACAATGAGGATGATGATGATGATGATGAAGACGGTGAGTCGGTTGCCGTGGCCTCCATTGCCATTGCGACAACTCCACGGGTGTCTCTCTTCGACTCACCCAATGAGAACATCACCGCCAAGTGCCTCATGGCTAAAGCCACCAACAAGGTAACCCCCAACATCAAAACTACCATCATTAATAATCCTTCTTTGACGGATTGCATTGATGAACATGAGGGGTCTAATGTGGAGGAGAATGAATTTGAGTCTTTTATGGGTAAGCTCAAGGGTAAATCCAAGAAGCACTTCGTTGCTCTCTCGGAACAACTTGGTGAAGCCAATGACATGATCGAGGCTCACGAAGATACCATCTCTAAGATGGAGGGGCATAGTCATGACTATGCCGATGAGATTTCAGATCTTTCCAATGCTCTTGAGGAAGAGTGAGGTCTTTGCTTGGCTCTTGAGAAGTCATACAACGATGACCATGCTAAATTAAAGAAAGACCTTGATCATGCTCTTGTTGTATCTCGTGTGCTAAATTCCGAGAAGGCCAAGCTTGGGGTTGATCTTGCTAGACTCGAAGAGGAGTTTGATTTACTTGACAAGGCTCACAAGGTCTTGAAGGGTGCTCATGCTAGCCTCAAAGAGTCTCATGATCAACTCCAAGTAAAGCTAACCATGGAGAAAGCCACCTTTCCTCATATGGTCTTAATTGATAATGCAAATGCTACTAACCCATGTTGTGAGCATGTGAATCTTGTTGAGGAGAATGCAAAGTTGAAGAAGCAACTTGAGAAAGGCCTTGTGTCGTGCATACAAGGTGAGAAGAACCTCAATGACCTTTTGAGCAATCAAAAGGAAGTTGTGGCCAAGGAAGGAATTGGGTTCGCACCCGTGTCCAAGAACAAGAAGAAGAATGACAAGACCAAACGACCTACTCCTCTCAAGCAAACTTTTGTGAAGGAGGGAGAGGGTGCTTCCAAGGAGAAGAAGAACAATGTGAAGGGTGGTGGTGTCAAGAAGGGCAATTCCACCCCTTCCAACAAAGTCGGCGACTTTAACCCTTCTTACGTGTTGTGCCGTACTAGTGATGGGCATGTTTATGCCAAATTTGTTGGTTTTCCTTTTGAGTACATTGAATGGTCTATTTGGGTTCCTAAGACCATTGTCACTAACATCAAAGGACCCATTACAAAATGGGTACCTAAAGCCAATCATTGATCTCTTGTAGGTGTTTGCTTCCGGTGGGGGATCATGGTTGGTCGATAGTGGAGCTACAAATCATATGACCGGAAGCAAGGACTTGGTGGTGGACGTTCACAAGATTCCATCTATATCCACCAATGTCGAGTGGGGTGATGCCTCGTCCTCTAAGGTATTGGGACTTGGCAAGGTTGTCATTTCTCATGATCTCACGATCGAGAAGGTCATGCTTGTCGAGTCCCTTGCATACAATTTACTTTCCGTTCGTCAACTTGCACTCATGGGCTTTGCCACTTTCTTTGATATTGATACCGTGTCCCTCTTGTGGAGCAAGACTCTTAAAGTAGTCTTTGTTGGGCATGTCGAGAACGGTCTCTATGTGATTAACTTTTCGGAGCGACCCACTAAGACTGCGACATGCCTAATGGCTAAAGTTGATGTGGGATGGCTTTGGCATCGCCGTTTAGCCCATGTCAATATGAGATCTTTGCAAAGTCTTCTCAAGGGGTACCATGTCCGTGGACTAACAAATGTTAGTTTTGCTAAAGATCGTGCTTGCAGTGCTTGTATCGAAGGAAAGATACATGAAAAGGCTCACCCTCCCACGACTATCATTTACGCGAAGAGGCCTTTGGATCTCCTTCACTTGGATCTCTTTGGGCCTCCATCCTTTGATAGTCTTGGGGGTAGAAAGTATTGCTTGGTGATTGTGGATGATTATTCAAGATACACTTGGGTATACTTCTTCAAGAGGAAGAGCGAGACCCAACAAACCGTCATTGACTTTGCAAATGAAGCCCAACGTCAACACAATGCAAAGATCTTGACTATAAGAAGTGACAACGGCACCGAGTTTAAGAACTACACCTTGGATGAGTCTCTTAGTGATGAGAGGATCAAGCATCAATATTCCGCACCATACACCCCTCAACAAAATGGTGTAGCAGAGAGGAAGAACCGGACGTTGATGGATGCGGCAAGAACCATGATGGCCGAGTTCAAGTCTCCATACAACTTTTGGGCCGAAGCCATCAACACCGCGTGTCATGCATCAAATCGGCTCTATCTCCGCAAAGGCTTGAACAAGACTCCATATGAGATACTCACCGGTAACAAGCCCAACCTCAAGTACTTTTGGGTGTTCGGGTGTAAGTGTTTCATTCTCAAGAAAGGTTGTCGGTTGTCTAAATTTCAGGCTAGAGCTTATGAGGTCATATTTGTTGGTTATGCTACAAACTCTCATGCTTACCGTGTCCTCAATAAGTCCACGGGACTTATTGAGGAGACGTGTAACGTGGAGTTTGATGAGAATAACGGCTCCCAAGTGGAGCAAAATGGCACTTGTGATGTAGGCGATGAAATTCCTCCCCAAGCCATAAGAAGAATGGGAGTTGGTTTTATCCTACCCATTGAGGAACCCCTTGTGGCCGAAGGAGAAGGACAATGCTGCACTCAAGTGGAGCCATCACCAACCCAAGGCCCACACACTTCCGAAGAACAAAGTGAAGGCCCTCAACATCATGAACAAGACCAAGGGCAAGATCAATCTCAAGACGGTGTTGAATCACCAAGTGATGCCCAAGGTCAAGTTCTCTCATCCGAGCATGTTCAAGATCAAGAGCAAGCTCAAGAACAAGCTCAAGACGGCGCTCGATATGATCAAGTGACCGCTCCTCATCTCACCCCCGAGGAGGAATTGGAGCATCGTGCCGCCAAGTTTGCATCCAAGCTCTCTACCAAGGGTCATCTCATGAAGAATGTGCTTGGAAGCATTCAAAAGGGGGTAAGCACTCATAAACAATTGGCAAACTATTGTGAACATCATGCATTTGTCTCTTGTGTTGAACCCCAAAAGGTCTATGAGGCGCTCGAAGATCCGGATTGGCTCAATGCCATGCATGAAGAGCTCAACAACTTCGAGTACAACAAGGTGTGAAGATTGGTGCCAAGGCCCACGGGGAACCACAATGTCATTGGAACCAAGTGGATATTCAAGAACAAGCAAGATGCTCATGGGACCATCGTTCGCAACAAGGCAAGATTTGTAGCACAAGGCTACTCCCAAGTCGAGGGTATCGACTACGGTGTAACCTTTGCTCCCGTTGCTCGCCTTGAATCCATTTGTTTGTCGATTGCTTATGCTTCTCATCATAACTTTAAGTTGCAACAAATGGATGTGAATAATGCTTTTCTTAATGGTCCTATTAATGAGTTGGTGTATGTCAAGCAACCCCCCAGGTTCGAGGATCCCTACTTCCCCGATCATGTGTATCAACTCGATAAGGCACTCAATGGCCTTAAACAAGCCCCACATGCGTGGTATGACCACCTTACCGAGTTGTTGCAAGATCGTGGTTTTGAAGTTGGGAAAATCGACCCCACTCTTTTTACTAAGAAGGTCAAAGGGGAGTTGTTTGTGTGCCAACTATATGTTGATGATATTATCTTTGGTTCCCCTAACAAAGCTTTCAATAAGGAATTTGCCGCTCTCATGACCTCAAAGTTCAAGATGTCTTCGATGGGAGAATTGAAGTTCTTTCTTGGGTTCAAAGTCAAGCAAAGAAGAGAAGGAACCTTCATCAACCAAGCCAAATATACTCAAGACATGCTCAAGAGATTCAAGCTAAGTGATGTCAAGACGGCTTCCACTCCAATGCCCGTCAAATGCCAACTTGACATAGATCCCAATGGTAAAGCGGTGGATAAAAAGGTATATCGATCCATGATTGGCTCCTTGCTTTACCTTTGTGCATCTAGATCGGATATCATGTTGAGTGTGGGAATTTTTGCACGGTTTCAAGCCGCACCTAAGGAAAGCCACTTTGTGGCGGTCAAACGAACCTTTCGATATTTGGCTCATACCCCAAACTTTGGCTTATGGTACCCGAGAGGAGAAAACTTCAAGCTTGCAGGATATTCGGACTCGGATTGGTCGGGAGACAAAGTGGATAGGAAGTCCACTTCCGGAGGGTGCCAATTCCTTGGTTGCTCTTTGGTAAGTTGGTCTTGTAAGAAGCAAAGTTGTGTGTCTCTCTCGTCCACCGAAGCGGAGTATGTGGCGGCCGGTAGTTGTTGTGCACAACTTCTATGGATGAGGCAAACTTTAAAGGATTACTGTGTCATTTGTGACAAAGTGCCTCTTTGGTGTGACAATGAAAGTGCTATCAAGATTTCTCTCAACCCGGTGCAACACTTCAAGACGAAGCATATTGAGATTCGGTGTCACTTCATCCGGGACCACATTAGGCGAGGGGAGATCGAGCTCAACTACGTCAACACTCATGATAACCTGCAGATATTTTCACGAAGCCCTTGGATGAAGCAAGATTTCGCGAGTTAAGGCATGAGCTAAATATCATTGATTCGAGCAATGTTGCTTGAACCCTTGCACACCCCACCATACTCAACCTGTTATCTTGTTTAGGTGTAGGCATGGACATAGGGGGAGTGTTGTTCTCTCAATGAACTCTCCCTCCCCCCATTATGCATAAATTGATCAACTCTTTCACATTAACCATTGTTGATGGTACTTGTGCTTCAAAGATGAGTTTTGGTCATGGGCCCAAGGATAATTCTTCGCGGTGCCATACCAATTGACTCAAACATAGGTGGCTCCAGCCACCGCCCTCTCTTTGGAGAGGTTGTGTTGCGTGTCTAGCCTCTGTTGTCTCTTGTCTCTCTTTCTTCGTGCCGAGCGTGTGTGTGTTGTCTCGTGTGTCGGCATTTTGGTGCGTCCGTTCGCTTGAAGGTTGCTTTGCAAAGGCCCCTTGTTCTTCTTTGTTTTGAAACTTGCATTGTCTTGGGCACACGGTACTACCGCGGCTTGCCACGGTACTACCGTGAGAGCTGCTCACGGTACTACCGCACCCAGCACGGCAGTAATTTTTTATCTGCACTGGGAAGCGGTACTACCGCCCTCGGTCTTGATACTTCCGCCAGCGGTACTACCGCGATGACACGCGGTACTACTGCGCAGTAGAGAGCGCGTGGGGGTTAAGAGCGGGCAGGGGGAGTTCCAACTCCCCCATACCCATTCACTCTTTCTCCCCATGGCGTCTCTCTCTCTCTCTCTCTCCTGCCCAAGAACGGCGCCGGAGACCCTCGCCGGATCTCCGTCTCCGGCCGCTCTCCTCAGATTCTGACCGGTGGGGTCGTTCCCCACCACTTCCTCTTGCCATGGAACAAGGTTTCTCCCCAAATCCCTCTCTCTTTGGTTCGTTCTTTCGTTTCTAGGTTTTTGGGGAGATGCATGCTGTTCTTGAGATTTTAGGCCAAATCTTTGCAAGAGTAGGATGTAGGAGAGTAGTAATGCGTAGAGATGGTACCTGATATATTGCCCCGTAGTAGATTTGATCGACCATAGTACCGCTTTGTTGTCATGGTTGTGCTTAGATCCAGTGGCTGATTCGGATCTAAAACCGTGCGGTACTACCGCATCTCCGGTGCGGTACTACCGCTCGTACGGCACTAAAATTTTACTGCCACTCCGAGACACGGTACTACCGTGCCACCCTGGCGCGTACTACCCTGGCTAGGAGCAGCACTAAAATTTTAGTACCGCGCAGCCATGCGGTACTACCGTTGTTGTCAAGTCTCTCATGTGGCAATTATTGAGTGCAAGTTCTACTTGTTTCTCCTGTTTTGCTGTGGTATTTGCATTGATCCTTCTCGCTTCTCGTGTGTGTTTTGTGTTTTGTGTCTTAGGTGGTGGCTCCGGTGCCCCTGCTCGCCGATCCAATCCCAGCCGTGACACGGGCTCCAAGCGTCTGCGCAACCAAGACGAAGCTCCAGAGGGCTCCAATGCCCCCCAACGCAGGACCAAGACCACCACCACCAAGAACAAGGAGCCCTTCATGGGCATGGATGAGATACCACTGGCCGAGTTTGTCACTCGAAGGAGGATCAACCCTTATGTGAATCCTCGTGCCAACTTCAGAGGGAATGATCTGTTCTGGACCAAGCAGCAGAATCTCATTTATCTGGATGTAATCAAGGCCAAGCAGAATATATATGTGGACATGCACTGGATTGACATGAATCACATGAGGGATGATAAGCACCATGCCTACTTTGGTGAGGCCGTGGAGCAGTTTGCCATTGAGGACGTGATCTCTTTTCACCTGGACTTTGATCCCGAGATTGTGGCCCAGTTCTTTGCTTCGGTTCACTTTCATACTGATGAGGAACAGAGGATCACCTGGATGACCAATGGACACTAGATGACTGCTACGTGGAAGGACTTCATGGATTTTCTCCACGTACCTGATGAGGGGCTCAACACACCCTTTGGTGTTCGCCATCATGCCAATTCCGAGTCAGCCAACAAGAACAAGCTTCAGCCCTACTATGTTGAGAAGTTGCTTCCCAGTGGCAAGAAGGCGTGGGTGCTGAACTCATTCCTTGACATCATGTATCACATCTTCCGCAACTCCCTCTTTCCCCGCATTGGTGACAAGGACAAGGTGCATGCCTATCTTGTGGATATGATGCTCCTTTGTGAGGAGGCGCACATCTCTCAGACGCAACCACTTGATGTCTCACATATCATGTGGTGTGAGCTTCGGTTCGCGGTGTTCAACCGTAAGGTACCCATCTATGGACCTTATCTGTTTCTGTTGATCTCGAAGACTTGGGAGAAGCTCTTTCCAGATGATGAGTTCCTTGCTCCTGACTGGACCCGTCATGAGCCCATCAAGCTCCGTGTTAAGACCCAGTGGGCCAACACTACTACTCATGCTGAGGCTGAGGCTGCTAGAATGGAAGTTGATGAGGATGAGATTGAGGAGGAGGACGCGGATGAGGACAGTTCTGCTGGGTATGCCCCTCCCTCTACTGAGCCCTCATGGGCTAAGAAGCTGAAGGCCAAGATGAAGGCCTTGTTCTGCATGCAATCCAATGGGCAGTACCGGACTCATGTTGCCTCCAAGGAGAGTCGCCGCCGCGACAAGAGGATCATGAAGTTTTTTGGAGAAGACATTTCCAGCGGCTCCGAGAAGCACATCACTCCAGAGGCTGAGTGGATGGCAAAACAAGGCTACACGTGGACTGATTCTAAGGAGGAGCCCATCCCCGCTGCCGAGTCTGACGGAGAGCGTGCGAGTGACTACTCCGCTTGAGCCACCACTTGTGTTGTAGGTGTCCTCTCATCCTTTTAGGCGTCTCGATGCCAAAGGGCGAGAGAGTGTAGGATTTGCGAGTCTTATGTCGTGTTTGTTTCGCTTGCTTTCGTTCCGTTGAACCTCGGTTGCTTTGGTTTGGTTTGCGCTTGTGAGACCTCTCTATCATATGGTGTAAGACATATGCACTCTATCATATCGTATTGAGCTTATGCTATCTTGTGCTATTTACATTATGCTCATATTTACTATCTTGCTTAGTATTAGCCTTATTGTTGCAAGATATGTCTTGTCTAGAAAATATAGGGGGAGTGTTGATCCTAGTAGGTGTGCCATGCAGTCCAAAGCACTTATCTAGATAGCACACATTGTGACGCCCCCGATTCAATCGTACACTAATCATACATGCAAACGTGTACGATCAAGATCAGGGACTCACGGGAAGATATCACAACACAACCCTAAAAATAAAATAAGTCATACAAGCATCATAATACAAGCCAGGGGCCTCGAGGGCTCGAATACAAGTGCCCGATCATAGACGAGTCAGCGGAAGCAACAATATCTGAGTACGTACATAAGTTAAACAAGATGCCATAAGATGGCTAGCACAAACTGGGATACAGATCGAAAGAGGCGCAGGCCACCGCCACAGGATCCTCCTAAACTACTCACTGGTCGCCGCCGCCTTGCGTAGTAGTAGGCACCTCCGGTGTAGTAGGAGTAAATGCCGTCGATGGTGGCGTCGCTCACTGGCTCCAACATCTGGTTGTGACAACCAGGAAGAAATGGAAAGAGGGAAAAGAGGGAGAAAAGCAACCGTGAGTACTCATCCAAAGTACTCGCAAGCAAGGATCTACACTACATATGCATGGGTATCTATGTAAAAGGGCAATATCGGTGGACTGAACTGCAGAATGCCAGAATAAGAGGGATAGCTAGTCACATCGAAGACAGTAACCACAGCAGCCTCCATCTTGCAGCATGTAGAAGAGAATAGATGGTAAGTTCACCAAGTATCATCGCATAGCATAATCCTACCCGGCGATCCCCTCCTCGTCGCCCTGTTAGAGAGCGATCACCGGGTTATATCTGGCACTTGGAAGGGAGTGTTTTATTAAGTATCCGGTTCTAGTTGTCATAAGGTCAAGGTACAACTCCAAGTCGTCTCACATCTAAGATCACGGCTATTCGAATAGATAAACTTCCCTGCAGGGGTGCACCACATAACCCAACACGCTCGATCCCATTTGGCCGGACACACTTTCCTAGGTCATGCCCGACCTCCGAAGATCAACACGTCGCACCCTACCTAGGCACAACAAAGAGGTCAGCACGCTGGTCTAAATCCTATGGCGCAGGGGTCTGGGCCCATCGCCCATTGCACACCTGCACGTTGTGTATCGCCGAAGCGACCTAGCCCCTTAATACAAGCCTTGAGCTTACGGTCAAATGCGGTAGCGCGCTTCGATCGTGACGTCCACGAAGGCTTTTACCGATACCACGGCGTCAAGTGCCCATAACTTTCCCACGTAGTTGGTTAGTGCGTATAGACCAAATGGCCGGACTCGGATCAAATACCAAGAACTTCGTTAAGCGTGTTATTTTTAAGTATCCATGACGCCGACGGGGCAGACCCACCTCTCTCCTAGGTGGTCTCAACCTGCCTAAACCGCCACAAAGTAACAATCGAGGGCCGTCGGGAACCCGTGCCCACCTCTACCGGGATGGAGCCACCTGTCCTTTCAGCCCCTCATCGAATCACTTGCGAATTTTCGGCAGTGACCCGACTTTAGTCACCACATGTGTCATGTATATAAAGTATATAGTATATATCCGTGATCACCTCCCTAGTGATCACGGCCCGATCAGTATAGCATGGTGAGACGGACAAGAGAGTAGGGCCACCGATGGAACACTAGCATCTTATACTAAGCAAGAGGATAGGTGTAAGGGTAACAATTGTAGCAACAATGACGAGCTATGCGTGAGAATAGGATTAACCAAAAGCAAGAACATGCTACACTACTCTAATGCAAGCATTATAGAGAAGAATAGGCGATATCTGGTGATCAAGGGGGGGGGGGGGGGGCTTGCCAGGAAGCCCTGGCAAGAATAAGGGGTCGTGGTCGATGTAGTCGATCTGGGGGGTCGCCGGTAGTCTCGGGGTCTACCTGAAAGAAGTAACGAAGGGGGAACACAAGAAATGACAGAGCAATCAAATGTAACACAAAGCAAGACGTGGCAATACGTTGTGCTAGGGGTGACGTAACGCAGGGATATGTGATACCAGCGAAGGGGGGAGACATCCGGGAAAGTATCCCCGGTGTTTCGCGTTTTTGGTCAGATGAAGCGGAGGGGGAAAGTTGCGTGTTCGGTATGTTAGGGATGTGTGGCGGTCGAACGGGCTGCGCATCCGGAATAGTCTCGTCATTCTAAGCAACTTTCATGTACAAAGTTTTTCCATCCGAGCTACGGTTTATATTCGATGTTTTTCTAAATTTTAATCATTTTCTGAATTTATTTATCCTTTTAATTCTAACATTATCCAGAATAGTAAATGATGACGTAAGCATGACATCAGGGTGATGTCAACAGGTCAACTGGTCGGTTGACCAGTCAAACTAGACAGGTGGGTACAGTGGGACCCACATGTCATTGTCAGGGTCATTAACAGGGGGTTTAGACTAACTAAATGGGTTAATTAGCGATTAGGTTAATCTAATTATGATTAATTAATTATTTAATTAATTAATTAATTAATAATTTTGTTAATTCATTTTTATTTTTATTTATTTATTTTATTATTATTATTTTTTTAATAAAAACGTTCTGGGCGGGCTCGTTTGTCATAGGCACAGAGGCCTAGCAGGTGTACGGGCAACGGGTGTGGGCGCCGGGCGGAGGCCGTAGCCCACCCGGTTGCGGGACGAGGCCGTGGCCATCCGGCCGCGGGGTCGCCTACGTGGGGCTCCGACGGAAGCAGGCGACGCGCAGCGGTGGTGAGCGGAGCAAGGAAGCAGCGGGGAGCACAAGGGCGGCCTCGGGTAGGCAAGTTGCTGCAGTACGCGAGGCCGCGGGGAAGCGGCGGCAAGAGCAGCAGCAGGGGAGGCGGCCACGGTGGGCGCGCACGGGGCGGGCCGCGTGCGAGGCGCGACCACGGTGGGGCCTTGGGGCACCGGTCGATCCGCAGCGTGGAGTTGGTCGCGGCCCGCAGAGGGCTCGGACGCGTCGGCCTTGGCAGCTTCAGCGCGGGCATGCATGACCACGAGCAGGGGCGAGCGAGGTGCGGCGTTCAGGGAGCAACTCGGTGTGCGTATGGGGCAGAGTGCGTGTGCGAGCTGTGGACGGCGCCAGCAATAGAGGGGAAGGAAGGGAGCTCACGTTGAGCCTGTAGAGGTGCAAAGCAGGCTCGGGAGAGGCTCGACGGCGACAAA
Organism: Aegilops bicornis; assembly: GCA_021605145.1. NCBI lineage: Eukaryota > Viridiplantae > Streptophyta > Magnoliopsida > Poales > Poaceae > Aegilops > Aegilops bicornis. Next base: position 277,266,353 of record CM038670.1, on the reverse strand, counting down.
ATTGGTGACGGCGCGCGGGTGGCCGAAGGTTGAAGAAGACGTCGAGGAGCTCGATGCAGAGGCGCTCCTGCTCGGGTGACTCGTCGGGGAGGAAGAGGAGGTCGAGGTGGTCCTGGGACGGCGGTCGAGGGCGACGGGGTCGAGCGGCGGGCGATGAGTGACTGCAGGGCGCGGGGTTGTTGACGGCGAAGGGGTTGGGTGGGGTCAGGGGGTCTATGATCTGGGGCGATCCAGATCGGGCGGGGGAAGGGGATCGGGGGAGTGTGGATAGTGATTAGGGTTTCGGGTGCGGGGCTTAGTAGGCCAGGGGCGCGGGGGTGGGCCGACAGGCCGCCAGCCCTACGCCAAGCTGGGCCAAGGCCCGGTCGGGGGGGAGTTGTTTTCTTCTCTTGCTTTTTTTTCTGTTTTATTTTAATTAGCTGTTGTTTTCCATTTAAAATTTGATTCAAATGACTTTTGTAAAAGTGGAGCCTTAAAACATAAATACTATGCAATAAGCTGCACTGCCACCAGAAGTCTAGTCCCCAAATAATTTAGTTTGATATTTTATTAATTAGTAAAGGCATTTAACTAATTATGTTTGCTACTATTTTATTTATATTAAAGCATTTAAACACTTTATAAAAATGTTGCTTCTTCACCACAATTACCTATGCAGTATTTGGTTCAATCTGATCATTTTAGTTTTAATATTTGAAAACTTTTATTGTTTGCCTGATTTTGAATTTGAATTTGAATCGGTTTCGAACTAACTCGAGATTAGCAACTATAATCAAGGTGACGTGGCATCATTAGCAGAGGTTCACTGTAGCTTAATTATCCGGGCGTCACAATTCTCCTCCACTACAAGAAATCTCGTCCCGAGATTTAAGAGGGGAGTAAGGGGAAGAATAGGTTACGAAATTCTAACGATTCTTCTCGGTCTTAGTTGCTCTTCTTGAAGAGGTCGATCCATTACATTGATGTCTTCTTCCTCTGCTTCAGGTCATCATGATGAAGTCGTCATTTTATTCGGGAACTCTAGCGTACTTACGAATAGGTAAGGGACAGCTCGGCTACGACAGAATGTTCATGAGGGAAACAATCTGGGGTTAACCCATGAACGAGCATAAGATTATCTCTCGAGTTGAACATATAAAATACATCGAGAGTAAGGTACGAAGGTACAATAAGTGGTTCCAAGCGGATAGATAGTTGCTCGATGTCTGAACCAGAGTGAGAAAGGGGTTTAGAGCAGCGAGAGTAAGTATCACGTCTGATACCAGAATAGATCACTAGGAAGGTGGCTCGCGAATTACCTACGAAACCAAGAGCAAGGGATAACTTTGTCAACAAGGTGTACAGGAGAGTCAGGTTTCGATCCTGTGGAACTGTGGGTTATAGGCCCACCATGTGGTTAAAAGTAGGAAGGTCGGTGACATCTTGCATGATCATGTAAGCAAGGCATGTCAGAGGATAGTATGTCGGTTATGTCGGCAACAACATCGGTACCAAGGGCGAAGGACGAAGAGAACCATTTTCCTACTCGTTGAACGAGGCGGACCGGTAGGCAAAATTCTCATCCATCGATGGTTACCGGAATGTCATCAACAAAAGTAACAGGGTCTTTCTGACAGAATTGTACACCGAGGTGTTTACAAAAGCAGGAGAATATTACTGCTTAGATCATATAGATCACAAGAAAGGTTAAACCAAACAATGGAAAGGAAAATATGATTATCAGGTTTAAGCAGAACAATGGAAAGGAAAATGTGTTTAAACACATATTTCAAGGGTATATCCTTCCCAAGGACAAGCAGAGCATGATAACCATGACATGATATAATGTAGAAAACTCTTTAGGTAAGGGGAGAGAAATTTCATGACATTACCCATACAACGGTGCTTGGATAATTGATAAGGAAAATTTAGCATTGAGCTTTAAATGTTTTTATTGAAAATAAAAGTACCATAGACATGTTTCAAGTCTAGCATTGACATGGTCTTCAAGCAAAGGTCAGACTTTGGATACACAAAGGATCCATCGGGGATAAACTTATTAAACAAGGCATTCAATTTCCTCACGGAAAAATGGTTAACCTTGTTTAAGTAAACTATAACACTTGGTCCTCCGGTCAGGTGTGCATGACATCACCTTACCGGGTCATATGAGGATCAATGTTATAACTCTTGAAAATATGTTCCAACCATCATATCTGACCGAGATTCAAATCTGATTGGTGTCAAGGTAACTCAGACACGGAATTCCTGAAAAGAAAAGGTGCAACACAAATTGACGAGATGACATTGTAAGATTCTCGGGAAATGGACTATGGAATCAGGTCCCGAAACCAGAGTTCAGCCTTAAACTAAGGAGAGGATGAGGAGGTGGCTGATGGACTCAACGACATATCATCGAGATTTCCAAAAAGATGGATTTCCACAACCATGTGAACAAAGAGATAACATTTGTCAGATCAAATGGTATAAGGAGATATGCTCGAGGAAAACATACCCAATTAAACATTGGTTGAAAGGTGCACCCGAAATATGGGCTGGGTTGCACGACCAACGTTGGAATGGTGATTCAATAATCAATAGTCTAAGAATGAACGGCCGACCATTAACTTCAAAGAAATAGGGTTGCTAGAAGGGCAGAATCCAAACAACATCGCTCACTTGTTGGTACCCCGGTTGGAATCAACACGAGGACCCAAGAAAGAATGGTGACAGTGAAAGGTATCACCATACCAAGAATTCTTAAGAGGTGATGAAATTCCCACGACATTCTTGACATAAAAGGTGGTAATATTTCATGGTAAAGAAGAACAATGTTGGGTAGCAAGGAACTTAAGGTACAACACAAAACACAAACAAGCTTGTGTTGGAGGGAAGGCATTAAAGTGGCCGATGATAACACAACTCTTCGAGGGCAAGGATGGCATTTCTCTTCATGAATCCGATTGATATCCTGGACGAGCTCATAAGGTTGATGATGATCACGACACATTTGTCGAGAGATTTCATGAAGATGTAATCAATTAGCGACGACATCAAGTCAAACGAATGATGAAGCGAAAGGTTATTGGAACCATGGGTACGACACAAACTTGAAATCAAGCTTGCGGTTCAAGGCGAAATGATATGATGAAGAAGATCGATGTAAGCTTAGCTCATCATCGAAAATTGTGCTCTGGAAAGAAGGACCAGGTAGCACAGTTAAAATTTAGCACGATAAGGATATAGCCAATCAAGCTAGGAATGACTTGAAGGATTATTAAACTCATAAGCAACAAAAATTACTTAGAGTTATCGTATCGAAGCGCGGAATCGATTCACTTATCGATGTTCTCGGTTGACGACAACCCAGAACCCAGGAAAATTTGGATTCGGTGAGAAATAACAGTTGATGAAGAACCCATAAGGAGTTATGCAGTTCCATGATATTCTTGAGATACTAGGGTGTAATACTCGACGACAGATCAAAGTAGAGGTTGGACCGGGGTATTGATCCACAGAAGACAAGTGCTTAAACTTGCGCGAGAAATGGGATCAAAGAAGAACATATGGTCGGAAGCATGATTTCAAAGGATAAATTCACCGATACCAAAGCATATTATATCAAGGAAATAGTTATTATTACAAGAAGCTTTCATGATAGGATCTACATCGTGTCCATGGGCATGAACACAAAGTTCAAGGTCGACTCCCACTTCTCCAATGCATAACCTTTCATTCACTTCTCATTTTTCAGAGAAGTTGTAAGGTTTAAAATTTATCTAGCAAAACACCAGAAGAGTATGACTCGTGATAGTTCTCGGGTTTACCCCGAATGCAGGAAGACATAGGTTCAACCCTTAGGGGCATCTTGGGAACTTATACCACAAGCTTCAGTAGTAAATGACACAATCTCGATAGTAGAGCATGGGTGACAAAACTAGAGGATACAATTTACCGAAGGCATTATGTATCAGGGAAGGAACTTCTCAAGGTTTTTGTATACGAAGGACACTGTCGGATGATGTTTCAACAAAGGATCCGACGGTCCATTGCGAAGCTGATGTGAGTATCGGCACACAACCAGAGGAAGAAACAATGCAAAGGCATTGGATTATAGAACCAAGTGGCTAATTCAAAGCTCACATGTAAAGGAATTATGATTTCCAAAGCAAAGGATCAGAAGCAAATGCTTTGATTAAGGATGGATAAGTTGAGTAAGCTTAGGGGTAAAATAGACAACAATTTGATTGGTCGAGATTCAGCCCATGTTTAAAATGACGTCTGAGCCGAAAGGATGACTTCTAGGATTTGATTAAGGATTGCAACATTCGCAACATATTGAATCGAGGGGCCCAAGATGATAAAGGCAAGGGACATCCATGAATATTGCTAGTCATTCGGAATTAACCATAATGCAGGCAGACAAGCATTTCAAGAGCCATAGGCTATAGAGGATTCTCGAAAGATCGGATAGTATTTTGAAGAATTTTGTGAAACACATGAACAACTGGGGATGAGCGGATACTCGGTAAGAGCGAGGAATTACCCGTAGGGGTAATCATGTGGCAAGGAACTGCAAGGCAGTATCTCAAAGGATTTCAGAACAATAGAGAGAAATTCTGGGTATCTTGTAACAACAAGATCAATGGGAAATGATTGTATGAAGGACAAGTGTACGTGGTTATCCATCGGGAGTTTATCGATGGAAGGGAATTGCAAAAGCGATGGCACAAAGTCTCGAGAGAACATCGCAGAGTATCTATGGGATCCTTCGATGCATCAAGCAATCATCTGGAGTGAGGGCTCTCCGGGAGGAAGTAGTTACGAGAACCTAGTGTTAGAATTAGCAAAATCATTTAACCCGAATAGGAGAGAGATCAGAATCCTAGAGTAAAGACGAGGAATAAAAGATCCTAATACCACCCAAATGGCGACGTGGGCCCGTAAGGCACACAACCATGTTAGTAAAAGTTTTGCAATGTCTAGACTCAACTTCGGCCAAGGAGTTGGAAAGGGAATTCCTACAGGCAGTCGGCTCTGGTACCAACTTGTGACGCCCCCGGTTCAATCGTACACTAATCATACACGCAAACGTGTACGATGAAGATCAGGGACTCACGGGAAGATATCACAACACAACTCTAAAAATAAAATAAGTCATACACGCAGCATAATACAAGCCAGGGGCCTCGAGGGCTCGAATACAAGTGCTCGATCATAGTCAGTGGAAGCAACAATATCTGAGTGCAGACATAAGTTAAACAAGATGCCAATAGATGGCTAGCACAAACTGGGATACAGATCGAAAGGGGCGCAGGCCTCCTGCCTGGGATCCTCCTAAATTACTCCTGGTCGCCGCCGGTGACACCTGCACGTAGTAGTAGGCACCTCCGGTAGTAGGAGTAAATCGTCGGCCAGTGGCGTCGCTCACAGGCTCCAACATCTGGTTGCAACAACCAGGAAGAAATGGAAAGAGGGGAAAGAGGGAGAAAAGCAACCGTGAGTAGTCATCCAAAGTACTCACAAGCAAGGATCTACACTACATATGCATGGGTATCTATGTAAAAGGGCAATATCGGTGGACTGAACTGCAGAATGCCAGAATAAGAGGGGGATAGCTAGTCCTGTCGAAGACTACGCTTCTGGCAGCCTCCATCTTGCAGCATGTAGAAGAGAGTAGATGGTAAGTTCACCAAGTATCATCGCATAACATAATCCTACCCGACGATCCCCTCCTTGTCGCCCTATTAGAGAGCGATCACCGGGTTATATCTGGCACTTGGAAGGGGATGTTTTATTAAGTATCCGGTTCTAGTTGTCATAAGGTCAAGGTACAACTCCAAGTCGTCCTGTTACTGAAGATCACGGCTATTCGAATAGATAAACTTCCCTGCAGGGGTGCACCACATAACCCAACACGCTCGATCCCATTTGGCCGGGCACACTTTCCTGGGTCATGCCCGGCCTCCGAAGATCAACTCATCGCAACCCTACCTAGGCACAACAGAGAGGTCATCACGCTGGTCTAAATCCTATGGCGTAGGGGTCTGGGCCCATCGCCCATTGCACACCCACACGTTGCGTACGCGGCCGGAAGCAGACCTAGCCCCCTTAATACAAGCGCGAGCTTACGGTCAAATGCGGCGCGCGCCGCTTAGTCGCTTATGTCACAAAGGCTTCGGCTGATACCACGACGTCAACTGCCCATAACTTTCCCACGTAGTTGGTTAGGGCGTATAGACCAAATGGCCAGACTCTGATCAAATACCAAGAACTCGTTAAGCGTGTTATTTTTAAGTATCCGCGAACGCCGACCAGGGCCAGGCCCACCTCTCTCCTAGGTGGTCTCAACCTGCCCTGTCGCTCCGCCACAAAGTAACAGTCGGGGCCGTCAGGAACCCAGGCCCACCTCTACCGGGATGGAGCCACCTGTCCTTTCAGCCCCCTCATCAGAATCACTTGCGGGTACTCGGCAGTGACCGACTTTAGTCACCACACATGTGTCATGTATATAAAGTATATAGTATATACTGTGATAACCACCCTAGTGATCACGGCCCAAGAGTATAGCATGGCGATTTTGACAAGAGAGTAGGGCCACCGATGGAACACTAGCATCTTATACTAAGCGATGAGGATAGCGAGGCAAGGGTAACAAGCATAGCAACAATGACATGCTATGCAGCAGAATAGGATTAACCGAAAGCAGGAACATGCTACACTACTCTAATGCAAGCAGTATAGAAAAGAATAGGCGATATCTGGTGATCAAGGGGGGGGGGGCTTGCCTGGAAGCCCTGGCAAGAAGAAGGGGTCATGGTCGATGTAGTCGATCTGGGGGGGTCGCCGGTAGTCTCGGGGTCTACCGGAAAGAAGAAACGGAGGGGGAACACAGTAAATAACAAAGCAATCAAATGTAACACAAAGCAAGACGCGGCAATACGTTGTGCTAGGGGTGACGTAATGCAGGGATATGTGATACCAGCGAAGGGGGGAGACATCCGGGAAAGTATCCCTGATGTTTCACGTTTTCGGGCAGATGAACCAGAGGGGGAAAGTTGCGTGTTCGGTATGTTAGGGATGTGTGGCGGTCGAACGGGCTGCTTATCCGGAATCGTCTCATCGTTCTGAGCAACTTTCATGTACAAAGTTTTTCCATTCGAGCTATGGTTTATTTTCTATGTTTTTCTAAAGTTTTAATCATTTTCTGAATTTATTTATCCTTTTAATTCTAACATTATCCAGAATAGTAAATGATGACGTAAGCATTACATCAGGGTGACGTCAATAGGTCAACTGGTCGGTTGACCAGTCAAACTAAACAGTGGGTCGATTGGGACCCACATGTCATTGTCGTGGTCATTAACGGGGGTTTAGACTAACTAAATGGGTTAATTAGTGATTAGGTTAATCTAATTATGATTAATTAACTTAATTAATTATTTAATTAATCAATTAATAATTTTATTAATTCATTTTTATTTTTATTTATTTTATTATTATTATTATTTTTTTAATAAAAAGCGTTACGCGGGCCCGTTTGTCATAAACACGTAGGCCTAGCGGGTGTCTTGAACAGGTGTGGGCGGCGAGGCCGTAGCTCACCCGATTCTTGGAGACGCTGCCGTAATATCTGGCCGCTGAGGTCGCTGCGTGAACTCCGGCGGAAGCGACGCGGCCAGTGGTGGAGCAAGGAAGCTGGAGCACAAGGGCGGCTTGGTAGGCAAGTTGCCCGCGGCCGCGAGGCCGGGAAGCGATGGCAAGAAGCGGCGGGAGGCGGCCACGGTGGCGCGCAGACGGGCGGGCGTGCGAGGCACGACCATGGTGGGAGCGCGCGGGGCACCGGTCCAGTCACGGCACGTGGAGTTGGTCGCGGCCCCCGAGGGCTCGGGGACGTCTGAGTCTGTGGCCAGCCTTGAGCATGCTTGGCCACGAGCAGGGGCGAGCGAGGTGCGGCGTTCAGGCCGGAGCTCGGCGTGCGTATGGGGCAGAGTGCGTGTGCGAGCTGTGGACGGCGCCAACAACAGAGGGGAAGGAAGGGAGCTCACGTTGAGCCTGTAGAGGTGCAAAGCGGGCTCGGGGGAGGCTCGACGGCGACGAAATCGGCGACGGCGCGCGGGTGGCCGAAGGTTGAAGAAGACGTCGAGGAGCTCGATGCAGAGGCGCTCCTGCTCGGGTGACTCGTCGGGGAGGAAGAGGAGGTCGAGGCGGTCCTGTGACGGCGGTCGAGGGCGACGGGGTCGAGCGGCGGGCGATGAGTGACCGTAGAAGCAGAATTAGATTAATGGCGAAGGGGTTGGGTGGCGTCAGGGGGTCTACGATCTGGGGCTATCCAGATCGGGCGGGGGAAGGGGATCGGGGGAGTGTGGATAGTGATTAGGGTTTCGGGTGCGGGGCTTAGTAGGGGCCAAGGCCCGGTCGGGGGGGAGTTGTTTTCTTTTCTTGCTTTTTTCTGTTTTATTTTAATTAGCTGTTGTTTTCCATTTAAAACTTGATCCAAATGACTTTTGTAAAAGTGGAGCCTTAACACATAAATACTATGGAATAAGCTGCACTACCACCAGAAGTCTAGTCCCCAAATAATTTAGTTTGATATTTTATTAATTAGTAAAGGCATTTAACTAATTCTGTTTGCTACTATTTTATTTATATTAGAGCATTTAAACACTTTATAAAAATGTTGCTTCTTCACCACAATTACCTATGCAGTATTTGGTTCACTCCGATCATTTTAGTTTTAATATTTGAAAACTTTTATTGTTTGCCTGATTTTGAATTTGAATTTGAATCGGTTTTGAACTAACTCGAGATTAGCAACTATAATCAAGGTGACTTGGCATCATTAGCAGAGGTTCACTGTAGCTTAATTATTCGGGCGTTACACACATCTAGGGGGAGCTCGTCTATATTGTAGAGATGTGTGGTTTGCTCATGTTCTATGTTATCTCCCTTTGTGCAAATCCCGTATTGTCATCAATCCACCAAAAAGGGGGAGATTGTAAGGGCATTTTTATCCCTTAGTTGTTTTGGTGATTGATGACAATGCTTTTGCGGACTAATCGTGTGCATTGAGTATTTCAGAATTTCATCACTAGGTACAAGATGATTTGGTGCCCCTCGAAGACTATTGAAGACGGCATTTCTCTACGTTTCATTTCGGTGGATTTGAGTCGTAGGAAAGCCGTACTATGAAGAGGGGGTCCGCTTTGGAAAGGTTTGGGTGGAATCATCATGTACACGTCTACTCCTTTGCACCGCCTTTCCTTTGGGCTCTTTGGAGCATCCGCCGTCTTTTCTTGTCTATGCAAAAGATCGTGTTTGCTGAACTGGGGCATGCGGTAGTACTCCTCCTAGGCCCTTGCGGTAGTACCGGCCTCTAGAACGGTAGTACCGCAAGTTCCCACGGTAGTACCGCTTCCTCAGAGCGGTAGTATTGTGGCCTCAGGCCAGGCGCTGCTGCTATTGCGGTAGTAGGGGCGGATGTAATTTTTACATCCAGCGCCCTCTGTAGTAATGCCAGCGCCGGGTCTTGTGATAATGCCGTGCGCTCTGGCAGCTCAAGACTTCTTGTGACAATAGGAAGCGGATGTCATTTTTCACATCCGCACCCCTTGCGGTAGTACCGCTCCTAGCTTGTTGTGCTACCGTGTCGGATTTTTGCATAGATCCCAACTCAGCGGAAGTTGCCACGGATGTATTTTTATATGTCTGCGCCTTCCCAAAATCTGGCCTATCCCTGCCTTGCGATAGTACCGCAAGGGGGAGCGGTAGTACCGCTGAAAGGATCGACAAGAAGTTTCTAGAGGGGGGGTGAATAGACTCCTAGCAATAAAAGTTGTAGTTTTTAATTTCTTTAAGTTGAAGTGGAGTTTTAGCACAAGTTCACACATTCACAATACATATCAAGCAAGCATGATAAGAGTATATGAGCAGCGGAAAGTAAAGCATGCAAGTTGCAAGAATGTAAAGGGATGGGATTGGAGTGTGCAAACGCAATTTGGAGACACGGAGATTTTTTATCTGTGGTTTCGATAGGTGGTGCTATCGTACATCCACGTTGATGGAGACTTCAACCCATGAAGGGTAACGATTCTTGTGAGTCCACGGAGGGCTCCACCCATGAAGGGTCCATGAAGAAGCAACCTTGTCTATCCCACCATGGCCGTCGCCCACGAAGGACTTGCCTCACTGGTAGATCTTCACGAAGTAGGCGATCTCCTTGCCCTTACAAACTCCTTGGTTCAACTCCACAATCTTGACGGAGGCTCCCAAGTGACACCTAACCAATCTAGGAGACACCACTCCCCAAAAGGTAATAGATGGTGTGTTGATGATGAACTCCTTACTCTTGTGCTTCAAATGATAGTCTCCCCAACACTCAACTCTCTCTCATAGGATTGAATTTGGTGGAAAGATGATTCGAGTGGAAAGCAACTTGGGGAAGGCTAGAGATCAAGATTTATGTGGTTGGAATGGAATATCTTGACCTCAACACAAGTGTAGGTGGTTCTCTCTCAGAAAATGTATGTTGGAAGTGTAGGCATGTTCTGATGGCTCTCTCCATGAATGAAGAGTGGGTGGAGGGGTATATATAGCCTCCTTCTAACCGTTACACACAATTTACCAAACTCGGTGGGACCGATTCAGAGAACTCGGTCAGACCGATTTAGTTCAAAATGTGAACGCTAGGATTTTCGGTGGGACCGAATTGATCAATTCGGTGGGACCGATGTGCAAGGGTTAGGGTAAAGCCTCATCTCGGTTTGACCGATTACACAAACTCGATGGGATCGATTTGGGTAATAAGCAAAACAGAGAGTTGGCCAAGCAAACTCGGTGGGGCCGATTGCATATCTCGGTGAGACCGAAATTATTGTAATAGGCAACAGAGAGTTTGCAAGCCCATCTCGGTGAGACCGAGATCTCATAGGTGAGACCGAATTGATTAGGGTTTCTTGCAGTGGCTATGTCAAGAGAACTCGGTGGCGCCGGATAGAAAGTTTCGGTGGGGCCGAGTTTTACTTTTGGTTTGGGACATATGTGGATGTGAGAAAGTGGTTGAGGGCTTTGGAGCATATCACTAAGCACTTTGAGCAAGCAAGCCATTAAGCAACACCTCACCCCCTCTTAATAGTATTGGCTTTCCTATGGACTCAATGTGATCTTGGATCACTAAAATAGAAAAAGCAGAGTCTTGAGCTTTGAGCTTGCGCCAATCCTTTGTCCTTATCATCTTGAAGGGGTTCCACATCTTCTTGTCCACGCCACTCCATTGTTGAACTTATCTGAAATATACTAGACGAAAACATTAGTCCAACAAGAGATATGTTGACATTAATTACCAAAATCACCCAGGGAGCACTTGTGCTTTCAATCTCTCCCTTTTTGGTAATTGATGACAACATACATCAAAGCTTTAGATAAAGATATAGAGAATAACAAGTAAAGCTTTGGAAAGACATGTAACATGCATAGGCTCCCCCTACATGTATGCAATCATGTAAATATGGAACATAGGAGCATGTGAATGCATAAGCATGACAGAGTAAGCAAAGTGTTACATGTATCTTGGCTATATGCATCAGAGCAAATGTTGTGAGTATAGGAAATGTACCTTCATGCTCATGAGTCCTTGCAAACAGTATATACATCAGCAAGAAATCCTCATGCACATGAGTGTGATGCATATACTTACCTTGTGGTGTTGAGTTGGCTTAGGAAGGAATGAACCTGAGTAACCAAGGTTAGATAACACAGATACATCTATTAGCCAGAGCAAACAAAGAAACCACAAGAGTACCAAGATTGGGATGACATGTAGAGAGTGAGTACAGAGTACTCTATTGGATATAGACATGTGTAACGCCCCAGATACAACTTTCCATAATTGTAACTCCAACTCTTGCCTTTTCCGGAGATGTGATATATTTTTTCCTTCGTGGTTGGGTTTTTGTCTTTTGTTTTGCATTTTGTTCATGTCATGCATCTCATCTCATAGCATCATGCGCATTGCATCTGCATGTTTTCATAAAACTTGCACCCGTTCGTAGTTGCCGCGTCCCCTTGCCTTCGTTGACCATTCCGAGACCAATCGGGTTTTCGCTCCCCTCTTGACCGTGACCACCTAACCTCTCTTGCCAGTGCATCGACCCCTCGCCCGCGTCTGAAACTTCCCGAACCCGAACCGGTCTGTCGTTACCGATGGACCCGGATCATCCCCAAACGTCTATAAAACATCTCCGTTTTCTTATTCGGGCTACCTAACCTATTTATTTTGACCGCCTGATTGCGATCGGACGGACCGGACTAGCCCCTACCCAATCCCCTACCTATATAACCAGATCAAACCCTAGTCCAATCCTTCCATCCCATCCGCCGCCACCCCACCTTCTTACTCGGGATCCTGCCCGAGCTCCCGATCCAACCATCACCCGCAAACGCCGCCACCTGGTCTCCCTGGGGTTCAACGCCAGCCAATCCCTCGAGCCGGCCGCAAGCAGCGCCGCCAGCAGGACCTCGCGCCCCTGCCTTCTCCCTTTCATCTTTCCTCCATCTCCCTCGTTGCTCTCTGTCTCACCCGATTCTCTCTCTCTGTTCTTTGTAACAGCGCCGTCGCCGGAGAAGCTCCTCGTCCGCGTCTAGGAGGACGACGCCGCGAGGCCGAACGGATCCGCGCCCAGCCTTCTTTCCCCCGCAGTTCTCGTCGCCTCCGAACCTCGACGGACCCCGTTGGCTGGCGAACCAGCAACGAGCACGCCGCCCCACCCGGTCGACCTTTGCGCCCTGCCATCTTCTTCTTCCTCTCGTGCTCTCTCTCCCTTCATATGGTTTCTATCTCTTACCTTCTCCCTCTCCAGGACCTCCAAGGTGCCATGGACGACCTCCCCGCCACCCGTCGTCTTCGTTCGCGACAAGCACCGTTGCTGCCTCGCTCACCCGCGCGAAGACCTCGCCTCTTCCAGATCCTACCTGGCGCCATCGCCTTCGCTTGCCTCGCCGTCGCCAAGTCCCTCCTGCCGTCACCCGGTTCGAGCGCCCCTTCGCCCGTCCTCGCCGGATTGAGTTGCGCCGCTGCTCTGCTTCTGCGCCCTGTCGAGTAGAGGACCGCGCCCTACTTCCCTGCATCGGGCGTTGACCGCAGCATCGATCCAAGCCGGCCTCATCCCGATCTCCAAGCCCTTCAAAGAAGAAGGCCCAAGCCAGATCCGGCCTGCCTGGCCTCCTCCTCCCAGCCGGCCTGCTTCAGCCAAGGCCCGATGTGAGCAGCTCCCCCAGCCCATTCCGCCTCAGATTCAACCCATGCCAATGTTTTTTTCCATGTCTGCGATTTTGCTAATTATCTAGAAAACTGCATGTTTACAGATTGCACCCTCATGTTCATGCATCTAATAACTAATTAACCATGCTTCATATGTAAATAATTTATACATGGAAAATGCTTAGTTTTTCATCTAGTTTTTTTAATATGTTGTTTTCATCCATGTTTAAAATGTTTAAAATGTTGTTTGTTTAAATTTGCTTAAATGCCATGCTAAAATGATTTATTTCATAACTAAATAACAGTAGCTCCAATTTTAATAAACTTTATGTAAATGGGGTGGAAAAAATGCATGGATTGACTTGGTGCAGTTTATTTTCCTGTTTAACAACAATAAAATATGGTTTAGGGCAGAACAGTACCGAATCTAAAATATGCATATGGGGATTTTCCGGAATTGTTGTTTGTTGTTTCCGGCCTCATTTAAACTTGCCTAAATAGTTAGTTTACTTATGTTTCACCTCTTGCCATGTTTAACAACATTTAATATTGTTGGGTACATAACCGAGTAAGAACTAAATATGTCAATGTGGTGTTTTGTCAATATGCAACTCGTTGCATATTGAGCTCCACTTAACTTGTAGTATTGTTTGTTGCACTTTGCCATGCCATGCCTATCTAAACCGGACATGCATCATACTTGATTGTGCATCATGCCATGTTTATGTGATGTTTGTTTACCATGTTGTTTGCTTCTTTCCGGTTTGCTTCTCTCGATAGCTTCAGTTTCGTTCGGAGTTGTGAGGATTCGTTCGACTACGTCATGCTTGTCTTCTTCATGGACTCGTTCTTCTTCCTTGCGGGATTTCGTGCAAGATGATCGTCTTGGATCTCATTACTATCATTGCTATGCTAGTTGCTTCGTTCTATCGCTATGCTGTGTTTCCTACCATTTGCTTTTCAAGCCTCCCAAATCGCCATGATAGCCCCTAACCTTTGTCACCCTTCCTAGCAAACCGTTGTTTGGCTATGTTACCGCTTTTGCTCAGCCCCTCTTATAGCGTTGCTAGTTGCGGTGAAGATGAAGATTGCTCCATGTTGGATTATGTTTATGTTGGGATATCACAATATCTCTTATATTATTAACGCATCTATATACTTGGTAAAGGGTGGAAGGCTCGGCCTTATGCCTGGTGTTTTGTTCCACTCTTGCCGCCCTAGTTTCCGTCACATCGGTATTATGTTCCCGGATTTTGCGTCCCTAACACGGTTGGGTGATTTATGGGACCCGCTTGATAGTTCGCTTTGAATAAAACTCCTCCAGCAAGGCCCAACCTTGGTTTTACCATTTGCCTCACCACCACCTATACCCTTTCCCTTGGGTCGGCCAACCCAAGGGTCATCTTTATTTTAGCCCTCCCCGTGCGCTGCTTCTCTAAGTCTGGTTCGAACCGGCAGATCAAGGCCACCTCGGGGCAACACGAGGGCTGGTATTACTCGTAGGCTGACCTATCCGGTGTTGCCCTGAGAACAAGATATGTGCAGCTCCTATCGAGATTGTCGGTGCATCGGGCGGCTTTGCTGGTCTTGTTTTACCATTGTCGAAATGTCTTGTAAACCGGGATTCCGAGACTGATCGGGTCTTCCTGGGAGAAGGAATATCCTTCGTTGACCGTGAGAGCTTGTGATGGGCTAAGTTGGGACCCCCCTGCAGGGTATAAACTTTCGAGAGCCGTGCCCAGGGTGATGTGGCAGATGGGAATTTGTTAATATCCGGTTGTAGTAAACTTGAAGTAAACTCTTCTAAAATACACCAACCGTGTGCGTAACCGTGATCGTCTCTTTTCGGGGTTGTTCGAGAGGAGAACACGGTTTTTGGGTTATGTTTGACGTAAGTAGGAGTTCAGGATCACTTCTTGATCATTACTAGTTGATGACCGCTTGCTTTGCTTCTCTCCTCGCTCTTATTTGCGTAAGTTAGCCACCATACATGCTTAGTCGCTGCTGCAACCTCACCACTTTACCCCTTCCTTACCCATTAAGCTTTGCTAGTCTTGATACCCATGGTAATGGGATTGCTGAGTCCTCGTGGCTCATGATTACTACACCAACAGTTGCGGTACAGGTTTTGCGATGATCATGACGCGAGAGCGATGTTTACTTGTTTTGGAGTTCTTCTTCTGCTTCTTCGATCAGGGGATAGGTTCCAGGTCGGCAACCTGGGATAGCAGGGTGGATATTGTTTGAGTTTTCTGTTTATGTTTCATCCGTAGTCGGATGTTGATCTCTTGTATGATGTTGATGTATTCTTGGGGCGTTTGTGCCTTATGTAAGTGTCCCCAACTATTATGTAATGGTTTGATGTAATGATATCCACCTTGCAAAAGCGTCCTCAAGATGCGCTTCTATCCTTGGTGGGACCTTCGAGTTCCTTTAGGATAGGGTCGCATCTTGGGCGTGACAAGTTGGTATCAGAGCCTCGACCGACCATAGGATCCCCCTTGATTGTTGGTCGTTGTCGAGTCTAGAAAAAAATGTTTTTAGTCTTAGGATTATATATATCGGAGAGTAGGATTCTTTTTACTCCTCAGTCCCTTCGTCGCTCTGGTGAGGTCTCCTGACGTAGATGTTTTGTCTTTCCTCTCCTCAAATTTCACGAATTTTTTGAGGATCACGCGGGTATCTTGGGATCGTTCCGATAGTCTTGTGACGAGAACATTGTTCTTGGTGCCTCCTGACATTTAGGGGCTGTGGCAGTGTCCCGGGGAGTTGAGCTCCGAGGTGTTGTCGTCACAATTTTATCGTTGCAGTTCTGGAATACCTGAGTTTTGCCGACATCGAAAATCTCTTTTATGCAGTTGTTGGTGAGATAACCTCGACGCCACCCGATCGGGAGTTCGGGAGTATTGCCATAGCTTGTATAACGGATGCTTTTGAAGGTTGAGGTACACGATTTCCGGAGTTTTCTTGGTTATGTGTTGAAGGATGGATACAATTTGGATCTAGGTATTGTTAGTTTGGGTGATATATTTTGCGTCCCCTGTATCCCCAACGCCAGATTGCATAACCAGAAAGTTTCGGGAGTTTATAGGTGGGAATTCAAGTAGCTCCTAGAATATCTTTCCGACAGATGCATGGATATGAGATTGGGTAAATCTCTATCATATGTATTTGTTCAGGCTTATTTCTCCAAGCCAATCCTTTGTTTTGTTTCAAGTTGTGGTATTTGAGTTGCTTCAATGTCAAGTGTTGATTCCATACCTTTCAAGCGGTGTTCTCATATTTCTATGGGAATACTAATCCTTCTTGATCATCGAGGTTGTCATGTTAATTCTTTTCCCAACTGGCGTGCTTCTCTTTAAATGGATCCGATCATTTCAACATTTGCGAGATCAATTCTAAGTTTTCACAATGGTGTTTGTTTCATCCGTCCCAAGTTGTCTTTGTTTTCCTGCCCTCCCACCCTTTTTTTGCAAGGACTTATATATTTTAATCAAGTATCCATTTATTCATGTGAAGTCTCTTCACTCTTTTCAATCAATGTTCTGATCCAGTGATCCCTCATGAAGATGCTCAACAGCTCCAAGTTCATCATTCTTCATTCTCGTATTCTTTCCCGTTGGATTTAACTCAAGCTTTCAGTGTTGATCATATTCCTTTCCTTGTTGCAAATGCTTTCTCTTGCCGATGCACCTCTTAATCATTCACTTCTCGCTATTCATTTGTTCTGGAGTGTTGAAGATATCTCGAAGGCTCGTCTTTTCATTCCAGATCCGTTCAAGTTATTTTGAGGTTGTTATCTCATTCAAGCCATTTAATTCTACCGGTGCAATCTTTATTTCAAGCAATCCTTCAACGATGTTTCTTTCGAGTGGCCCTAACTCACATGTCTTTTTCCAGGATCTTACCTGACTCTTCAAATTTTCCCAGAACTATTCTCAAATTCTTTTCAAGTGTGACGTAAGAATGGATTCCATCAGTCACATGCCTTCTCCAAGATCGCTTTCAAATTATTTTTCATCGTTGGTTCAACCTTCCCAATTTTCATTCCGGAGTGCCTCAACAATTCATGGTGATGTTTCTCATCGTCATTCTCAACATTTGAAGACCGAAGAAGAGTTTCTCTTAAATCTTGCTCCATTCTCTTCAAGATTCATGGTTCTAGCTTGATGCCATCCTCTCATAATTGTTTTCATTGTGAGAATTGTTCTCACCCATCCGGAGCATTTCAGGAGTCTTTTCAGTTTGAGTCTCCGGAGCCCATCATCTCAGAATTATTCATTCCAGCCTTCAGCTCTCGTTATCCAAATCTTACCGGTGAATCATTCAAATATCCTCTAATCAGTTCATGTTCTCTTCGTTCTCATGTATCTAAATCCCCTCAAGTATCTTCATTCGTTTTCAAATTATTTCCGGTGAATTGTGCCCTTGCTACTCTCTTTTGCAATTTTTACGGTGGTTCGTTCAAGATTTCACTTCCTTTGTTATCATATCAATTCATTCGTTCTTTTTAATCCCACCGGTGGTTCCATCAATACCTTCTCAAATTTGCGCTATATCTCTCCTAATCCTTTCTACAGGAATAAGTAGTATGCCAAATCCATTGCTTGTCATCAATTTAATTTGATGAAGGATAAGCATACAATAAATCTTATTCTTATTTCCTCGAGGTGATTCAATTCTTTTCTTCCGGAGATTGTTCATGATGAAGTAATTCACGGTTCTAGTGTTTCATCTTTTCCTTTTTTCGGAGTTCCAATTTTTCTCG
This sequence comes from Aegilops bicornis, assembly GCA_021605145.1. Lineage (NCBI taxonomy): Eukaryota > Viridiplantae > Streptophyta > Magnoliopsida > Poales > Poaceae > Aegilops > Aegilops bicornis. Next base: position 277,248,348 of record CM038670.1, on the reverse strand, counting down.
GTTACATCATCGCGAAGCTCCATCTAAATCATTGCAAGGCTTCACCTTGTGTTTTCAACTTCTTTTTCTTTTCATCATCCTTTTATTACCGGAGTTCTTCATGGAGGCTCTACATGATGGTTCGTCAAGGATTCTTTTCATTCTTCAATTGTTCTTCAAGATTTCTCTTGAAGTTATGATCCGCCAAGCTATACTCAAAATTAAACATGGTGCCCAACACATGTTTTTTTTCTGAGGAGTTCAAGTATTCTTCTTCTTGCATTGAAGTGCAATTCTTTCTACCTTATCTTTTGAGATGGTGATATGTCATTCTTGATAATTTCCATTCATGTTTCGTGATTCACATGTTGTCAAGAATGATGTATTTTAAATCCATCAATCTCTTCGTTGGAGTTATCTTGGTAAAGATTTCACCTAAAGCCTTCCCTAAGGAATGTTGCTATTATGGTGTTTATCAGTGATCCAAGTTATCTCTCTATCATCTTGGTGGAAGAAGTTTTTCATCTCTTTGGTGCTCTCAATCAAATCAATGGTTTCCATTAGTGGTCGGTTGTCACCTCATAGTCTCGAGATGTTTTCCATAAGCCCACTACAAACTTATTCTTTTCGTTGTTGGTCTTCCAACAACTCTATTCTAACCTTCTTGCAAGGATGCCTTCCAAATTCAATTGTGGTAGAAGTTGGCATTTTCTTCTCCATTCTTTTATTTCAATGATCTATCTTCTATTCTTTCTTCCGGAGGCATGGTGATGTTGCTCTCTTCAATCATCATCTCGAATTGTGAGGACCGTGTTCTTTTCATGCTTATCCATTTGACCGGAGTGTTCTGTCATCTCGTCAAGTTCTTTTCATCTAATCAAGTCATGCGTCTCTTTTCAACCGGAGTGCTGTCCGAATTTGTTCTTCCTTATTCCTTGTTTATCTCGTTTCAACCAGAGTGGTTCCGATTCCTTCTTGTCCATTGTACTCGTCATTCATAGCTTTGCAACCTCCAAGGTTCATATGGTGTTCCTAGTTTCTATTTTCTACCGCAGTGCTCTCAATTGTGTTCAACTCCGTTGTGTTCTTTCTTTCAACTTTTCAACCTCTCAAGGTTCTTTACTTTCACTCATTTGTCGAAGAAGCAACTTAGTTTTACCTCTTATCTTCCTCTTTCTTTTCCCTCCGGTGCCATCCTAGATCTCGGGACGAGATCCTCTCGTAGTGGTGGAGTGTTGTAACGCCCCGGATACAACTTTCCATAATTGTAACTCCAACTCTTGCCTTTTCCGGAGATGTGATATGTTTTTTCCTTCGTGGTTGGGTTTTTGTCTTTTGTTTTGCATTTTGTTCATGTCATGCATCTCATCTCATAGCATCATGCGCATTGCATCTGCATGTTTTCATAAAACTTGCACCCGTTCGTAGTTGTCGCGTCCCCCTTGCCTTCATTGACCATTCTGAGACCAATCGGGTTTTCGCTCCCCTCTTGACCGTGACCACCTAACCTCTCTTGCCAGTGCATCGACCCCTCGCCCGCGTCCGAAACTTCCCGAACCCGAACCGGTCTGTCGTTACCGATGGATCCGGATCATCCCCAAACGTCTATAAAACATCTCCGTTTTCTTATTCGGGCTACCTAACCTATTTATTTTGACCACGAGATTGCGATCGGACAGACCGGATTAGCCCCTACCCAATCCCCTACCTATATAACCAGATCAAACCCTAGTCCAATCCATCCATCCCATCCACCGCCACCCCACCTTCTTACTCGGGATCCTGCCCGAGCTCCCGATCCAACCACCACCCGCAAACGCCGCCACCTGGTCTCCCTGGGGTTCAACGCCAGCCAATCCCTCGAGCCGGCCGCCAGCAGGACCTCGCGCCCCTGCCTTCTCCCTTTCTTCTTTCCTCTGTCTCCCTTGTTGGTCTCTGTCTCACCCGATTCTCTCTCTTTGTTCTCTGTAACAGCGCCGTCGCCGGAGAAGCTCCTCGTCCGCGTCTAGGAGGACGACGCCCGAGGCCGAACGGATCCGCGCCCAGCCTTCGTTCCTCGCAGTTCCTCGTGCTGCCTCCCGAACCTCGACGGACCCGTCGGCTGGCGGCGAATCAACAGCAGGCCCGCCCCCTCCCGGTCGACCTTCGCGCCTGCCATCTCCTTCTTCCTCTCGTGCTCTCTCTCCCTTCATCTGGTTTCTCTCTCTTACCTTCTCCCTCTCCGGGACCTCCAAGGTGCCATGGGCGACCTCCCGCCACCCGTCGTCTTCGTTCGCGGCAAGCACGTTGCCTCGCTTCGCCCATGCCAAGACCTCACCTCTGCCAGATCCTACAGCGCCGCCGCCGCTTGCCTCGCTGTCGCCAAGTCCCTCTGTAATGCCGCCGGTACCAGCGCCCCTTCGCCCGTCCTCGCCGGATTGAGCTGCACCGCTGCTCGCTTCGCCATACTGTCGAGTAGAGGACCACGCCTGCTTCCTGCATCAGGCGTTGACCGCAAGATCGATCCAAGCCGGCCTCATCCCGATCTCCAAGCCCTTCAAGAAGCAAGGCCCAGCCGCGCCAGATACGGCCTGCCTGGCCTCCTCCTCCCAGCCGGCCTGCTTCAGCCAAGGCCCGATGTGAGCAGCTCCCCCAGCCCAGTCCGCCTCAGATTCAACCCATGCCATGTTTTTTTTTCATGTCTGCGATTTTGCTAATTATCCACAAAATTGCATGTTTACAGATTGCACCCTCATGTTCATGCATCTAATAACTAATTAACCATGCTTCATATGTAAATAATTTATACATGGAAAATGCTTAGTTTTTCATCTAGTTTTTTAATATGCTGTTTTCATCCATGTTTAAAATGTTTAAAATGTTGTTTGTTTAAATTTGCTTAAATGCCATGCTAAAATGATTTATTTCATAACTAAATAATCGTAGCTCCAATTTTAATAAACTTTATATGTAAATGGGGTGGAAAAAAATGCATGGATTGACTTGGTGCAGTTTATTTTCCTGTTTAACAACAATAAAATATGGTTTAGGGCAGAACAATACCGAATCTAAAATATGCATATAGGGATTTTCCGGAATTGTTGTTTGTTGTTTCCGGCCTCATTTAAACTTGCCTAAATAGTTAGTTTACTTATGCTTCACCTCTTGCCATGTTTAACAACATTTAATATTGTTGGGTACATAACCGAGTAAGAACTAAATATGTCAATGTGGTGTTTTGTCAATATGCAACTCGTTGCATATTGAGCTCCACTTAACTTGTAGTATTGTTTGTTGCACTTTGCCATGCCATGCCTATCTAAACCGGACATGCATCATACTTGATTGTGCATCATGCCATGTTTATGTGATGTTTGTTTACCATGTTGTTTGCTTCTTTCCGATTTGCTTCTCTCGATAGCTTCGGTTTCGTTCCGGAGTTGTGAGGATTCGTTCGACTACGTCTGTTTGTCTTCTTCATGGACTCGTTCTTCTTCCTTGCGGGATTTCAGGCAAGATGACCGTCACCTTGGATCTCATTAATATCATTGCTATGCTAGTTACTTCGTTCTATCGCTATGCTGCGTTTCCTACCATTTGCTTTTCAGGCCTCCCAAATCGCCATGATAGCCCCTAACCTTTGTCACCCTTCCTAGCAAACCGTTGTTTGGCTATGTTACCGCTTTTGCTCAGCCCCTCTTATAGCGTTGCTAGTTGCAGGTGAAGATGAAGATTGCTCCATGTTGGATTATGTTTATGTTGGGATATCACAATATCTCTTATATTATTAACGCATCTATATACTTGGTAAAGGGTGGAAGGCTCGGCCTTATGCCTGGTGTTTTGTTCCACTCTTGCCGCCCTAGTTTCCGTCATATCAGTATTATATTCATGGATTTTGCGTCCCTAACGCGGTTGGGTGATTTATGGGACCCCCTTGACAGTTCGCTTGGAATAAAACTCCCCCAGCAAGGCCCAACCTTGGTTTTACCATTTGCCTCACCACCACCTATACCCTTTCCCTTGGGTCGGCCAACCCGAGGGTCATCTTTATTTTAGCCCCCTCGTGCCAGTGCTTCTCTAAGTGCTGGTTCAAACCGGGCAGACTGCGGGGCCACCTCCGGGCAACTCGAGGGCTGGTTTTACTCGTAGGTTGACCTATCCGGTGTTGCCCTGAGAACGAGATATGTGCAGCTCCTATCGGGATTGTCGGCGCATCGGGCGGCTTTGCTGGTCTTGTTTTACCATTATCGAAATGTCTTGTAAACCGGGATTCCGAGACTGATCGGGTCTTCCCGGGAGAAGGAATATCCTTCGTTGACCGTGAGAGCTTGTGATGGGCTAAGTTGGGACACCCCTGCAGGGTATAAACTTTCGAGAGCCGTGCCCGCGGTTATGTGGCAGATGGGAATTTGTTAATATTTGGTTGTAGTAAAGTTGAAGTAAACTCTTCTAAAATACACCAATCGTGTGCATAACCGTGATCGTCTCTTTTAGGGGTTGTTCGAGAGGAGAACACGATTTTTGGGTTATGTTTGACGTAAGTAGGAGTTCAGGATCACTTCTTGATCATTACTAGTTGATGACCGCTTGCTTTGCTTCTCTCCTCGCTCTTATTTGCGTAAGTTAGCCACTATACATGCTTAGTCGCTGCTGCAGCCTCACCACTTTACCCCTTCCTTACCCATTAAGCTTTGCTAGTCTTGATACCCATGGTAATGGGATTGCTGAGTCCTCGTGGCTCACAGATTACTACACCAACAGTTGCAGGTACAGGTTTTGCGATGATCATGACGCGAGAGCGATGTTTACTTGTTTTGGAGTTCTTCTTCTACTTCTTCGATTAGGGGATAGGTTCCAGGTCGGCAACCTGGGATAGCAGGGTGGATATTGTTTGAGTTTTCTGTTTATGTTTCATCCGTAGTCGGATGTTGATCTCTTGTATGATGTTGATGTATTCTTGGGGCGTTTGTGCCTTATGTAAGTGTCCCAACTATTATGTAATGGTTTGATGTAATGATATCCACCTTGCAAAAGCGTCTTCAAGATGCGCTTCTATCCTTGGTGGGACCTTCGAGTTCCTTTAGGATAGGGTCGCATCTTGGGCGTGACAACATGTCCCCAAAGGTAAAGATATGCAAAGAATTCCAAGATTTCCTTCCCTTAGATGTTTTGCTCCCCCTGAATCTTGCATGGGATACTGGGAGAAGATAGGGAACAGAAAATCAGAGCAAAGAAAAGAAACAAAGCAAATGCAAACAATCAAATATGAACATGTCTTTTCCCCTCTTAAAGACATGTGACTTCTCTCCTCTTGAACACCAAGCATGTAGGGTCTTTGATGAACTTTGATGTGATACTTCTTTCACACTGTGAAGAACTCTCTCCCCCTAAGTATTCTCTCTCCCCCTATAGAAATGATTAAGCTTTGATGTGATCTCTCTCTCCCCCTTTGACATCAATTTCCAAGAAGGGCTCTTCTGGATGTTTGTTACAAATGGGTTTGGTCCTTGAGTCACAAAGCAAATCAGTAAGTCGAATGTGATGCTAGTAGAGGACAAGAATCATTGAGTGGAGCTGGAGCAAAAAGAATGCAGGAACAAGTGGCAACTTGTCTTTCCTGTAGTGAAATCGGTGGCACCGAATTGTGTGCTTCGGTTGCACCGAAAGGGTTCGGTTAGACCGAAAACAACAAACCGGTGTGACCGAGTTCATCACAAAGAAAACACTTGTCACCTCAGCTCACTAGTCAAGTAAGATCTCACAAGGATTTGCAAGGAATTAGCTGAAAGATTTGCAATGAATTGGATGCAGGGAATGCAGAACAGAACAAAGAAAAGAAAAATCTAGATGAAGTTTTTTTATAAGGGAATAAATATGCAAAGGACAAAATGCAAAAACTCAAAGAAACACTAGAGAACTTCATCTAGAATTGGGCGGTGACAAAGTCACCTATGTTAGAGTATATTGACTAAGGAGTCAAGTGAGAGCACTTGATCATAAGTCATACTCATTGTTTAAGCTCAAAATGGGGTTACCATTTTTCGTTTAAGCATTTGATGTATTCACATTTTGTTGAGTTGTTTTGACCCATATCTTGGGGTAAAGCTTCTCTAAGATGGAATGACATACCTTGGGTGGTGGTGTTGATCTCGATCATGTAGTTGAACTTGTGTGGGTTGCTCAAGGTTGATGTAGTTCATCAAGAGTTGGGAGCACCACTTGTAATTTGAGTTCATCTACCTACATGGGTTAGTTTTGCAAGGAAGAGCACTTGTGTATCTAAAATGACAATCATGAAACTAATATGGAATTTGTCAAAGGATATGTTTGAAGAGTTTCATGCTTCCTTGTCATCAACCACCTTATTGTAGAGACTTGGTGATGTAGAGACTGCTCAAGATGACATTCTTTGGGGGCCGCTTGATATCATGCACACATGCACACACTTAGCATAATATCGGGACGAGAGGCACATAGATAAAACAATGAACCGATCATAGAGCACTTTTTGATCAACCGGTTCACCGCCTTAGTCAAGTCAAGATGTCCACTAGTAGGCATGGGTGTATTCATACCTTTGCATTCTTGCATATTGAACTTCCTAAATAAGTCCTTGGTGTACTTTGTTTGAGAAAAAAATGTACCTTCCTTAGTTTGCTTGATTTGCAAACCAAGAAAGAATTTGAGTTCACTCATCATAGACATCTCAAACTTCTCCGACATTAGCTTTCCAAACTTCTCACTAAAATGGGAGTTAGTCGAACCAAATATAATATCATCAACATAAATTTGGCACACAAATAGTTCTCCATTAACCCTTTTAGTAAAAGGAGTAGAATCTATTTTTCCAATTTCAAAGCCTTTTTCAATAAGGAACTTGGTCAAGCATTTATACCACGCTCTAGGAGCTTGTTTAAGACCATAAAGAGCTTTGTGAAGTTTGTAAACATGATTAGGTTTCTTAGGATTGACGAAGCCGGGAGGTTGCATAACATAAACTTCCTCCTCAATTTCACCATTTAGAAAAGCACTTTTAATGTCCATTTGGTATAAAGTGATATCATGGTGATTAGCATAAGCAAGTAAGATACGAATGGACTCAAGTCTAGCAACAGGGGCATATGTCTCACCATAGTCCATACCTTCGACTTGAGTGTAGCCTTGGGCGACTAAACGAGCTTTGTTGCGGACGACTTGACCATCTTCATCTTGCTTGTTGCGAAACACCCATTTGGTACCGATGATGTTGTGGTTGTTGTCGGGCTTCTCGACCAATGTCCACACTTGATTTCTCTCAAAGTTGTGTAGCTCTTCATGCATGACGTTTATCCAATCCAGATCTTCCAATGCTTCTTCAACCTTCATAGGTTCAATGCTAGAGATGAATGGCTAATGTTCACAAAAGTTAGCCAAACGAGTTTTAAAGCGAGTGATTCTCCCGGTTTGGATATCATTGTAGATTTGCTCGACGGGATGGTCTTTGGCGACTCTTGCTCGAACTCGTGGGAGCTTTTGCTTGTGTCGGGGTGGAACATCTTCTTATCTTGTTCTTCTTTTTGGCCTTCTTCATTGTTGACGTTGTCGTTCTCTTGTCGTGGTGGAGAAGGAGGTTGATGAGGTTCATCTTGGTGTACGTCCTCATTTTCTTCGTCTTGGTGTGTCCCACTTATGGATGCTTCCATGTCAACTCTTGGTTCACCTTGTCGTGAGGTAGAAGTTTCCACTTGGACGGACGAGGTACTCTCCTTCACCTCCGTTGGACGAATCTTGCTGATAGACAAGTCTTGGATTGCTTCCGAAGGGTCTTTGTCTCCTACATCAATTGGCAATTTCTCTACTTGCGAGCCGTTAGATTCATCAAACTTCACATCTACCGTCTCTTCAACCTTTCGGGTGAAATTGTTGTAGACACGGTAAGTGTGAGAGTTTAAGCATAACCAAGTAGGAAACCCTCATGAGATTTAGGAGCAAATTTAGAACGACGATGCTTATCAAGAATGTAGCACTTTGAGCCGAATACTCGAAAGTATCCAACTTGGGGTTTGTTACAGGTGAGGAGCTCGTATGCCGTCTTGTCGAGTAGCTTGTGAAGATACAAGCGATTTGTTGCATGACAAGCTGTCTCAACCGCTTCCCCCCAAAAGTGTTTTGGAGTCTTATACTCATCAAGCATCATTCTTGCCATCTCAATAAGAGTCCGATTCTTCCTCTCAACAACTCCATTTTGTTGAGGCGTGTACGTAGCCGAGAACTCGTGTGAAATCCCTTCTTCGTCAAGAAAGGTATCCACATTTGCGTTCTTGAACTCCGTTCCGTTGTCGCTGCGAACCTTCTTGATCTTCACTTCAAATTGATTTTGGGCCTTCCTAGCGAAGTTTTTGAAGATCTTTTGGACCTGCGATTTATCATCAAGAAAGAACACCCACGTAAATATTGAAAAATCATCGACTATGACTAGACCAAATGAGTTACCACTGAGACTCTTGTAGATATTGGGACCAAAGAGATCCATGTGAAGTAGCTCGAGCGGTCTTCTCGTGGTCATAATGTTCTTCACGAGGTGACTTCCTCCAACTTGTTTTCCTGCTTGACAAGCACTACAAAGTCTATCCTTGCCAAATATAACATCTTTCACTCCAAGGATATGATCACCTTTAATAAGTTTATCAAGATTTCGCATGCCCACATGACCTAGCCTTCTATGCCACAACCAGCCTTTAGAAGATTTAGCAATTAAGCAAGTTCTAGGTTGAGCCTTTTTAGTGAAATCAACAATGTAAAGATCACCTATACGGATACCGGTAAAGACCATTTTATGATTGTCTCTTCGAAAAACTTGACAGTCTACTTCTGTAAATAGGACATTGAAACCGAAATCAACAAGTCTAGATACTGAAAGTAAATTATACCCAAGAGATTCAACGAGCATGACATTTTGTATGGAGCTATCATGTGAGATGGCCACCTTACCGAGGCCAACCACCTTACCCTTTGAGTTATCACCGAAAGTGACATACTTTCGAGGGCCGTCGTTTTCAGCAAGCTCACGAAACATATATTTGTCTCCGGTCATATGATCAGTACATCCACTACCAAGGACCCATTCCTTTCCTCCAGCCATGTAGCCGTGAAGATTATCCATAAGACCAAAGTGTCTCATCGCATCATCAAGATCATAGTCACTATCATCATCCTCATCATAGTATCAATGTTCTATATCGTCTTGTGATTGATCAACTCCTAGAGAGGGTAATTCATTAGAAGTATGACCGTAACAATGTTCATCTCTATGGATTCTAATGACTTCGGAAATGATATTGCTAATAATTCCAACATCTCCTTTGGCACGCATGAGATCACGAAGCTCAAATAGACAATCATCAAACTTAGGATCACTAGTACTTACTCAAGGCTATAGACCTATGGAGAATTTCGTCTAGATTTTTCAAGGAATAATTTGGGAATCGTTCCTCAAGAAATCTCCATATAGTGTAGGCACAATCAAGAGTAGGTAAGCTAGCAATCAAATTTTTGGGCAATCCTCTAATGATAAGATTGATAGTTCTAAGATTGCGAATCATGTCAAGATCCTCATCGGGTATGGGATGCAAAGGGTCAATATGAGGTGCACAAGGGCTAGTAATGTACTTGTTCAAATGATATTCATTGAAAATCTCAAGCATATCAGTTTTCTACTCATGGAAGAACTCTCCATCAAGAATAGGCACTCTATGTCTAAGACTCCCCAATGTAGACACATCCATCTTTCTCCAAAGGTGTTTAAACCAAATAAATGGAGACCAATGCTCTGATACCAATTGAAAGGATCGAGAAGAAGTGTCTAAAGGGGGGTGAATAGACTCCTATGAATAAAAGTTACAGTTTTTAATTTCTTTAAGTTGAAGTGGAGTTTTAGCACAAGTTCACACATTCACAATACATATCAAGCAAGCATGATAACAGTATATGAGCAGCGGAAAGTAAAGCATGCAAGTTGCAAGAATGTAAAGGGATGGGATTGGAGTGTGCAAACGCAATTTGGAGACACGGAGATTTTTTATCTGTGGTTTCGATAGGTGGTGCTATCGTACATCCACGTTGATGGAGACTTCAACCCATGAAGGGTAACGATTGCGCGAGTCCACGGAGGGCTCCACCCATGAAGGGTCCATGAAGAAGCAACCTTGTCTATCCCACCATGGCCGTCGCCCACGAAGGACTTGCCTCACTCGGGTAGATCTTCACGAAGTAGGCGATCTCCTTGCCCTTACAAACTCCTTGGTTCAACTCCACAATCTTGACGGAGGCTCCCAAGTGACACCTAACCAATCTAGGAGACACCACTCCCCAAAAGGTAATAGATGGTGTGTTGATGATGAACTCCTTACTCTTGTGCTTCAAATGATAGTCTCCCCAACACTCAACTCTCTCTCATAGGATTGAATTTGGTGGAAAGATGATTCGAGTGGAAAGCAACTTGGGAAGGCTAGAGATCAAGATTTATGTGGTTGGAATGGAATATCTTGACCTCAACACAAGTGTAGGTGGTTCTCTCTCAGAAAATGTATGTTGGAAGTGTAGGCATGTTCTGATGGCTCTCTCCACGAATGAAGAGTGGGTGAAGGGGTATATATAGCCTCCACACAAAATCTAACCATTACACACAATTTACCAAACTCGATGAGACCGATTCAGAGAACTCGGTCAGACCGATTTAGTTCAAAATGTGAACGCTAGGATTTTCGGTGGGACCGAATTGATTAACTCAGTGGGGCCTATGTGCTAGGGTTAGGGTAAAGCCTCATCTCGGTTTGATCGATTACACAAACTCGGTGGGACCGATTTGGGTAATAAGCAAAACAGAGAGTTGGCCAAGCAAACTCGGTGGGACCGATTGCATATCTCGGTGAGACCGAAATTATTGCAATAGGCAACAGAGAGTTTGCAAACCCATCTCGGTGAGACCGAGATCCCATCGGTGAGACCGGATTGATTAAGGTTTCTCGCAGTGGCTATGTCAAGAGAACTCGGTTGCGCCGGATAGAATGTTTCGATGGGGCCGAGTTTGACTTTTGGTTTGGAACATATGTGGATGTGAGAAAGTGGTTGAGGGCTTTGGAGCATATCACTAAGCACTTTGAGCAAGCAAGCCATTAAGCAACACCTCACCTCCTCTTAATAGTATTGGCTTTCCTATGGACTCAATGTGATCTTGGATCACTAAAATAAAAAGCTCGAGCCAATCCTTTGTCCTTATCATCGTGATGGGGTTCCACATCTTCTTGTCCATGCCACTCCATTGTTGAACTTATCTGAAATATACTAGGCGAAAACATTAGTCCATATGTTGACATTAATTACGAAAATCACCCAGGGAGCACTTGTGCTTTCAACCGCGCAAGCGGTTCTACCGCCCTTTGCTTCATTGCATCTGGGCTGTTCTGATCACTGCTACACATGCGCTAGTACCACCAGGCCCTGCGGTAGTACAGTGTGCCCTTGCGGTAGTACCGCGTCCCTGGCGCGGTAGTACCGTGCTACGCAGGCTGAGTTGATGGATAACGGTTGGATTTGTTCCTCCACTATATAAGGGGTGTCTTCTTCTCCGAGTTGACTACCTCTTCCAACCCCAAGCTCCATTGTTGCTCCAAGCTCCATTTTCGCCCGATCTCTCTCCTAGCCAATCAAACTTGTTGATTTTCTAGGGATTGGTTGAGAAGGCCCCGGTCTACACTTCCACCAAGAGAAATTTGATTCCCCCCACTAATCCCTTGCGGATCTTGTTACTCTTGGGTGTTTGAGCACCCTAGACGGTTGAGGTCACCGCAGAGCCATAGTCCATTGTGGTGAAGCTTCATGGTGTCGTTGGGAGCCTCCAATTAAGTTGTGGAGATTGCTCCAACCTTGTTTGTAAAGGTTCGGTCGCCGCCTCCAAGGGTATCAATAGTGGAATCATGGCATCTCGCATTGTGTGAGGGCGTGAGGAGAATACGGTGGCCCTAGTGGCTTCTTGGGGAGCATTGTGCCTCCACACTGCTCCAACGGAGACATACTTCCCCTCAAAAGGAAGGAATTTCGGTAAGACATCCTCGTCTTCACCGGCTCCACTCTTGGTTATCTCGTGCCTTTACTTGTACAAGCTTATTTGTGTTATATCCCTTGCTTGCTTGTGTGCTTGTTGTTGTTGCATCATATCGGTTGCTCACCTAGTTGCATATCTAGATAACCTACTTTGATGCAAAGTTTAAATTGGTAAAGAAAAGCTAAAAATTGTTAGTTTCCTATTCACCCCTTCCCCCCCTCTAGTCAACTATATCGATCCTTTCAGATGCATCTATTGGTTGCCAGCATGAGCCCACATATGCTTAACCAAATCATCTTGTAGCTGAATGTGAGTTTCCCAATCACGCATTTGATGATGAAATTGGGTGAACTATGCAAACGTCGTCACTCCTCCATGCTCAGGCACAGCATTGTCACACCGAAACTGAAACTGTTGATCGTGGATACGTTCCGGGAGCTCATCCTCTACGATCATATTATGCATGATCACACAAGCCGTCATCACTTCATGCAACTTCTTGGTGGTCCAAGTTCTAGCAGGATACCGAACGATGCCCCGTCGAGATTGCAGAACACCAAAGGCATGCTCGACATTCTTTCTAGCACTCTCTTGCTCTTGGGCAAATCTCTTCCTCTTCTCTCCGACAGGGTTGGGGATTGTCTTCACAATAGTGGTCCACTTAGCATAGATACCGTCAGCTAGGTAGTATCCTTTGTTGTAGTTGTGATCGTTGATGTTAATATTCACCGACGGACAGTTGCCTTTGGCAAGCCTTGCAAACACCACGAGCATTGAAGCACGTTGATATCATTGTGCGATCCGGCCATGCCGAAGAAAGAGTGCCAGATCGAGAGATCTTGTGAGGCCACGGCCTCAAGCATGACAGTGCAAGCCCTGACATGGCCCCTATATTGCCCATGCCAAGCAGAAGGACAATTCTTCCACTCCCAGTGCATACATTCTATGCTACCAAGCATCCCCGGGAAGCCCCTGCTGGCATTCATCGCCAACAAACGGGCTGCACCTGCAGCATTTGGCTCTCGCAAGTACTCAGGGCCAAACACTGCTACCACAGCCTTGCCAAACCTGTACCTGAACTCTAGGCATGTGGACTCACTCATACCGACGTACTCATCAATGAGATCACCGATGTAAGGGCATATTTATCCCGTAAGTGTTTTGGTGATTGATGACGATACTTTTGCGGACTAATCGTATGCTTTGAGTTCCTCAGATGGTTCATCTCTAGGCTCGAGACGATTCGGTGCCCCTCGGAGACTATTGAAGACGGCGTCGTCCTACGTTTCTTTTTGGTGGATTTGAGTCGTAGGAGAACCGTACTATTAAGAGGGGTCCGCGTCGGAAAGGTTAGGGCGGAATCAACACGTACACTTGTCCCTCCTTTCCTTGCACTTTGGAGCTTCCCTTCGTTATCTTGGTTGTGCGGAATTCTGACATTTGCCACTGTACTCGCAGTAGTACCGCAGGTACACGCGGTAGTACCGCGGAGTGCCACGGTAGTACCGCTCCCTAGGAGCGGTACCTGACTCCTAAAGGCCTAATGCCGCTCGGTCTTGATAGTAGGCGGATGTAATTTTTACATCCGCGCCCAACACGGTAGTACCGCTTCGTCCGGTAGTGCTGGGGCCACGGTAGTATCTTTGCTCCTGAGCCGTAGTACCGTGGCCCTCCTACCAAATACCGTAGAATCACGGTAGTAGGCACGCTTCTGGTAGTACCGCTCGAGGAGGCGGTAGTACCGTCGGATTTTCGCACTACCGCAGTTCAGCGGAAGTTGGCACGGATGTAATTTATTTCATCCGCGCCCTTCTCGTGTCGTGACTCTGCCTTTGCGGTAGTACCGTAAGGGGAGCGGTAGTACCGCCTGACGGTAGTATCTTGCCCCTAGTCAGGCTAGTCCCGGCCTGTGCTTTGAGCGGTAGTACTGCGTGGTCCACCACGGTAGTACCCGTCTTGACTCAGCGGTAATCTGCGCCCACGGAGCGGTAGTACCGCGCGTCGCGGGCTGACTAAGTGGATAACGGTTGGATTTTTGCCACGCCTATATAAGGGGCTTCTTCAACCTCTAGTTGACCACCTCTTCTCTCTCTAAGCTCCATTGTTGCTCCAAGCTCCATTTTGGCTCGATCTCTCTCCCTAGCCAATCAAACTTGTTGATTTGCTCGGGATTGGGTGACAAGGGCCCGATCTACACTTCCACCACAAGATATTTGATTTCCCCCACTTATCCCTTGCGGATCTTGTTACTCTTGGGTGTTTGAGCATCCTAGACGGTTGAGGTCACTGTGGAGCCATATTCCAGTGTGGTGAAGCTTACGTGGTGTTGTTGGGAGCCTCCAATTAAGTTGTGGAGATTGCCCCAACCTTGTTTGTAAAGGTTGATTCGCCGCCTTCAAGGGCACCAATAGTGGAATCACGGCTCTTGCATTGTGCTTGAGGCGTGAGGAGATTACTGATGGCCCTAGTGGCTTCTTGGGGAGCATTGTGCCTCCACACCGCTCTAACGGAGACGTACTTTCCCTCAAAAGGAAGGAACTTCGGTAACACATCCTCGTCTCCACCGGCTCCACTCTTGGTTATCTTATCCCTTTACTTGTGCAAGCTTATTTGTGTTCCTATCCTTGTTTGCTCATATGCGTGTGTTGTTGCATCATATAGGTTGTCCACTAGTTGCACATCTAGACAACCTTTATTATTGCAAAGTTTAAATTGGTAAAGAAAAGCTTAAAATTGTTAGTTGCCTATTCACCCCCCCCCCCTCTAGTCAACCATATCGATCCTTTCAATTGGTATCAGAGCCTCGTCTCTTTTTAAGGACTTCACCGTCCGTAGAGTATGGTTGACGTCGTAGATGATGTGGGGGAGCACTCGGTCTGAATCCGACATCATCTACGGAGATGGGAGTACCTCGATCTCGTGAGGAATTCAATGTGGCGTTGGACACATTGAAAAATTCCATGACGAGCGAGGTCAAGGACATGTTTAAGGAATTCCTAGAAGGGCTTAAACTTTCCACCGCACCCGTGAAAGTGGGTGATCCCGCCAACACGGGAGCGGATGCTAACTTCGATAAGGGGGGAGCTAATAGTGAGAAAGCCCCCTCGTCTAGTGGTAAGAATGGCACCGGCATCTTCGCCCATTTGCAACCTCCCGTTTATGGTGGACCGATTCCTTCCACTCATTTGAATCATGCCGGTCCACCACCTAAGATTGATAAAAAGGAGGATTTTGATTCTTGGGTTTATCGTTTAAGCGTCATTTAAATCATGTGAACACTAACCTTTGGAGAATCATTGAAGAAGGTTTCTATCCGCATGATCCGAGCAATTTCTCTCCTAGAGAGGTCGTGGACCATCAATTCAATGAGAATGCTCTCTTCATCATCCAAGAAGCAATCCTTCCCGAAGACCTCCCTCATCTCCGGCCTTACACCCGTGCCAAAGATGCTTGGCTCAAGGTGGTTTCCATGTATCGAGGAAGCGCAAGCATTCAACATTCCAATTATGAAGTGGTCCAAGATGAAGCCGATGAGTTTGCAATGAAGGAAGAAGAAGAACCTCGTGAGCTCTATCGGAGAGTAACCAAGCTTGCCGTCTCCTCCGGGATCATGGAAGTAAGGACACAGATGACAACTGGATCAAGCGCCAAATTTCTCAAGGCAATGATGCCCTACCACAAAGCCATGTCCTCCGTCATCCGTCAACGACCGGACTTCCACACCTTGTCCTCAAGTGATGTGTTGGATGAGTTTGTGGCTATGAGTGTTGGGGAACGCAGTAATTTCAAAAAATTTCCTACGCACACACAGGACCATGGTGATGGCATAGCAACGAGAGGGGAGAGTGTTGTCTACGTACCCTCGTGACCGTGGCGGAAGCGATCACAACGTAGAGGAAGTAGTCGTCGTTCTCCTCGCGATCCTGCCGATCCCAGCGCCGTTACTCCGGCACCTCCGAGTCGACGATGGCGTAGAGGAAGTAGTCGTCGTTCTCCTCGCGATCCGGCCGATCCAGCGCCCGTTACTCCGGCGCCTCCGAGTTCTTGGCACACGCTCAGCTCGATGGCGCTCCTCGGGCTCCGATCCAGCAAAGCTCCGGGAGGGGGAGTTCCACAAGACGACGGCGTGGTGACGATCTTGATGTTTCACCGTCGCAGGCTTCGCCTAAGCACCGCTACGATATGACTGAGGTGGAATATGGTGGAGGGGCACCGCACACGGCTAAGGAACGATCTCAAGGATCAACTTGTGTGTCCTAGGGTGCCCCCTCCCCAGTATATAAAGGAGGCGGGGAGGAGGTGGCCGGCCCAAGGGGAGGCGCACCAAGGAGGGGAAACCTACTCCAAGTAGGTTTCCTCTCTTTTCCTTATCTTACTTGGAGGGAAGGAAGGAGTACTAGTATTTAGGAAATAGTACTAGTAGTAGAAATAGGAAGAGGGGAAGGAGAAAGGAAAGGGGGCCCCCTCCCCAGTCGGATTGGGCTTGAGGGGCGCGCCTCCCTTGTTCCTTCTCCTTCCTTCCTACATGGGCCCAATAAGGCCCATATACCTCCCGGGGTTCCGGTAACCTCCGGAGCTCCAAACTTCTCCTAACCTTTCCGGTGTCCAAATATATCCGTCCAATATATTAATCTTTATGTCTCGACCATTTCGAGACTCCTCGTCATGTCCGTGATCATATCCGGACTCGAACAACCTTCGGTACATCAAAATACACAAACTCATAATATAACTATCATCGAAACCTTAGCGTGCGGACCCTACGGTTCGAGAACAATGTAGACATGACCGAGACACATCTCCGGTCAATAACCAATAAGCGGGACACGGATGCCCATATTGGTTCCTACATATTCTCTGAAGATCTTTATCGGTCAGGACCGCATAACAACATACGTTGTTCCCTTTGTCATCGGTATGTTACTTGCTCGAGATTCGATCGTCGGTATCCAATACCTAGTTCAATCTAGATTCTGGTAAGTCTCTTTACTCGTTCGTAATACATCATCTCACAACTAACTCATTAGTTGCAATGCTTGCAAGGCTTATGTGATGTGTATTACCGAGAAGGCCTAGAGATACCTCTCCGAGCAATCGGAGTGACAAAACCTAATCTCAAATACGCCAACCCAACAAGTACCTTTGGAGACACCTGTAGTACTCCTTTATAATCACCCGATTCGTTGTGACGTTTGGTAGTACCCAAAGTGTTCCTCCGTAAACGGAGTTGCATAATCTCATAGTTATAGGAACATGTATAAGTCATGAAGAAAGCGGTAGCAACATACTAAGCGATCAAGTGCTAGGCTAACGGAATGGGTCATGTCAATCAGATCATTCTCCTAATGATGTGATCCCGTTAATCAAATGACAACTCATGTCTATGGTTAGGAAACATAACCATCTTTGATTAACGAGCTAGTCAAGTAGAGGCATACTAGTGACACTGTTTGTCTATGTATTCACACATGTATTATGTTTCCGGTTAATACAATTCTAGCATGAATAATAAACATTTATCATGATATAAGGAAATAAATAATAACTTTATTATTGCCTCTAGGGCATATTTCCTTCAGCCTCCCACTTGCACTAGAGTCAATAATCTAGTTCACTCAAGAATGATTCTAACACCCATGGAGTCTTGGTGCTGATCATGTTTTGCTCGTGGAAGAGGCTTAGTCAACGGGTCCGCAATGTTCGAGATCCGTATGTACTTTGCAAATCTCTATGTCTCCCACTTGGACTTGGTCCCGAATGGAATTGAAGCGTCTCTTGATATGCTTGGTCCTCTTGTGAAATCTGGATTCCTTTGCCAAGGCAATTGCACCAAGATTGTCACGGAAAGATCTTCATTGGTTCCGATGCACTAGGTATAACACCTAGATCGGAAATGAACTCTTTCATCCGGACTCCTTCATTTCTTTGCTTCCGAAGCAGCTATGTACTCCGCTTCACATGTAGATCCCGACACTTCGCTTTGTTTAGAACTGCACCAACTGACAGCTCCACCGTTTAACAAAAACACGTATCCGGTTTGCTATTTAGAATCGTCCGTATCTGTGTCAAAGCTTGCATCGACGTAACCATTTACGACTAGCTCTTTGTCACCTCCATATACGAGAAACATATCCTTAGTCCTTTTCGTATTTCGGGATGTTCTTGATCATTTGTCCGATGATCCACTCTGGATTACTTTGGTACCTTCCTGCCAAGCTTACACTAAGCATACGTCAGTCCGGTACACAGCATTGCATACATGATAGAGCCTATGGCTGAAGCATAGGAACATCTTTCATTTTCTCTCTATCTTCTGCAGTGGTCGGGCATTGAGTCGACTCAATTTCACACCTTATGTCTGGTAAAAACCTTTCTTTGCACGATCCATTTTGAACTTCTTCAAAACTTTATCAAGGTATGTGCTTTGTGAAAGTCCAATTAAGCGTCTTGATCTATCTCTATAGATCTTGATGCCCAATATGTAAGCAGCTTCACCAAGGTCTTTCATCGAAAAACTCTTGTTCAAGTATCCCTTTATGCTATCCAGAAATTCTATATCATTTCCGATCGGTAATATGTCATCTACATATAATATCGTAAATGCTACAGAGCTCCCACTCACTTTCTTGTAAATACAAAGCTTCTCCATAAGTCCAGATAAACCCAAATGCTTTGATCACACTATCAAAGCGTTTATTCCAACTCGGAGATGCTTGCACCAGTCCATAAATGGATCGCTGGAGTTTGCACACTTTGTTAGCTCCCTTTGGATCGATAAAACCTTCTGGTTGCATCATATACAACTCTTCTTCCGTAAATCCATTCAGAATGCGGTCTTTACATCCATTTGCCAAATTTCATAATCATAAAATGCGTGATTGCTAACATGATTCAGACAGACTTAAGCATCGCTACGGGTGAGAAAGTCTCATCGTAGTCAATCCCTTGAACTTGTCGAAAACCCTTTGCGACAAGTCGAGCTTTGTAGACGATAATATTACCGTCAATCGGTCTTCTTCTTGAAGATTCTCTTGTTTTCTATTGCTTGCCGACCCTCGGGCAAGTCAACCAAAGTCCACACTTTGTTTTCATACATGGATCCCATCTCGGATTTCATGGCCTCAAGCCATTTTATGAATCTGGGCTCACCATCGCTTCTTCATAGTTCGTAGGTTCATCATGATCTAGTAGCATGACTTCCGAGCAGGATTGCCGTACCACTCTGGTGCGGATTTTATTCTGGTTGATCTACGAGGTTACAGAGTAACTTGATCTGAAGTTTCATGATCAACATCATCAACTTCCTCACTATTTGATGTAGATGTCGCAGAAACTGGTTTACTGTGATAAACTACTTTCAAATGAGGGAGAAGGTACGATTACCTCATCAAGTTCTACTTTCCTCCCACTCACTTCTTTTGAGAGAAACTCCTTCTCTAGAAAGGATCCATTCTTAGCAACAAATGTCTTGCCTTCGGATCTGTGATAGAAGGTGTACCCAACTGTCTCCTTTGGGTATCCTATGAAGACACATTTCTCCGATTTAGGTTCGAGCTTATCGAGGTTGAAGCTTTTTCACATAAGCATCGCATCCCCAAACTTTAAGAAACGACAACTTTGGTTTCTTGCTAAACCACAGTTCATAAGGTGTCGTCTCAACGGATTTTGACGGTGTTCTATTCAGCGTGAATGCGGCCGTCTCAAGAGCATAACCCCAAAGCGATAGCGGTAAATCTGTAAGAGACATCATAGATCGCACCATATCTAGTAAAGTGCGATTACGACGTTCGGACACACCATTGCTTGTTGTGGTGTTAGGGTGGCGTGAGTTGTGAAACTATTCCGCATTGTTTCAAATGTAGACCAAACTCAGTAACTCAAATATTCGCCTCCACGATCAGATCGAAGAAACTTTATTTTCTTATTACGATGATTTTCAACTTCACTCTGAAATTCTTTGAACTTTTCAAATGTCTCAGACTTATGTTTCATTAAGAAGATATACCCATATCTGCTTAAATCATCTGTGAAGGTGAGAAAATAACGATATCCGCCACGAGCCTCAACATTCATTGGACCACATACATCTCGTATGTATGATTTCCAACAAATCATTTGCTCTCTCCATAGTACCGAGAACGGGTTTTAGTCATCTTGCCCATGAGGCACGGTTACGCAGTGCCAAGTGATTCATAATCAAGTGACTCCAAAAGTCCATCAAGATGGAGTTTCTTCATGCGCTTTATACCGATATGACCTAAACGGCAATGCCACAAATAAGTCGCACTATCATTATCAACTCTGCATCTTTTGGTTTCAACATTATGAATATGTGTATCACTAATATCGAGATTCATTCAAAATAGACCACTCTTCAAGGGTGCATGACCATCAAAAATATTATTCATATAAATAGAACAACCTTTATTCTCTCGATTTAAATGAATAACCGTCTCGCATCAAACAAGATCCAGATATAATGTTCATGCTTAACGCGGCACCAAATAACAATTATTTAGGTCTAAAACTAATCCCGAAGGTAGATGTAGAGGTAGCGTGCCGACCAGCGATCACATCGACTTTGGAACCATTTCCCACGCCAAGATCGTCACCTCGTCCTTTGCTGGTGTTAAGCAATCAGTAGTCCACTGCTTTGAGTTGCAAATATTAGCAATGTAACCAAGATCAAATACCCAGTGCTCTGCGAGCTCTAGTAAGGTACACATCAATAACATGTATATCACATATACCTTTGTTCACTTTGCCATCCTTCTTATCCGCCAAATACTTGGGGCGATTCCGCTTCCAAAGACTACCGCTTGCGGATAGAAGCACTCAGTTTGAGGTTTAGGTCCAGACTTGAGTTTCTTCACTTGAGCAAAGAACTTGTTTGTCATTCTTCTTAAAGTTCCCCTTCTTCTTCCCTTTGCCTTTCTTCTTGAAACTAGTGGTCTTATTGACCATCAACACTTGATGCTCCTTCTTGATTTCTACCTCCGCAGCTTTTCAAGATTATGTAAGAGCTCGAGCATAGTCTTTACTAACCCTTGCATATTATAGTTCATCACGAAGCCTTTGTAGCTTGGTGGCGTTGATTGAAGAATTACATCAATGACACAATCATCCGGAAGATCAACTCCCGGTTGAGTCAAGTGATTGTAATACCCGGACATTACGAGTATGTGCTCACCGATGCACCCATTCTCCTCCATCTTGCAGCTATAGAACTTATTGGAGACTTCATATCTCTCAATCCGCATTCTGCTGAAATATCAACTTCAACTCTTGGAACATCTCATATGCTCCACGACTTTCAAAACGTCGTTGAAGACCCGGTTCTAAGCCGTAAAGCATGGCACATCGAACTATAGAGTAGTCATCGACTTTGCTCGCCAGACGTTCTTAACGTCGTCGGTTGCATCGGCCAAGAGCACGGCACCTAGCGGTGCATCCAGACGTAACTCTTACAGGCGACAATGAGGATAATCCTCAGGTTACGGACCCAATCCGTGTAATTGCTACCATCATCTTTCAACTTTGCTTTCTCAAGGAACGCATTAAAATTCAACGGAACAACAGCACGAGCCATCTATCTACAAACAGACATAGACAAGCAAGATACTATCAGGTACTAAGTTCATGATAAATTTAAGTTCAATTAATCATACTCCCTCCGTTCCTTGATATAAGGTGTATAGATTTTTGAGAAAAAGTTCAAAATATAAGGTGTATCGCATTGCACCACTCGTTTGAATAATTTTTTAAGGGATTTGATTACATTTCCTTATATTAGGCAATCTCCTCTATTTTCTCATGTCAAATAGTCAGGAGTAATATTGCCCAAAACTTATGAAATTTTCCCTCCACTTGTGTTCTTTAATTTTCGTGCCAAAAACTATACGCCCTATATTTAGGAACGGAGGGAGTATTACTTAAGAACTCCCACTCAGACAGACATCTCTCTAGTCATCTAAGTGATCACGTGATCCAAATCAACTAAACCATAACCGATCATCACGTGAGATGGAGTAGTTTTCAATGGTGAACATCTTATGTTGATCATATCTACTATATGATTCACGCTCGACCTTTCGGTCTCTCGTGTTCCGAGGCCATATACTGCATATGCTAGGCTCGTCAAGTATAACTTTGAGTATTCTGCGTGTGCAAACCTGGCTTGCACCCGTTATAGATGGACGTGAGCTTATCACACCCGATCATCACGTGGTGTCTCGACACGACGAACTTTGGCAACGGTGCATACTCGTGGAGAACACTACTTGATAATTTTAGTGAGAGATCATCTTAAAATGCTACCGTCGATCAAAGCAAAATAAGATGCATAAAGGATAAACATCACATGCAATCAATATAAGTGATATGATATGGCCATCATCATCTTGTGCTTGTGATCTCCATCTCAAGCACCGTCATGATCACCATCGCCACCGGCGCCGACACCTTGATCTCCATCGTAGCATCGTTGTCGTTTACGCCATCTATTGCTTCTACGACTATCGCTACCGCTTAGTGATAAAGTAAAGCAATTACGAGCGTTGCATTTCATACAATAAAGCGACAACCATATGGCTCCGCCAGCTTGTCGATAACTTCGGTTACAAAACATGATCATCTCATACAATAAAATATAGCATCACGTCTTGACCATATCACATCACAACATGCCCTGCAAAAACAAGTTAGACGTCCTCTACTTTGTTGTTGCAAGTTTTACGTGGGTGCTACGGTGAGCAAGAACCGTTCTTACCTACGCATCAAAACCACAACGACATCAGGTCAAATAGACTCCGTTTTAACCTTCTCAAGGACCGGGCGTAGCCACACTCAGTTCAACTAAAGTGAGAGAGACAGACACCCGCCACCACCTTTAAGCACGAATGCTCGTAGCGGTGAAACCAGGCCTCAGAAGCGCACGTCTGGCGTAATGTCGGTCCGGCCGCTTCATCTCACAATACCGCTGAACCAAAGTATGACATGTTGGTAGGTACTATGACTTGTATCGCCCACAACTCACTTGTGTTCTACTCGTGCATATGAGATCAACGCATAAAACCTGGCTCGGATGCCACTTTGTTGGGGAACGCGATAATTTCAAAAATTTCCTCGCATTACGGGACCATGGTGATGGCATAGCAACGAGAGGGGAGAGTGTTGTCTACGCATTCGTGAGACCGTAGCGGAAGCGATCACAACGTAGAGGAAGTAGTCGTGCGTTCTCCCTCGGGATCCTCACGATCCCAAATAGCAGCATTCTCGGCACCTCCGAGTCGATGATGACGTAGAGGAAGTAGTCGACGTTCTCCTCGCGATCCGGTAGATCCCAGCCGTTACTCCGGCGCCTCAGGAAGTTCTTGGCACACGTTCAGCTCGATGGCGCTCCTCGGGCTCCGATCCAAGAAAGCTCCGGGGAGGGGGAGTTCCACAAGACGACGGCGTGGTGACGATCTTGATGTTTCACCGTCGCAGGCTTCGCCTAAGCACCGCCACGATATGACCGAGGTGGAATATGGTGGAGGGGGCACCGCACTGCTAAGGAACGATCTCAAGGATCAACTTGTGTGTCCTAGGTGCCCTCCCCGTATATAAAGGAGGGAGGGAGGAGGAGGTGGCCGGCCCAAGGGAGGCGCACCAAGGAGGGGGAAACCTACTCCAAGTAGGTTTCCCTCTCTTCCTTATCTTACTTGGAGGGAAGGAAGGAGTACTAGTATTTAGGAAATAGTACTAGTAGTAGAAATAGGAAGAGGGGAAGGAGAAAGGAAAGGGGCCGCCCTCCCCCTCGGATTGGGCTTGGGGCGCGCCTCCCTTGTTCCTTCTCCTTCCTCCTACATGGGCCCAATAAGGCCCATATACCTCCCGGGGTTCAGAACCTCCGGAGCTCCAAACTTCTCCTAACCTTTCCGGTGTCCAAATATATCCGTCCAATATATTAATCTTTATGTCTCGACCATTTCGAGACTCCTCGTCATGTCCGTGATCATATCCGGACTCAACAACCTTGGTACATCAAAATACACAAACTCATAATATAAGCATCATCGAAACCTTAAGCGTGCATGGACCCTACGGTTCGAGAACAATGTAGACATGACCAAGACACATCTCGGTCGATAACCAATAGCGGGACACGGATGCCCATATTGGTTCCTACATATTCTACGAAGATCTTTATCGGTCAGACCGCATAACAACATCGTTGTTCCCTTTGTCATCGGTATGTTACTTGCCTGAGATTCGATCGTCGGTATCCAATACCTAGTTCAATCTAGATTCTGTAGAAGTCTCTTTACTTGTTCCGTAATACATCATCTCACAACTAACTCATTAGTTGCAATGTTTGCAAGGCTTATGTGATGTGTATTACCGAGAAGGCCTAGAGATACCTCTCCGAGCAATCGGAGTGACAAAACCTAATCTCGAAATCGCCAACCCAACAAGTACCTTTGGAGACACCTGTAGTACTCCTTTATAATCACCCGATTCGTTGTGACGTTTGGTAGTACCCAAAGTGTTCCTCCGTTAAGCAGGAGTTGCATAATCTCATAGTTATAGGAACATGTATAAGTCATGAAGAAAGCGGTAGCAACATACTAAGCGATCAAGTGCTAGGCTAACGGAATGGGTCATGTCAATCGATCATTCTCCTAATGATGTGATCCCGTTAATCAAATGACAACTCATGTCTATGGTTAGGAAACATAACCATCTTTGATTAACGAGCTAGTCAAGTAGAGGCATATTAGTGACACTCTGTTTGTCTATGTATTCACACATGTATTATGTTTCCGGTTAATACAATTCTAGCATGAATAATAAACATTTATCATGATATAAGGAAATAAATAATAACTTTATTATTGCCTCTAGGGCATATTTCCTTCAATGAGCATATTGGACAAGACCGCCGACAATGCGGTGCTTCGCTCTCAAAGAGCAAAGAAGCCCAACCTCGCTTTGAAGGCCAAGATTTGTGTCGAAGAAGATGGAGAGGAGGAAGAAGAAGAGAGCAACCTCGAAGATACTAAGTATGATTATCATGAACACATGGCCCTTGCTTCAAGACAATTTTGGAGCAAGAAGAACTCAAGGCCCAACTTCAACAAGAGCAATTCAAGTGGCTCTAAGGCGCAAGCACCGAAAGTGAGGACGTGTTTCAATTGTGGAAATGTGAGTCACTTTGTTGCGGAGTGTCCATATGAGAAGAGGGAAGACAATGGTGGCAAGCTCATCCGTAAGGACAAGGCCAAGTCTTTTCCCAACAAGAGCAACTTCCCAAAGAAGTCTCCTCACAAAGCTTTGGTGGTTCAAGAAGAGTACAATGAGGATGATGATGATGATGAGGATGGTGAACCGGTTGCCATGGCCTCCGTGGCCATTGCAATGACTCCTCGGTGTCTCTCTTGATTCACCCAATGAAAGCATCACCGCCAAGTGCCTCATGGCTAAAGCCACCAATAAGGTAACCCCCAACATCAAAACTACCATCATCAATCATTCTTCTTTGTGGATTGCATTGATGAACATGAGGACTAGTGCAGAGGAAAATGAATTTGAGATCTTTATGAGTAAACTCAAAGGGAAATCCAAGATGCACTTCGTTGCTCTCTTGGAACAACTTGGTGAAGCCAATGTCATGATCGAGACTCATGAAGAAACCATTTCTAAGATGGAAGGGCATAGTCGTGACTATGCCGATGAGATTTAGGATCTTTCCAATGCTCTTAAGGAAGAGCGTGGTCTTTGTTTGGCTCTTGAGGAGTCACACAACGATGATCACGCTAAATTAAAGAAAGACCTTGATCATGCTCTTGTTGTGTCTCGTGTGCTTAGTTCCGAGAAGGCAAAGCTTGGAGTTGATCTTGCTAGACTCAACGAGGACTTTGACACTCTCGACAAGGCTCACAAAGTCTTGAAGGGTGCTCATGCTAGTATCAGAGAGTCTCATGATCAACTCCAAGTGAAGCTAACCAAGGAGAAAGCCACCTTTCCCCATATGATATTGATTGATAATACAAATGCTACTAACCCTTGTTGTGAGCATGTGCATCTTGTTGAGGAGAATGCTAAGTTGAAGGAGCAACTTGAAAAGGGCCTTGTCACATGCATTCAAGGTGAGAAGAACCTTAACGACCTTTTGAGTAATCAAAAGGAAGTTGTAGGCCAAGGAGGGGATTGGGTTCGCGCCCAAGCCCAAGAGCAAGAAGAAGAATGACAAGACCAAGCAACCTTCCCTCTCAAGCAAACTTTTGTGAGGAGGGAGAGGGTGCTTCAAGAAGAAGAAGAACCGTGCAAAGGGTGGCAATGTCAAGAAGGACAACGTCATCCCCATGAACATAGCCATGACTTTAACCCCTCTTATGTGTTGTCTTGAGTGCTAGTGATGGGCATGTTTATGCTAAATTTGTGGGTTCTTCTTATGAGTACATTGAATGGTCTATTTGGGTTCCTAAGACCCTCGTTACTAACATCAAAGGACCCATTACCAAATGGGTACCTAAAACCAAGCATTGATCTCTTGTAGGGGTTTGCTTATGGTGGGGGATCATGGTTGCTCGATAGTGGAGCAACAAATCATATGACCGGGAGCAAGGACATGGTGGTGGACGTGCAAGAGATTCCATCTATGCCCACCGATGTCGAGTGGGGTGATGCATCACATTCTAAGGTATTGGGTCTCGACAAGGTTGTCATTTCTCATGATCTTACGATCGAGAAAGTCATGCTTGTTGAGTCCCTTGCATACAATTTGCTTTCCGCTCGTCAACTTGCGGTCATGGGTTATGCTACTTTCTTTGACATTGATACCGTGGCCCTCTTGTGGAGCAAGACTCTTAAAGTAGCCTTTGTTGGGCATGTCGAAAACGGTCTCTATGTGATTAACTTTTCTGGAGCGACCCACTAAGACCGCGACATGCCTAATGGCTAAAGTTGACGATGGGATGGCTTTGGCATCGCCGTTTAGCCCATGTCAATATGAGATCTTTGCAAAGTCTTCTCAAGGGGACCATGTCCGTGGACTAACAAAGTTAGTTTTGCCAAAGACCGTGCTTGCAGGCTTGTATTGAAGGAAAGCTTCATGAGAAGGCTCACCTCCCACGACTATCATATACTCAAAGAGACCCTTGGAGCTCCTTCACATGGATCTTTTGGGCCACCATCATTTGATAGTCTTGGAGGAAGAAAGTATTGCTTGGTGATCGTGGATGACTATTCGAGATACACTTGGGTATATTTCTTCAAGAGGAAGAGTGAGACCCAACAAACCATCATCGACTTTGCAAATGAAGCTCAACGTCAAAGATAATGCAAAGATCTTGACTATAAGAAGTGACAACGACACGAGTTCAAGAACTACACCTTGGATGAGTTTCTTAGTGATGAGGGAATCAAGCATCAATATTCGCACCATATACCCCTCAACAAAATGGTGTGGCGGAGAGAAAGAACCTGGACGTTGATGGATGCGGCAAGGACCATGATGGCGGAGTTCAAGTCTCCATACAACTTTTGGGCGAAGCCATCAACACCGCTTGTCATGCATCCAATCGGCTTTATCTCCGCAAAGGCTTGAACAAGACTCCTTATGAGATACTCACCGCAACAAGCCCAACCTCAAGTACTTCCTGTTCGGTGTAAGTGTTTCATTCTCAATGTGTTCGTTTGTCTAAATTTGAAGCTAGAGCTCATGAGGGCATATTTGTTGGTTATGCTACAAACTCTCATGCTTACCGTGTCCTCAATAAATCCACGGGACTTCTTGAGGAGACGTGTAACGTGGAGTTTGATGAGAATAACGGCTCCCAAGTGGAGCAAAGTGGCACTTGTGATGTAGGTGATGAAATTCCTCCCCAAGCCATAAGAAGAATGGGAGTTGGCTTTATCCTACCCATTGAGGAACCCCTTGTGGCCAAGAAGAAGGACAATGCTCCACTCAAGTGGAGCCATCACCAACCCAAAGCCCACACGCTTTGAAGAACAAAGTGAAGGCCCTCAACCTCAAGAACAAGACCAAGGGCAAGATCGTGCTCAAGATGATGATATCACCTTAAATGATGCCCAAGGTCGAAGTTCTCTTCCCGAGCATGCTCAAGATGAAGGTCATGCTCAAGACGGCGCTCAAGATGATCAAGTGACCTCTCCTCATCGCACTTCCGAGGAGGATTTAGAACGTCAGGCCGCCAAGATTGCTTCCAAACTCACTACCAAAGGCCATCTCATGGAGAATGTGGTTGGAAGCCTAAGAAAAGGGGTAAGCACTCGTAGACAATTGGCAAACTATTGTGAACATCACGCGTTTGTCTCTTGTGTTGAACCTCAAAAGGTCTATGAGGCGCTCGAAGACTCGGATTGGCTCAATGCCATGCATGAAGAACTCAACAACTTTGAGTACAACAAGGTGTGGAGATTGGTGCCAAGGCCGTCGGAGAACCACAACGTCATTGGAACCAAGTGGATTTTCAAGAACAAGCAAGATGCTCATGGGAACATCATTCGCAATAAGGCAAGATTGGTAGCACAAGGCTACTCCCAAGTCGAGGGTATCGACTACGGTGAAACCTTTGCTCCCGTTGCTCGTCTTGAATCCATTCGTTTGTTGATTGCTTATGCTTCCCATCACAACTTTAAGTTGCAACAAATGGATGTAAATAGTGCTTTTCTTTATGGTCCCTTTAATGAGTCGGTCTATGTCTATCAACCCCCCGGGTTCGAGGACCCCTACTTCCCGGATCATGTATATCAACTCGATAAGGCACTCTATGGACTTAAACAAGCCCCACGTTCTTGGTATGACCACCTTACCGAGTTGTTACAAGATCGTGGTTTTGAAGTGGGGCACATCGATCCCACTCTTTTACTAAGAAGGTCAATGGGGAGTTGTTTGTATGCCAACTATATGTTGATGATATTATCTTTGGTTCTCCTAACAAAGCTTTCAATGAGGAATTTGCCG
This sequence comes from Aegilops bicornis, assembly GCA_021605145.1. NCBI lineage: Eukaryota > Viridiplantae > Streptophyta > Magnoliopsida > Poales > Poaceae > Aegilops > Aegilops bicornis. The sequence goes on along the minus strand of CM038670.1, from coordinate 277,219,336 downwards.
CTCTCATGACCTCCAAGTTCAAGATGTCTTCGATGGGAGAGTTGAAGTTCTTTCTTGGTTTCGATATCAAACAAAGAAGAGAAGGAACCTTCATCAACCAAGCCAAATACACTCAAGACATGCTCAAAAGATTCAAGCTAAGTGATGTCAAGCCGGCTACTACACCAATGCCCACCAAGTGCCAACTTGACATTGATCCCAATGGTAAAGCGGTGGATCAAAAGGTATATCGCTCCATGATTGGATCCTTACTTTACCTTTGTGCATCTAGACCGGATATCATGTTGAGTGTGGGAATGTGTGCACGGTTTCAAGCCGCATCAAGGAAAGTCATTTTGTGGCGGTCAAGCGAATCTTTTGATATTTGGCTCATACCCCAAACTTTGGCTTATGGTACCCAAGAGGAGCAAACTTCAAGCTTGAAGGATTCACGGATTTCGATTGGGCGGGAGACAAAGTGGATAGGAAGTCCACTTAGGAGGGTGCCAATTTCTTGGTTGCTCCTTGGTGAGTTGGTCTTCCAAGAAGCAAAGTTGTGTATCTCTCTCGTCCACCGAAGCGGAATATGTGGCAGCTGGTAGTTGTTGTGCTCAATTCCTATGGATGAGACAAACTTTAAAGGAGTACGGTGTCATTTGTGACAAAGTGCCTCTTTGGTGTGATAATGAAAGTGCCATCAAGATTTCTCTCAACCCGTGCAACACTTCAAGACGAAGCACATCGAGATTCGGTATCACTTCATCCGGGATCACATTAGGCGAGGAGAGATCGAGCTCAAGTATGTCAACACTCGGGATAACCTTGCGTATATATTCTACGAAGCCCTTAGATGAAGCAAGATTTCATGAAGTTAAGGCATGAGCTAAATATCATTGATTTGAGCAATGTGACTTGAGCCCGTCACTCCCCACCTCACTCAACTTGTCGTCTAGTTTAGGTGTAGGCATGGACATAGGGGAGTATTGTTCTCTCAATGAACTCTCCTCCCCCATTATCGTCAAATCGATCACCTCTTTCACATTAGCCATTTTTTATGGTACTTGTGTTCCAAAGACGAGTTTTGGTCATGGGCCCAAGGATAATTCTTCGCAGTGCCATACCATCCTACTCAAACGTAGGTGGCTTCGGTCACCGCCCTCTCTCCTTGAGAGGCCTTGTCGTTTGGTGGTTTCTTGTTGTCTTTTGCCTCTAGGTTGTGGTTGAGTTTGTGGTTTCTTGTGTGTGAAAAAAAAATCATTGCAAAGGCTCTTTTTCGTTTTTGAATCATGCGGTGACTTGAGATTCACGGTACTACATGCTGACCGGTGCGGTACTACCGCAGACCACCAGTACCACCGCTTGCAGAGCATGGTACTACCGCAACCTCACGGCGGTAATTTTTATCGCCGCCGATCGAGCGGTACTACCGCCTCGGTGCGGAACTTTCGCCCGAGCGGTACTACATGATGAGACGCAGATTACCTGCTGACGGTTCAAGGCGAGGGTTAAGGACGGGCGGGGAGTTCTAACTCCCCATACCCATTCACTACCTTCTCCCCACATCGCCTCCTTCTCTCCCTTGCTCAAGAAGCGGGCCGGCGTCTCACGGGATCTCCTTCACCGGCCGCCCTCCGTGATTCCGACCGGTGGAATCGTTCTCCACCGTGCTCTTGCTATGGACCCGTGTTTTTCCCCAATTCCCTCTCCTTGTTGTTGGTGTTTGGCGTTTCTAGGTTTTGGGGAGGCTTGTGTGTTCTTGAGATTGATAGGCCTAATCTCTTGCCAAGAATAGGATGAAGGAGTGTAGTATTGCATGGGATTTATATGTGTATTGTCATGTCATGCGCTAGATCTCGATCAACCGTAGCACCGCCATTGTTTCATGGTTCTTTTTCGATTCAAATCGATAGTTGGATCCATTGGCGCAGTACTACATTTCTACGGCGCTATTATCACAAGACGCAGTACCGCCCTCGCGGTACTATCACGACTGCGGCACTACTTTACTTCCGCTCCGTACCACGGTACTATCAGTGACCCGCACGCATTACTACCGTGCGAGCGATTACTCGCTTTAGTACCGCAGCGGTGGCCCTACTGCGTGCCTCACACATATCGCATGCCAACTTTCTCATATGTCTCCTATGTTTTTCGTGCTTATGTATGTGGTTCGGTGGTGGCTCTCGCCGTCCAATCCCGGCCATGACACCGGCTCCAAGCGTCTGCGCAACCCCGGTGACGCACTGTAGGGCTCCTCTTCTTCCCCAAGCGCCATGTCAAGACAAGCGCCACCAAGGTCAAGGAGCCTCCAGAGCATGGATGAGATGCCCCATTACGACTACGTCCGCCTCCTAACATGGATCCGTCGTGACCCCTCGTTCCTCGGTCGGGGTTGTGAGCTGTTCGGAACAAGCATCAAACCAACATCTACCCGGGCGTCATTAAGAACAAGCGAGAATACCTATGTGGATGTGAAGTGGATTGACATGCATCACTTGAGGAAGGAGAAGTTCCGTGCCTACTTTGGAGAGGCTCGACTTGGTGGAGCAGTTTGGCATTGAGCATATCATCTCCTTTCACCTTGACTATGATCTTGAGCTCATTGGTCAGTTCTTTGCTTCGCTTCACTTTCACCCCAATGAGGAAAGGAGAATGACCGGATGACAAATGGCCGTAGTCGATCAAGCTACGGAAGGAGTTCATGGATATGCTCCAAGTTCCTGATGACGGGCTTGACTCCCGTGAGGTGTTCGTCCCCATGCCAACCCACGACTCGCCAACAAGGACAGGCTTGCACCGTTCTATGTTGAGAAGACACTTCCAAGTGGCAAGATAGGTTTGGTGCTCAACTCCTTTTTGGATATCATGTACCGCATCTTCCGCAACTCCTTATTCCCCGCATTGGTGACAAGGACAAGGTTCATGCCTATATGGTGGATATGATGCTCATCTGCGAGGAGGCTCGTGTGTCTCGAGACTCGGCCACTTGATATCTCACACATCATGTGGTGTGAGCTTGATTTGCCGTGTTCAACCGCAAGGTGCCTATATACGGTCCATATCTGCTTCACGATCTCGAGGACTTGGGACAAGATGTTCCACAGTGAGGAGTTCCTTGCCCTCGACTGGATTCGCCATGACCCCATCTGCTCAAGTGTCAAACCCAACTGGGCCAACACTACTACTCGTCTTGAGGCGTCTGCAGCTAGGGCTGCTTTGTTGGAGAGGAGGATGTTGGCCGAGCATGTTGATGAAGGCCATGTCGCTAGGCCTTCCCAGAGCTCCTCTATGCCTTCTTGGGCCACGAAGGTGAAGGACAAGATGAAGACTCTTTCTGCATGCAAGCCAAGGAGCAAGACAGACTCATGTGGCATCCAAGGAGAGTCGTCATGGACAGAAGATCTTGAAGCTCTATGGTGAGGATGTGTCCGAGGATCTCGAGGAGCACATCACCCTGCAGGCCGAGTGGATGGCGAAGCAAGGCTACAAGTGGATCGATTCTCGAGGAGGACGCCGAGGAGTCCATCCTCGCCGAGGAGTCTGACGGAGAGGGTTGGGACGAGTTCCCTCTACGAGCCACCGCTTGTGTGTAGGTGTCCTCTCGCCTTTTGGCGTCTCGATGCCAAAGGGAGAGAGCGTGAGATTCTTGAGTCTTGTGTTCGTGTTTGGTGTGTTTATTGCGTTTCCGGTTGAACCTCGTTTGAATCGTTTGAACCTCGCTTTTAGTTGCTTTTCCTTCTTATGGTGTAAGATATATGCACTCTATCTATCTTAGCAAGCTTATGTTATATCGTGCTATATGTTGCTTAGATGTTATTCATCAGACCTTTGTCTCTAAAATATAGGGGGAGTGGTGATCCTAGACCGTGTGCTATGCAGTCCAAAGCATTCATCCCTAGTGCACACATCTATAGGGAGCCCGTCTATATTTTGGAGAGGAGCGGTTTGCACTTGCTATATATTATTGTATCTATGAGCAAATCCGTGTGTCATCAATCCACCAAAAGGGGAGATTGTAAGGGCATATTTATCCCGTAAGTGTTTTGGTGATTGATGACGATACTTTTATGACTAATCGTATGCTTTGAGTTCCTCAGATGGTTCATCTCTAGGCTCGAGACGATTCGGTGCCCCTCGGAGACTATTGAAGACGGCGTCGTCCTACGTTTCTTTTTGGTGGATTTGAGTCGTAGGAGAACCGTACTATTAAGAGGGGGTCCGCGTCGGAAAGGTTAGGGCGGAATCAACACGTACACTTGTCCCTCCTTTCCTTGCACTTTGGAGCTTCCCTTCGTTATCTTGGTTGTGCGGAATTCTGACGTTTGCCACTGTACTTGCGGTAGTACATGCAGTACACTGTGATAATCTGCTGAGGTGCCACCAGTACCGCTCCCTAGGAGCGGTAGTACCACGGCTCCTGTGCCTAGTGCCGCTCCGGTCTTGATAGTAGGCGGATGTAATTTTTACATCCGCGCCCACCATGGTAGTACCGCTCGTCGGTAGCGGTCTCCCTGAGCCGTAATCTGGTGGCCCTCCTACCAAGTACCGTAGAATCACGGTAGTAGGCACGCCTTCTGATAGTACCGCTCACGAGGAAGCGGTAGTACCGTCGCATTCGCACTACTGCGATTTCAGCTGAAGTTGGCACGGATGTAATTTATTTCATCCGCGCCCTTCTCGTGTCGTGACTCCCTCGCCTTGCGGTAGTAGTAAGGGGGAGCAGTAATACGGCGGTAATCTTGTCCTAGTCGCTAGTCCCGACATGTCTTTCTTTGGCCAGTAATCTGGTGGTCCACCACGGTAGTACCGTCTTGACCTCAGCAGTACCGCAGCCCACAGGCCAGTAGTACTGGCGTCATGTGACTAAGTGGATAACGGTTGGATTTTTGCCACGCCTATATAAGGGGCTTCTTCAACCTCTAGTTGACCACCTCTTCTCTCTCTAAGCTCCATTGTTGCTCCAAGCTCCATTTTGGCTCGATCTCTCTCCCTAGCCAATCAAACTTGTTGATTTGCTCGGGATTGGGTGACAAGGGCCCGATCTACACTTCCAAAGACAAGATATTTGATTCCCCCACTTATCCCTTGCGGATCTTGTTACTCTTGGGTGTTTGAGCATCCTAGACGGTTGAGGTCACCGTGGAGCCATATTCCATTGTGGTGAAGCTTCGTGGTGTTGTTGGGAGCCTCCAATTAAGTTGTGGAGATTGCCCCAACCTTGTTTGTAAAGGTTGATTACGCCGCCTTCAAGGGCACCAATAGTGGAATCACGGCTCTTGCATTGTCGAGGGCGTGAGGAGATTACTGATGGCCCTAGTGGCTTTTTGGGGAGCATTGTGCCTCCACACCGCTCTAACGGAGACGCATTTCCCTCAAAAGGAAGGAACTTTAACACATCCTCGTCTCCACCGGCTCCACTCTTGGTTATCTTATCCCTTTACTTGTGCAAGCTTATTTGTGTTCCTATCCTTGTTTGCTCGTGTGCGTGTGTTGTTGCATCATATAGGTTGTCCACCTAGTTGCACATCTAGACAACCTTTATTATTGCAAAGTTTAAATTGGTAAAGAAAAGCTTAAAATTGTTAGTTGCCTATTCACCCCCCCTCTAGTCAACCATATCGATCCTTTCAACCGAGAACTCTGTACACAAGCATGCAAATAGTTGCGGTGCGTTTCTGATAAGAGGAGAAGCCAATCTTTCCAAGGGCATCCTCCTTGCACTCGAAATACTTATCATATCTAACCACTTCCTCCCGAATACGGTTGAAAACATGCCTAGCCATGCGAAAACGACATCGGAATTGGTGATGTTTGAAGAGCGGGTTGGGTGTCTTAAAGTAGTCCTTCAAAAGAAGGAAATGGCCGCTCTCTCGGTTGCGATTCAACGTCGGAGTGTGCCCCGGGATCGAGCCCCGGAACAACGGCCGCCGCCTAGTAAGGTGGTCATGGACGACCAACACGGAGCCACCATCTCCTTATCATCAGATGAGGAATCATCGGAGTCGCAGAGGAATTGTGGAAAAAAACTCGTCGACGAAGTTCATTTGTACCTTGGGGGCAAACTATCGAACAGCTTGCGGGTGTCGTCGAAGAAGCTAGCCGGCGAAGAAACGCGCGCCTCCCCTGGACCAGGTAGCTGGTTTGGCGGCATCCCACGAGAATGGCAGCGTCAGACAAAGGAGACTTCGTGCTCGCGGCGACGTCGGGGTGGGGGGAAGCTGCGTTGGCCCGGCGGCGAGACGGTGGTGGCGGCGACGTGGGAGGCGGCGGTGCGCAAGGGAGGTATGTGGGCGTGGACTGGTCGGCGGCGTCGACGGGTGGGGTGGGCGAGGGTTTGTCGTCGATGGGGTTGGAAGAGAATGGCCTATTTGCCACCGATCGACGGACCAGGGAAGAAGTTGGCGTGTTTCGCGCACGTCCACGCCGATGCAAATGAGGCTTAAATTTGTGTTAGGAATGGGTCGGCAGACGGACGAAAAGCGGACTCGCCTTCATTTGGGTCGGCGCATTGGGCAGACTTTTCTGTCTGTGGCGATCCAAGCGAACACGCACGAACGAAATGAGTCGGCGTGTTGGAGTTGCTCTAACCGCCTGACAGGGTGTTGGTATTTTCGTTTAATGACATACAGTCACCTGTCAATTCATTTTCATTTCGCGGATAACGTATTTAAACCTGATACTGTTGGCTTGCCGCTCTAAAAACATCTTCAATAGCATGTGTATATTTGGATGTCTATATATCCATATAGACAATGGTCTAAAAAAATTCCCTCATATACACGTCCAGTTTGCATCAGAACATCTATATATCGAGACCATGACAGGTGAGCCGTTGCTGGGAGAGGAAGAAATCATGACTGAAGCTGAGTTTAGACAACGCCTTCACATTGTCCAGGCGTGGACATTGTCGAGGCCGATTTAGAGGATGTGTATATTTGAACGACCATATAGACAAGCTGTTGGATGCCTGTTTTGGGCTCACATCATAAAAAACGAGTATAGACATCCATATAGACAAGCTATTGGAGATGCTCTAAACACACGTGAACGAATCAGAACATTCAGATATCCAATCTTCTCCCAGTGACAAGGAAAATATGATATCAACCCTGAAGCTGGGCTGTGAGCGGTAACCAAAATCAACCAGTTCACCTCGCCTCGCTGGAGAAGGACCCCGCCCCCCTCCTCCGATCCCTCTTTCGCAGTATAAATAGACCCCTCGACCTCCCCTGCAACACCCAGCAAACCAAGCTCGGTGAGTGAGCACGCAAGCGAGTGTTTGTAGCCAGCAGCCACAATGGCCGGGAACATGCTAGCCAACTATGTCCAAGTCTACGTTATGCTCCCGGTAAGCTCCACTCTACTCGCTAAGCACCATGGCATGGCCACTGACAAACCATTCCAAGGATCTAAAAAACTCACATTATCGTGCATATGATACCCAACTTATCAACAAGATCTGAGACCTCAGATGCAGTATTTCCACTAACCTTGTCTTCGCTTTCGTTGTGGGAATAGCTGGACGTCGTGAGCGTCGACAACAAATTCGAGAAGGGCGACGAGATCAGGGCGCAGCTGAAGAAGCTGACGGAGGCCGGCGTGGACGGCGTCATGATAGACGTCTGGTGGGGGCTGGTGGAGGGCAAGGGCCCCAAGGCGTACGACTGGAGCGCCTACAAGCAGGTCTTCGACCTGGTGCACGAGGCCGGGCTCAAGCTGCAGGCCATCATGTCGTTCCACCAGTGCGGTGGCAACGTCGGCGACGTCGTCAACATCCCCATCCCACAGTGGGTTCGCGACGTCGGCGCCACCGACCCCGACATTTTCTACACCAACCACGGCGGGACGAGGAACATCGAGTACCTCACCCTTGGAGTGGACGACCAGCCTCTCTTCCATGGAAGAACTGCCGTCCAGGTTAGCTAAGCTAGATCACCATTCCAGTTCTCCTGCATATATGGTGATTCAGATGACTGAGATGAGTCTTGGCAACAGCATAGTTGTGATTTTGGTAGCCCCAGTGTGCTCATGGTAGCAAAGCTTTGATCCTTCTTTGTGGCTGCTACAGATGTATGCTGATTACATGGCGAACTTCAGGGAAAACATGAAGAAGTTCTTGGATGCCGGTACCATCGTGGACATTGAAGTGGGACTTGGCCCAGCTGGAGAGATGAGGTACCCATCGTATCCTCAGAGCCAAGGATGGGTCTTCCCAGGCATCGGAGAATTCGTCGTAAGTGTTTTCCCAAATACTCTTCTGTTCTTACAAAATCCTCGTATATACATGTAACATGTGATGACCAAAGGCAGTTTAATCTTTGTCCAAGAGACGATTTGCACTGAAAAAGGTTCACCCAATGGTAAAGTGATTTTGATCATAAGCGATGTTGGATAAAATGGCAATTTCAAATTAACACTACTTATGGCTTTTGAGAGATCATGCTCTTCTTTTGAGCAAAGTATCAGAAGCAAACATAAGACCATGGCCCAAAATTAAACGGTAAAAGCAGTGGACATCAAATGTACATCCAACTAAACAGACAGGCATGAATTAAAACGGATGCAAAAATAATACCATAACAAGTAAAGACAAAAGGGCTCCAATTAACTGTTTTAACTAAAACAAAAATAATCTGCAGTGTTATGATAAGTACCTGGAAGCAGACTTCAAAGCAGCAGCGGCGAAGGCTGGCCACCCTGAGTGGGAATTGCCTGACGATGCTGGAGAGTACAACGACACTCCCGAGAAAACCCAATTCTTCAAGGACAACGGAACATACCTCACAGAGAAGGGGAAGTTTTTCCTGTCATGGTACTCCAACAAACTGATCAAGCACGGTGACAAGATCTTGGACGAAGCAAACAAGGTCTTCTTGGGATGCAGGGTGCAGCTGGCAATCAAAGTAAGTACCATCTTATAGATCTCAGTATATTCTAGTAGACAAGATTTGAAAAATCATGATTCATTTGAGAAGTTGTGCCTGATAAACAACAAAAAATGTACAAACTCACTCTAACATAGAGTACAAGCTTAAGGAAACAGGAAGTATATACGACTCACATTGCTTAATCTAGAATGTAATGAGACATGATCCAATGTTTGGTTGCAGATCTCTGGCATTCACTGGTGGTACAGGGTTCCAAACCATGCAGCCGAGCTCACAGCTGGTTACTACAACTTAGATGACAGAGACGGCTACAGAACCATAGCACGCATGCTCACAAGGCATCATGCTAGCATGAACTTCACTTGTGCAGAGATGAGGGACTCCGAGCAAAGCGAAGAGGCGAAGAGCGCACCAGAAGAACTAGTCCAACAGGTAACTACACCATTAGCAACCGCCCAGTAATTTATGGCTCAGGAATTTACAATTATCATTTACGGAAACACTGAAGCACTTCTCATCAAAAATCTTAGGTGCTGAGTGCTGGATGGAGAGAGGGTTTACATGTGGCGTGCGAAAACGCACTCGGTCGATATGATGCCACTGCTTACAACACAATACTCAGGAATGCGAGGCCGAAAGGCATCAACAAGAATGGCCCTCCTGAGCACAAACTGTTTGGATTCACCTACCTCCGGTTATCGAATGAGCTACTGGAGGGACAGAACTATGCCACTTTCCAAACTTTTGTCGAGAAAATGCATGCTAACCTGGTTAGTCCCACCCATGCATGTCTAAAATAAAACAGATGTATCATTTGCAAGCCTATTTTAAATAATCTATAACTCTTTGCAGGGTCATGACCCAAGTGTTGATCCAGTGGCACCTTTGGAAAGATCAAAGCCAGAAATGCCAATTGAAATGATCCTGAAAGCAGCGCAGCCAAAACTGGAGCCATTCCCCTTTGATAAGAACACCGACCTGCCAGTTAAAGATCACACTGATGTCGGGGATGAGGTGCTCGTTGCCCCTGTGTAGAAATCTTTCTCTATCTTCATAAAATAATGTGCATCACTGATGCAGTCTACAAGAGGGTCAAGACGTGCTTTCTGAGAATTGAGGTGCACAGGAAATAAGCCGCCGAGGATAAATAAACTGTGTACTGCAATGTTATAGCCATATAGTCTGGCAATACTATTGTACTGGTAATCATGAGGTTGTATGCTTTTCCGATGAGCTGCAGTTCATTGGAACTCCGTCCCAATTTGCTGTGTGTATTTGAGTGAACAAATAAAACAGTTTGTGCTTATAACTTAATGATTGTGAAGGTTTTTAGCAGTATAAACGGAGCTGCCGTCCAGGCTTCTGCTGCTAAGTGTTCAAACTGTTTTACATCCACTGAGTGGTCACTATAAATAGAAAGTGCGAGCTGTGGAACGGTCATTATTAACAAAAGGAATTAAGATAAGTATCCAGCTAAACAAACTGATATTCAATGATGTCATGAGAGCCTAAAATCAGAGTGGTGAAGCGAAGAGCGCCTAAATGAAAAATGGTTTGGACAATGATCGGTTTTTAAGTTTTACTCTGATGCAGAGAAACAATGGCGCATAGCTACAGTTCACGTGACGGTGCAGTAAAAAATAGAGAATCATAGTGCAGTAGTTAACAGAACACAACGGAAACCTGTCAGATAACTGAAAAAATAGATTGTTTCCAACGAGCAGAGAGCCAGAGTCCACCAAACATGTCTCCAATGGGCAGTGGGTACCAATACCATGTCTGTGGATCGTCATGTGCTGTGCTCCCTAATAAGAAGGCAGTGATGAGAAGACTCGTCATAAAAGATAAGACCGCGGTCTCAAACTACAAGGTTACAGCTGCAACAGATGTCCCTGAACTATAGGAAAGTAACAGCAAAGCGGAAACCTATGAATACACACAACGGTTCCTTCCATGCATATCCTATGTTCTTATACACTTTAATCTACTCTAACTGCAGTTATTGCTAGTTATTTTATTTTTTGAAAAGCCGTTATTGCTAGTTATCTCTTCTATGGTTCAGCCACATCAACTTTGTTGTTTTCAACCTTCATTTTGATGAGTATTGAGTGGTAGGGCATTTGGAATGCCCAATTTTTTGGTAGGGTGAGTTGAGGCATAAACCAAACGGACCACAGATCTTCTTCATTTGAAAGCCACACCGTTTAGATTCTACAAAACTAACTTTCCTATATACTTTATGAATTCTACTCAATGAAAAATATCCCCTCAAAACTAATTTTTCCTGTCTACTTTATGAGTTCTACTGCAAACAATTTCAGTCTTTTGATAGGTCATCTGCAGCAACCAGTGGGTTAATCTAGTTAGGTATATACAAAGACTGAAGAGGCAACCAAATACAGCAGTTCTTTGAATCTTCGAAAGGAATCAACAAAATGAGAGTTCCCAGGAGATTACTACCTGCTGTTAAGTTATCTGTAATTTTCTCACGCTTCTGTTTCAATCAACTGGCCAAGAAAGTGCGTAGGAAAAGTCCTCAAGTTCGCCGGCAGTGAGATGGAAACACGCGCTCACGCAAACTCTGTTTGACTGTAGTAAGAATTTAGCTCACCAAGGGCGCTCGCTGAGGAATGAGGACGAAGTTGTCGGGCGGAGAGGCTCAGGTAACGGTATCCGAAGATCGAAATTCGCGCCGCGAGAACGAGCTCCCGACGACGGCCGACGCGTGCACATAGTCACCGGATCAGATCCCGTGGGAATGGAACTGCGGAAGGAATGGGCCGGCGCCGCACCTGCGGGCGAGAGAGAGGCTCGTCTGCTGGATGCCGAGGGGGCACGACCTTGCGCGTGCGCTTAACGAGGCCGCGGTGTGGCGGAGGGAGAGATGAGAGATCGCCGTCGGCCGCGGCGAGCCGCCATTGATGGTGGGTCAGAGGGTTTGATTTTGGAAGACGATAACTGCCACGCCGAGACGGCGCACCCAGCCACTGCCCGCACGTTCGGTGCGTCACAATCGTCTACACGTTCGGGTGAACGATCCCGCTGCCCGCACAACCTAACGCGCCCGTTGTCCTTACCTGCCTTCGAACACCAGTGTGACCTGCTGCCGTCGTCTCCTACCTCTCGATCGCCAATCTTCCCCTACCTTTATCGTCTTCCTTCTCTAGTTGCCATGGCAACAAGACCAGATCTCTAGCGCCACCCCCCCCCCCCCCGCCGCCCCTCCCGATTGACGAAAAACGCGACGACGAGCTAATAGGTCGATCTCCGGTCTTCTCCTCTTTCTCCTCCTTCTATCCCAAATAATTGCACTTCCAGATTGCCCACGAAAATGGTGACTAGATTCACACTGTCATGGCAAACACATCATGGATTTGTGTTTATTCCCCTTTGCCCACCAACATACGCAAAATCTGCCATGTTATATCTTAGATCTAAACTAAGCTTCTGGGTTGGGTTGCTGCGAGTAGTTGCTCCAGAAGGATGTGTAGGATTCACTAAAATCAGGGAAAGAAAAGGAGCAATTTGGGCGGTACATAGGGAGGGAGAAAATTAATTGCCACCTATATTTGTCGTTAGATGCCACCTATCTTTGTCGTTAGCTCCCACCATGTTATGTTGTTACTTGCCATCGTATTATGTTGGTTGTTGCCATCGGTTCAAAATGATAGTTGGCATCCAGATTTTAGAAAAGAGAATAAATGTGCATGTTCTACTTGCCATTATGTATTGGTTGTTTATAAAAAAGAAATGTGATAAGATTGCCGTGTTTTTTTATGTGCAAACAACAAGAATGCATATCGAATATTCATGTGTTCTTGTTCATGCAGTGACTGAAAACACAATGGGAGAAAAAGCGGAAAAAAGTGAATCATGAAGACGACATTGATCCTTGGTTTTCTCAAAGGCCGCAAGCGCCCCTTGGGATGCAGTAGAGTACAATCAACTCATTTCCGCAGGGCCGTTGCTGCCACTACTAGAGCAGTACGCAAACATCGGTACGATGCATGATAAAAAAAGGGACAGTTGACATGTTTGTGGGGAGGAAAATGGCATTCTACTTATGTGCTACAATGTCCTTATTCGCATGTTCTTATGACACAACTACACACACAGGGATACCATGGCAAGTTCCAACCCAGGGCGCGAACGCTGATAGATGTACGGGAGACCAACTTCAAGTAGCCAATATGGCAAATCAAGGTAACACATATGAAAATACTGATGTGGCCAAGAAAGAAAACTGGCAAGGATGGCAAAGACTTACGAGTTTTTTGAAAAAACTCAGGACCATCATGCAGCACGTGGCAACAGGCGGCAACCGGGTACCTGCCATCAACGTCGTACCCAGGTGAGTCGTATGAAATGATTTTATGGACAGTGAATCAGGTCAAAACCGGCGGATCTCGGGTAGGGGGTCCCGAACTGTGCGTCTAAGGTCGATGGTAACAGGATACAGGGGACATAATGTTTACCCAGGTTCGGGCCCTCCTACTTCATGCTTGATTGATCTTGATGAATATGAGTATTACAAGAGTTGATCTACCACGAGATCGTTATGGCTAAAACCCTAGAAGTCTAGCCTGTATGACTATATCTCTATCCGGACTAAGCCCTCCGGTTTATATAGACACCGGAGGGGACTAGGGTTGTACAAAGTCGGTTACAAATAAAGGAATCTTCATATTTGGTTGCCAAGCTTGCTTTCCATGCCAAGGAGAGTCCCATCCGGACACGGGAGAGAGTCTTCGGTCTTGTATCTTCACAGCCCATTTAGTCCGGCTCATGTTCAACAGGCCGGACGCCCGAGGACCCCTTAATCTAGGACTTCCTCAGTAGCCCCTGAACCAGGCTTCAATGACGAGGTGTCCAGCGCGCAGATTGTCTTCGGCATTGCAAGGCGGGTTCCCCTTTCCGAATACTCCAGGATAGTCTTCGGACGCAACGAACGTGTTCGGATCTGCAACACAAGTACCACACACACAGCCGTAGAGAGTATAATACTTCACGAGTCCCATCCGCTGACAACTTTTTGCTAGATGACATCATGTCTTCCCCGTCATTATTTCGAACCGTTTTCGTCTGCCGTTCCGCGTTTCGAGATGCGGTTTCCATTGGCACGTCTTGTCAAAGCAGAGATCGTGTGCCCTTATTGCGGGATTCTCATCAATACGGGCGTGGGTAATCCAACCGTGCCGTTTGCACAACCCTTGGGAATAAGCGAGTTTTAAGGCGAGTGGAGAGGCGTTCGATATTCACTGCCTTTATAAGGGGATAAGGATTCCCTTTGTTCACCCACGCCTTCTCTCTTCCTCTGCCCTTCCATTCTCGAGCTCCAGCGCCCAAGTTCTCATCCTTTCCACCTCAAACAAGCACTCCACCATGTCCGGGTCTAGAGGTCAAGGCAAGTGGATGGCCTCCTCTGTCAAGGAGAAGGACATCGCCGAGCTTCGGGAGGCCGGGTATTTGGCGAAAGAGATCGCCCACCGGCTTCCGGCCAAGGGGCAAGTCGTCCCCACACCGAAGCCCAACGAGAGGGTGGTGTTCCTCCCTCATTTCGTCCGCGGCCTAGGGTTTCCACTCCACCCTTTCGTCCGCGGACTGATGTTTTACTACGGGCTAGATTTCCATGATCTAGCTCCAAAATCTTTCCTCAACATCTCGGCATTCATTGTCGTGTGCGAGGCTTTCCTTCGCATCCAACCCCACTTCGGACTGTGGCTCAAGATCTTCAACGTGAAGCCGAAGGTGGTGGACGGCCTACACGCGGAGTGCGGAGGAGCCATGGTGAGCAAGATGCCCAACGTCACATGGCCCAAAGGTACTTTGTGGAGACTGTCAAGGAGTGGCAGAAACTGTGGTTCTATATCACAGAGCCCCGCGACGCCACCTGGGCCGCGGCTTCCGAATTCAAGTCCGGAGCTCCCATGCGGCTTACCTCCTGGATGCAGAAGGGCCCAAATTGGTCTCAGTCGGATGAGCTGATGGCGCTGCAAACACGCATCCAAAGCATGGTGGACAAAAACATCAAGCTCGTTGACGTGATCCAGGTGATGCTAGTTCGCCGGATCCTCCCCTGCCAAAGCTGAACCTCCCCTTTATGGGAATTCGATCCAGAGAAGCACCAAACCTTGGTGAGGCTTCTCGGAACCACTCATGAAGATGCCTGGAAGTTGCTCTTCAAGGGCAACTAGAAGCCGCCGGCCACGGACTCGGACTGCGGGCACGATCTTGCCCATCCCGCCAATGCGGTAAGTCCTTCACGTCTCAAGGCGTACCCTCTACTTGCTTGTTCAAGGAGGGTAACTAAACTTTACTAATTTATTCTTTCAGGTATGGACAGAGAAAGCGGCGCGGGTTCAATGTTTGGCTCACGCTCAAGAACCGATCATCCGCTCTGGCGAAGATCTTTGGTCCGGCGCCTATCAACCGTCGGAGAAGAAGGCCAAGAAGAAGGCCAAGGGGCAAAAAGTGGCCCCCGTCGCAAGGGTGCTTCGGACGTGACGTCCGAAGACGACGAGACCCATTCCTCCGCCGCTGAGGATGATGACGAGGAGGACGAGGCAAACAACCCTCCCCCTGATGGGGGAAGGAAGAAGAGGGCGGCCTCCACGAGTCTGGAGGCGGAGGCGTCAAAGAGGGGGAGGGGCTCCCTTGCGGATAACTCTGCATGGGATGTCGACAGCAGTCCGGAGCGACACCCCCGGAACAAGCCCCAAGCCGCATCGTAAGTGCTGGAAAACTCGTATTCGTCTGTGTGCCCTGCCTCTTCGCCTCATGGTATTAACATGTTAAATAATGCTATTTACAAATCCGCCCACGACAGCCTCCCGATCCTCATCGAAGGTTCATTGGACTCGGCGATGGCGGCCGAGTCACCGCTGCCGCTCACTCTCCCAAGGCCAAGGGCGATGCCGAGGTGCTGTCCCGAAGGACCTTCCCCGGCCAGGGAGAGGGTCAGGAGGCGCCAGAGGGCGAGACCTCAGTTGCCGGACACATGGGGGAGCAGACCCCCATGGAGACAGACGATGGGGGCCATGCTTAGTTCGGCCCTTAGCCGAATACTATACCGGAGACCCATATGGCTCCGGAATCCGGCGAGCAACCTCCTTCGAAAGAAGGGGGTGTGCATATTCCGTCGATGACCTCTATCTAACCAGAGGCACCGGATAATCTGCTGGAAGCGCTACGAGGCACTTCCATCGTGGATGAACACCGTATCCTTATGGGTACGGTGATTGAGAGTGTTTAGTCCGTCAAGAGCGGACTGACCGAAGCCTGCAGCAGCCTGCTGACCAGCTTTGAGGTACGCGAGGCAAAAGAAAAAAATTCCAATATAGATAGTAGCCCCTGAGACACTGCCCGGTGTTCGGAAAGAAAAGCCGGACAGAGGATCAATTAAATTTCACAGGAAACTGATTGAATGTGTTTTATGTGAATAAGCAGGCGTCGTTGCTGGCTGCTTCCTCACACACTGCCAAAGTCTCCGGACTAAAGCAGAGACTGGAGCGGGCCGAGGAGGAGCTCGGCCAAGCGAGGAAGCAATTAGAAGACCAGCAAGGTATGTAATGACTCACTGTATATTCAAAAAGAATAAATGATGTATATTGACCGTAGTGTCATGATGTGTGTAGGAGCGATGACTGAGGTCGAGGCCCTTAAAAAGGCCCTGGCCGAAGCCGAGGAGAAAGCTGCCAAGTAGCAAGCCGCTTGTAAGAAGCTCAAGGCCAGGCTTAACGAGGTCCAAAGAAGAGCTCCAGACATCAGGAAAAAAGTGCGATGCCTTGGAGTGCGATGTTTGGCTCGAGAGACCGAACTTCGCCAAGGCTCGCTAAAGCGCGGAAGAAGCCCGGGTTGAGGCCCAGGGCGCCCTCCAGGAGATTCAGGAGGGAAAAAAGATCGCGGCAGGTAAGGCATTTAGTATGCAAAGCAAGTATGTGAAGAAGAAGTATTTCTTACTAACCCGGATTCGGAGTTCTCCAGGGGCGTTTGCGGATCTGCCGCGCAGTGCGTCCAATGCTGCGGAGTTCTTCCGAGCCGAAGAAGGGAGCTCCACGGAGAAGCTGTTCTGGTCGCAATATCTTGCGCCAGAACATCCAGTGCCCTTTAGCGATCAGCTAAAACAGTTGGTCGAGCTGCATAGGGTGGTCGAGCTAGCCATGAAGGATTTGATAATCCGGCTGTGGCCTGCCGAAGCTATACCCAGCAGCTACTTCGGGCTCGTGAAGCGGCTGGTGAGCGCCTGTCCTCGGCTGGCCGTCGTCAAGCGGTCGGCCTGCATCGAGGGCGTGCGCATGGCCTTCGCCCGCGTCAAGGTATGGTGGGCGAAGATGGATGCCGTCAAGCTTGTGACCGAGGGGCCACCCGAAGGCAAGGAGCACCGCACGCCCGAGCGGTATTTTGAAGACATCCTAGAGGGGTCTCGCATTGTGGCGATGCAATGTGCGCAGGACATTATATTTGAATGAATACATTCATGTTTGTCTCTGCCTTGTATGATGAGAACAAGTTTGCTATGTAATATGATATGTGTTATGTAATATAATATTTGTTTTTTAAAAAAATTCACCTCCTGTGCGACCGTGTTGTATGAAATCTGAGAGTTGGCCAGTCGTCGGCTTCTGCCCCCATGTAGGTAGTACGGGGGTGTTCGGGATGTAATCTAAACACTCTTGATCCAATTTTTTGGTCCTTGAAGGAGGTCTTTAGCGCAACGAACCAGGCAATCAGACTATTCAGCTTGAACACCCTCACTTAGCGATAGGAGTTTGACAATAGAAATTTAGGCGCAGCTCCTGGTATCCGAACTAGGAAGCTGTAAACACCTGATCGGGCAAGGACCAATCCATCGCAAAATGCGGAAGAAATATCTAAGGATTTGAAACCTCCGAAGAGCTGACCGGCTCTCGCCGCATCATGACAATCAGTTTTCGGCTTTCTCTACTGAGGTGCTCCTTCAGATAAACCAGGGCACAATCGCAGTAGTTCTCCCTTTACTACCTTAGCCGATATAGCGGAACGTAAGGTAGCAAGCACAGGAGCCGCGCAACCCAACTATTGACCAAAGACATGATTCGGAGCCAATGCATATAGTGCTAAATTCGGGTGCCGAACTATCTTTGTAAAAAGTGTTCAGACTTTGTTGTCAGAAAAGGGCGCTATGAAGCCCCTGGCAAATTGAAACGTACCACAGTGTACGGGTGCTATATGATAAGGTTATTGGAAAAGGAAAACAGAAAAGGAGAAAAGGTAATGAGCTAGGGCCCTAAAATTTAGGCCGCAAACTATTTCCATTATAATTTGATTAATACGTCAAAGCGCACTAATACAAGTAGTGCGATAAGCAACAGGCTATTTAACATGCCACAACCAAGGGAGAGCTACGTGTGGGTCCTGAAACAGGTAGAGTGATCGTTAAACGAACCACCTAGAAATTCCCCTGTGCGTCTGTGCTTCTTGCCACCTTGGTGCATTGATCCTTCGAAAGGACCGCTGGTCAGGCCGCCAGAGGAGGCCTGTGGAAAAGAAACCTGGAAAGGAGAAAAAGGGAATAGTGAAAATATATGTGTCCGGGAGCGGTCGAGCCGTATTGTGGATCACAAGGTAGGTATGCCTCCATCTATGCCCATGGTATTTTGAGTGTATAGTTATGTACGCGCGGTGCGAATGCCGCCACTTGATCGGGACTGGGACGGAGGCCAAATTGCTAATCAAGCTCTCGACGAGCCGAGCTGTCCTGCTGCAGAATAGCCCGGACTCTCTTGACAGTGTCCGGGAGTTCGGCCGCTGAATTGAGGTTCTGCTTGAGAAGGCCGCTCTGTACTTCTGCTGCTAAGGCAGCGGTGTGCTCCTCGTTACGGAGGGAATGTTCCATGTTTCCATTAACTGTTATGACGCCGCATGGTCCGGGCATCTTGAGCTTGACGTAAGCATAATGTGGCACCGTGTTAAATCGAGCAAATGCCGTTCGTCCCAGCAGTGCGTGATACCCGCTGCGAAAGGGGACGATATTGAATATTAACTCTTCGCTTCGGAAGTTATCCGGAGATCCGAAGACAAACTCGAGTGTGATTGAGCCCGTACATCGGGCCTCTACACCTGGTATGACTCCTTTAAAGGTAGTATTTGTGGGCTTGATGCATGATGGGTTAATGCCCATTTTGCGCACTATATTCTGATAGAGCAGATTGAAGCTGCTGCCACCGTCCATGAGGACTCGCGTCAGGTGGAATCCATCAATGATTGGGTCGAGGACCAGTGCGGCTGAACCGCCATGGCGGATACTGGTCGGATGATCCCGACAATCAAAAGTGATCGGGCATGACGACCATGGATTGTATTTTGGGGCGAGTGGCTCTATCGCATAGACGTCCTGAGCGCGCGCCTGCGCTCCCTCTTGGGGATGTGTGTAGCATATATCATGTTCACCGTTTTGACCTGAGGGGGAAATTTCTTCTGTCCCCCTGTGTTCGGTTGCTGGGGCTCCTCGTCATCGTCCTTGATTTGTGATCCCTTTTCCTTGTTCTCGGCGTTTAACTTGCCGGCCTATTTGAAAACCCAACAATCTTTGTTGGTATGATTGGCTGGTTTGTCTGGGGTGCCATGGATCTGGCACGGACGGTCGAGTATGCGGTCCAAGCTAGATTGCCCCGAGCTGTTTCTTTTATATGGATTCTTCCGCTGATCGGACTTGGAGCCACTGAATCCGGCGTTGACTGTCGTGTCATCGGTGTTGTCACCATTGCTTTGGCGTTTGTATCTGTTGTGTCGGGACTTGCCGTTGTTATATCTGACTTCAGAGGTGTCGGCGTCGCTTGCATTGTTTTTGCTACGGGCCAGCCAACTATCCTCACCCGCACAAAAGCGGGTCATAAGTGCCGTGAGGGCTGCCATGGACTTCGGCTTTTCCTGGCCGAGGTGGCGGCCGAGCCATTCGTCACGGATGCTATGTTTAAAGGTCGCTAGGGCTTCAGCATCTGGACAGTTGATGATCTGGTTCTTTTTAGTTAGGAACCTAGTCCAAAATTTCCTGGCTGACTCTCCAGGCTGTTGAACTATGTGACTTAAGTCATCGGCATCTGGCGGCCGGACATATGTACCTTGGAAGTTGTCAAGGAAGGCTTCTTCCAAGTCGTCCCAACTACCAATAGAATTTTCAGGCAGACTGTTTAACCAGTGCCGAGCTGGCCCTTTGAGTTTTAGTGGGAGGTATTTGATGGCGTGAAGGTCATCTCCGTGGGCCATATGGATGCGGAGAATAAAATCCTCGATCCAAACCGCGGGATCTGTTGTTCCATCGTATGATTTGATATTTACGGGTTTAAACCCTTTTGGTAATTCATGATCCATTACTTTGTCAGTGAAGCAAAGGGGGTGTGCGGCACCTCTATATCAGGCCACGTCGCGACGTAGCTTGGTTGGAGTCCGTCTGCGGTTTTCGGCCCGGGCGTGACTAGGTTTGTCACGTCCGAATAGACAGCCGTCGTCACGTGTTGGGGTACGTCCTCGCGATCCTTAGATCGATCTGGCATGTCCTTCTCTACTGTCCAGGTCCTGCCGAAGGTCATATGTATAACCCCGAGCTGCTTTATCTCTGCCTTTACGGTGAGGCGGGGTGGGCTGGTGTTCGGCTTGAGTTGCCGCTTTATCCCGACCGCGTGGTGGTCGGTCAGCCGCATTGCACGATGATGGTACGGGCTCCGGTGCCTAATCATCGAACTGAGGTAGCAATTTGTGCTTCGGGTAACTTTTGGATGGGCGCTTAAGGCCGTATTCTTCGGCTGCTAGGACATTAGTCCATCTGTCGTTGAGCAGATCTTGGTCAGCTTGAAGCTGCTGCTGCTTCTTTTTCAGACTCCTTGAAGTGGCTATTAGCTGGCGCTTAAAGCGCTCTTGCTCAAGAGGTTCCTCAGGCATGATAAAATCTTCGTTGCTAGGGCTCACCTCATCCTCGGAGGGTGGAAGATAAGTGCTGCCCTCCAAGTCGTCGTTTATGGCCTGTTCATCAGGGCTAACTTTCCCATCTTACCGATCGTCCTATTCGGCCGTTCGTTCACCGGGATCTTCTCTGTCTTCGGCACCGTCCGAGTGTTCTCGTCTCCTGTGCCGGTGTTGCTATCCTTGCTGCGGCGGGATTTAGAGCGGTGCCGCTGACGCCGGCGCTTTGGTTGTGTCTTAGGAGGGCCATCCTCAACTGGGTTTTCCTTGTCATCGCCGCTATCACTACTAGGAAAAGGCCTACTAGTGGCGCACCAGTTTTGCCTATTAATGGCGCACTACTGGTGCACCACTAGTACCACGCCACTAGTATTATATACTAATGGCGCGCCACGCCGTGCGCCATTAGTATAGACCACCATGCGCCATTAGTACGCCTCCCAGGGGGTCATATTTACCCATGTGCTTTGGCATACTAATGGCGCAATGTGGGGTGATGCGCCATTAGTATCCTTTGGCATACTAATGGCGCACTGTGTAGTGATGCGCCATTAGTATCCTTTGGCATACTAATGGCACACTTTGAGGTGATGCGCCATTAGTATGAATATTAGGTTTTATTTTTTTACTTTTCTGATTTTTGCACAGGTTACAAAATATATTATTGGACAGAATATAAACAACACCACACAGCAACAGCAGATTCATCGAATACAATATAAGATTAGTCTCCGAATACAATTCATCATATTAGTCTCCGAATTCAAAAGACCGAACAAAGATAGAACATTACAAGTCTCGAGACCGCGAGTAGCGAAGTTTGTCTTCACATTACAAGTCGATATCGATCATCTAAACTACCATCACATAGAAGAGAGCTGCGGTCATCACGATAAGCATCATCGTGATGAAACCGGTCTTCATCCGGTTCCTCCAACGCCCCTCCTCTCTCCCGCTAGATAGCGGGCGATCTAGATTCCGCCTCCGCCCTAGTGGTGTACCCTTTGTAACTGTTACCGCTGAAGCGGTGAACCTGTCTCCGACACTCCTCCCGATCGTCAGAGACTCAGGGAACCTTACCCTTGTACACGACATACGACGACATCTCTATGCACAAGCCAAACAATAGACAATACATAAGCAATATATAAGTATGCAACAAAAGGATCGGAAGAGAAAAGCAAGACATTAATAGCACGATTCATGGTCCTACTAATAAATAGCATCGATTACATCTAAGTTGAACGATTGTCCAAACTAAAGAGACATACAATTCATAAAAGTTTAATTACAACATGAGCCAATCAGTGTTTCAGAACTACACATAGCATCACTACTTTCGACTTGACTCATGGGACCGGAGTGTGGATGAAGCCGCCGTCTGTCATGATGGTCATGAAATCGCGGGCGTTGTCAGCCTGCATTTGTAGCGTTGTGTCTATCTCACTGTTGAACGGTTGATATCTGAGGTAGAACTGCCCCGAGGTATGAAGGACATCTTGATGGATGATTTCCGCAAGCTCGATCGATGCGAAGAATTCTTGTCCGATGTCCGCGTCTGGATTGCCGGCAAGCTCGCGGCCCAATCTTTGAGATTATCTGTTAGCGTAAGGTGATGATGGTCCCGTCTGATCGCCTCGCATGTGATGGAGGGCATAGTAGGCATCCTTCGATCGCCAGCGGTTGCTTGACGCAGAGAACGTCGACAGTGGCCGAACACGTGCTCGCCGTACCTATGAACTGGCACGGTGAAGGTGCCTCCAAATTTGGCGTGGCCAGGAGAACATCATCAAGAACTTTCTTGATATTTGTGTATTCTATCTTGGAGTCACGATTCGGTCGAAAATCGTGGCCATGGAATATTTCGGGCTTAAGAGGATGAGTGTGCAATGTGTGTCACCGCACGTAACACGGAATGTTAGAAAAAAGAACGATCAAAATCTAAGAAATCATATGTTACGGGGCGGTTGAGGGGACGACTTACTCGGGAAAGTAAGGCACGAGGAAGTTATCCTTATCTGGGTTTGCCAGAATGACGCCTTCGAGGTAAGAATCGCGACCTGCCGGTCCCCAGCACTGCCCAAGATCTTGGCACGCATGTAGAAGGGGTCGACTATCACGATGTCCGGGGTCTTGTCTCTAATGATCCGCATCTCCATACTCAGCGAAAATAGCCGAACGAAGGTGTAGTGCAGCGGATGAAGGTTAAACATAGCAAAGATGTCATCAAACCACAGGACGATCGTACCCCCGATGGCGCCATCCACAAAGCCCTTTCCCTCTGGCACCTTGGCCATGAAAACCGGGTATGCCACATCATTCTCTCTGAGATGCCGCTTCTCCAAAGAAAGAACACTGTCATGCAGACTCCGCATAGCACTGGTTGCAGCATTGAGCATATTTGTCGGTAGCATCTCCCTACCTGCCACATGCACCCTCCTCGAGATACCGTTAGGTGAAGGTGGCCCGTCCTGAGCACGGATCGTACTCGGTGCCGGCTGGCTCGCACCGGCGCCCTTTTTAGTCTTTCGTTTCCGGCCCTTCTTCTTGATCTGCTGTAATGGGAGCGAGTTCTGCTCACAGACCGCCTTCTTGAGCGTGTTGGGGATGATAATATTTCGCACCTCAGCTATCTGAGGCTCGGTGAAGGCGGCAGCTGGGCGTCTCGAGAATCTGAACGCCGCGACGCCGCTGTTGCAACTGGGTTTCTCCGTCGTACCAGCTAGATCACGGTCGTCTTGGTTGGGTTCTTGAGAAGGAGGCCCGCAGAACTCGTCACCGCACCCATGTTCGGCAAAGTACTTATCGATGTTGGTAAATGTACCGTCATCGTTGTCGTCATCGTCCGGATCCTGTGCCATATGCGTGTCCGGATCCTGTGCCATAGGGATGTCCGGCAGGTCTGATAGCGTTGCGGCGTTCTTGCCATGGCTTGGCGCCGGCACGACTGGCGGTCTTGTCTGTGGGGTGGTGTCCCCCGCCCCCAAACGAATCTGGCTCTTCGGTCAAAGCGGGGGCCAGCTTACGCAGGCGCTGAGGGTCATCTCATCTTCTTCGTCGGCCCCAGCGGGTCGAATCGGAGGTAACAGCTCGTCGCAGCCTGGCAGCACCCGAACCACTTCAACCCTATACACTATGGGTGGCATCGGATTACAGTGGAACACGGGGTTGCCCGGTTGAACGATTCTGCCCTTGGCGACATCGACCAACTCGCCACCCACGAAGTGCAGGAGAGTGCAAGGAACGTTGGCGGCGCCCTGCGAAAACATGTAGGGTGTCAGGGATGCCCAGTCAAAGGCAAGGAGATGAAGTAATCGGCCGAGAGGCTTAGTTACCATGATGCCGTCGAGCTCGGCTAATGTCGAGGCACCGCCAACGGCGGGCGTGCAACTGATGGAGGGGACGCTTGCTAGCGAGGTGCCGGCCGGCGTACACCCGGGTGCATTAAGCTCCAATGCCGTGCGGTATGGAGACACGAATACCGCCTCCTCCGGAGACACCAATGGCGCCACGCTGCTGCGTTGTGTGAGTTCTTGGCCGTGAAGCTGGGAACCGGGAGGACCTCGTTGGCCGCCTGCAATCGACGTCGTCAGCCCATGAATCAACGTAGGCACCATGGCGTTGAGAGTCGTTCCCAGTTGTTGTTGCACTTGGTGTTGGACAATCTCCGGAATCCGCGCCACTTGTGCCTTGAGTGCTTCAACCTCGCGCGACTGGCTTTCCGAGCTGGTCTTTTTCTCCTTTCGCCCACCAGCGGTATAGTATGACGACCATTTTGTGGACAAGCCTTTGCCGCCACACGACCGGTGACGTCGGCTTCGAAGCTTATCCTTGTTTTTCATTACGTTCAACACCCTATTTAAAGGGGTGTCTAAAGGGGAGCTCTGAGACGACCCCACGCTACTGCTTTCATTGTCCTGTAGAAGGAACGTGAACCATTTAGAAATAGGGTTTTTATCAGTTTTGCCATCGGTTGTATTACACTACTCAGTTCTGCCACTAAATTTTTTCACTGCTCAGAAATGCCACTGTTCCATTAGGCGCGTGCTAAAAAAAGCCATTTTTTCATCGTTACCGTCACGTCAATGGACGTTGACCGAAGGTAGATGACAAAAATACCCCTATTCTTTTTGTCAACTATCCTCTCTTTTGTTTGAGCTATGGGCCCACCTGTAAGGCGAGCATGAAAATAGAAGACAAAAATTGGAGCTAGGGGGTTTCGAACCTAAGACCACGACCAGGACAGGCGCGCGTGCTAACCATTTGAGCTAAGGGAAAGTTTTGATATAGAAGGAAACGTATGTCCTATATCCTTTAGGTAAATAATATTCAAACGCTCGCTATTCCATTTCTCCAGCTAGCTAATTCATGCATCACACACTAATTGACAGCAACAACAAATATGATAGCAGGAGCACATGATTTTCTAAATTTCTCTGAGAATTTCAGCATTGTGCCTGCCCATTTTTCTGAAAACAACACAAATGCAGCAAGGTTTACAAACTTCACAGGTGCAGCCTTTTTTACTTCTAGTATCCATAATTCCATAGTCATCCTTACCATCAGAACACGTGTACCAAATTGCACACGAGTATCAACAAGGCACCAATCAGCTACTACAAATTCTACACAAGAAATTCCATCTCTACAACCTACTATGAGCCACACACCCACCACACTAAGAATTAGCATACTCACCCTGCAGGAATTTCAGAGGCTGCAACATGTTGGGGCGTCTGGTGGCCGACGCAGATCTCCGATTCAGGACGGTTGTCGTCGCCATTGCCAGGGAACAAGGCATCAGAGGAGGTGGCGGAGCTGGACTTGGGAGGAGCTGCGAAGTCAGGCGGGAGAAGCGACGGAGCTGCCTGCCTCGAGTGGCGGTGCTGGGCATGAGGCAGCGCCGAAGCCGCGACGAGGGTGGCGCTGGCGGGCAGCGCGCCGGAGCTGGGCGGGCAGCCTAGCGACCGGTGGTTGCAGTTGAGGATCGGCAGGCTGCGGCTAGGGATTATGGTTCCGGCTAGGGAAACTGTCTGACGAGTGTTAGATATTGGATAAGGATAAGTACATTTGTTCCTCAAACAAATGCTTCCATTGGATGCGGTGGTTAGCTTGCCCGCTCACCACACTCAGGTCTCTGGTTCGATCCACCACGTCGCTCTTTTTCCTCGTAATTTCTTTTCCTACTCCTTGACAAGTTGGGCCCACACCATGGAGAGAGATCTTGCAAATGAGACCAGGGGCATTATAGTCATATAACATGGTCAACGTCCATTGACTGACGGTAACGGTGAAAAAATGGCTTTTTGAGCACGCCCTATGTAACGATTGGCATTTCGAAGCAAAGGAAAAATTTGGTGGCAGAACTGAGTAGTGTAGTACAACCGATGGCAAAACTGATAATAACCCTTAGAAATATTGGGGATTAATTAGAATGCAACCATATGGAGCTAATTACACGGGGGTGTATTCCTTACCAGAACAAGCTCAAGCGCCCTGGTCTTCGGATCCGTGATAAGCTCCTTTGTTACCGGGTCCTCCTTGTACCGGGCCGTGAGAAAGTTCCTGGTCTGCTTGTCACGGTATTTGTCGAAGCGGGGCGGTAGGCCTTGCTCGGCACGCTCCGCGTCCTCCTTGTCCCATATAGGCTCCGCCACTCTGTAACCACCGGGACCGAGTTGGTGGACCCCTAAGTTCAACTTCTGCATTTCTTTCCCCCACTGACTTGATTTGGAGGTTGCGCTGCTCTCGCACTTGATCTTGAACTCCTTGTAGTCATCTTCGCTCATCAAAGGATATTTCGCCTTGATCTTCTCATAACTATCACCTTTTTTAATCATTGCCTTCACCGTGCTTCTCCAAGTAGATAGGGCCGTGCTCATCCTCGTGAGGGCGGCACTGTTCACTTTATTCCCTGAGAGGCGTGTGTTTGCAAACTCAGCGGGGAACTTGTATCGTTCGTGCAGCTTCGTGAAGAGGAGGCTGCGCCAAATTACCTCGGTCCTTATGCCTTAGGTTCTCGGTGTTGATCGAGACGGTGCTCCGGAGAATGCACCCGAGCTGAACCGAGTACCCCTTGACTATTTCTTTGGGTGCCGTCGGATGCCCGTCGGAGTTCACTTCAGTAAATTCCTCCTTGACGGTGCCGAGCACGCTCGGGCGCCGGTCCTTCTATTGCCTCTTCGGTTGGCTGCCATCTGTGCGTGCGCCGCCATCATCAGTGGTGGCATCCTCGGTGGCACCATCAGTGGTGTCATCCCCGACGCCACTAGGGGCTGTGTAGTCTGGATCGGTGTCTTCCGCGGCATCCTCATAGCGGTGAGCTTCTTCCTCCAACTCCTGGAACAGCTCCCAGAATTGCTTGCCGCCTGAACCGCCGGCCTCATCGTTGTGGGCCATGTTTCGCTCTAAATAGGAAAAAAGTTTGGTCAAAAAGTTGGTTATTGTCAAGGAACAAGATCATGGTCTCATCATTTAGGGTTTGTCGACACCGAGGCATCCTAAAAGCTAAGCTTTTATCATTTAGGGTTTGTCGACGCCGAGGCACCCTAAAAGCCTAAGCGCATATCATTTAGGTTCTCATCGACACCGAGGCACCCTATAGAAGCCAAGTTAAGTTTTCATCATTTAGGGTTTATCGATGCTGAGGCACCCTAGGTTGGGCCTAATCACTTGGCACTAATCACTTGGCTCTATTGCCACCTATGTTGGGTTTATCATCTAGGGTTTATCGATGTTAAGGAGAATTCTAAGTTGGGCCTAATCACTTGGCTCTATTGCCACCTATGGTTTAATGCAGCAAGAATGGCGGGGCAGTAGATCCTACTTAACTAAGTGCTAAGATACCCCTGCCCATGCATTAGTCGCAAGTACCCCATATGGCCTATTTTTAGAAAAGTCATGCTAAAATTCACGGAAAATTTCAGCACAACCTTTGCTGAAAATAGGACATATGGAGTACCCGAATTTGCCGGAACGGAAGTTAATCGACATTCCGGCAAACTCAAGGGCCTCTCGAGGTACCTGCAAATCCATCACGACACAATGGTCGGAGACAAAACCCACCAAACTAGGAAGATGATCATCATCTTTGCAAGTCATTACTTGTCAAATACAGAAGAAGGAACAATTTATTTGTGACATAGTTGGCCCATACAGAAGAAGCAACACCCTGCACTAGCCTAAAAACAAGTGAAGTTTCACCCATATAAGAACAACTTTATAAAATCAGAGAAGTTGCTAAATTTTTTGTATCCTTCATATACACTGGAGTACAATGCTTTATAATGTTCCATCATCATTACAGAAAATTGACAATTGTCCATAACAGTTAACTGAAATTTTTGCCTCATAGCTTGGGTGGGTTAAGTACTAGGAGATTATTTCAGTTTTACATGCAGATTTTGACCAAAAAACACATGGTATTTTTAACAATTTTCAGTTTGGACAGAATACTGAAAACTACATTTATGTATCAACAACATCTTGTTTGCCCCCATCAAGGGGCAGTTAGTTGGCCCTATGCAATTCAAGCATCTACACCCACCTACCAGTTGGCTGGACCTGCAGTTAGCCAGCCATGAACTAACATTTTTTGTGGGTAAAAAGCAAAGAGCTTGTGCATAATTACAAGGGTTATCACCCTCTTTTCCTGTTCAAAAGAAAAGGGCATAAAGAGGGGGAGAAGACCAAGCCCAAGAGAAGGGGGGCAAAAGCATGGGCATGCTTTCGAGCAGTCTTTTCCTTGGTCCTATCAAAAGTGGGACAAAAGCAATGCAGTACTCACTAGATCTATCCATCACCCTAGAAAAAAATGCACTCCTAGTACATGGCCACTGCTATTTTTCTGCTGCTAGGAAAAACATCACTCATTGGAAATGAAAATCTCAGTACCAGCATTTTGAACTTTGAAATGAAATACAGTAGTAGTATTAGTAGTATATGGAGTAGTATCTTGTCTGTGTGCTATCTGAAGCAGAGCATGGAAGCAAGTTTTGCCTCAGAGACCGAATTTAATGAGAGATAGAATTCTACAACCAGCATACTGACCAAAACATCATAATTGATGCAAGGTGTGCCACAAGTGAAATATAAGAAACTAAACATCAACATCAACATACAAGATACAGATCGTCAAAAACTCATAACACGAAACTAAATTGCAGGGTATAAAAAGAATCTAATGAAATAGACACTACAAAAAAATACACTTCCGTGATGATACGTGTTTGTCATAGTAGGTCGCTTTTTTTGTCATGCATGTACATCCATGACAAATTTATGACAGAATCAAGATAGTCATACTGTCTTTGTCATAGAAGTGTTCCATGACATTACCAAAATTATCATCACGGAAGTGTCAACTTCCATGACGATAAATCGCGCATCACAGAAGTGCTTTCGTCAAGGGTGACCGACACGTGGCATCCACCGTAACGGAACGCCATTAAGCTATTGGGTCGGGTTTTGGATCCGATAACCCGTTAACAGCCCCGACCAATGGGAAATTTCCACGTGTAAAATTCTTATTGGTACGGGCCGAAACACGTGTCGACTTGTCGATTGGGTCGAGATAGGCGCCTATGATATGTCGACACGTGCACGGCCCAACAATGGCCCATTCCGTGAAAAAAGGCCGCCCGGTAAAAATTAGCGAGCCGCCCATATAAGGCCTACTTGTGTCAGGTCCATTTAAGCCCACGGCCCATACGAGATGTGCCAATTCGGCCCGTTATAGATTTGACACCATTGCAGCCCATCGTCAATTCGAGCCCGTTAACAGCCCGCTATATACTTGGGCTCAATATCGGCCCGATGAGATTTCGGCCTGTTAACGGCCCATTTAATGGATGGGCCAATTTTCGTGATGTACATCTTTGCCTTTTAGCGACCCATTTAAATGTTGGGCTAATTTCCGACCGGTGTGTCTTTCACTGTTGACAGCCCATAAATCGATGGGCCATTTGTAGTCGGACTGAGTTTGACCTTTTAGTGGCCCATTTAAGTATTGGGCCAATTTACGGCCCGGTGTCACTTTTCGACTGTTGACGGCCCATAAATCAGTTGGGCCATTTGTAGTCGGACCTGAGTTTTGGCTTTTTATTGACCCATTTAAGTGTTGGGCCAATTCCCGGCCCTGTGCGCCTTTCGGCTTGTTAACGGACCATAAATGAGTTGGGCCATTTGTAGTCAGACCTTAGTTTTGGCCTCTTAACGGCCCATGCCCTTCATGGTCCAATACTAGCCCGGTTTCTCTTTCGGCCTGCTAAAGGCCCACAACCTGATTGGGCCGTTTACAATACGACGACTTTCAACCTCTTAGCGGCCCATGCTCTTCATGGTCCAATACAAGCCATTGTCTCTTTCGTCTGCTAAAGGCCTCTACGGTATAGTTGGGCCATATGTAGCCCAAACTTAGTAACGGCTCGTTAACGGCCCATGAAATAAATAGGGGCCACCTGTTGCCCGCTTCGATGTCGGCTCGTTAACGACCGGGAGGTAAGAGGGCCGACCATTAACTTCGGCCTAAGTAACGCCCATTAACTCAATGGGCCCACTAAAGTCCGTTCATGTCTTTAGGCCAAATTAGATAATTTGAGCCCATTACGACGAGCAAAGGTATGGCATACAGGGAATAACGTTGCACACCAGAATATATTACAGGAAATTACATCCACTGGGCAATCAAAGATTGATGCCAGTGCAAATAAATGAGCAGAACCTAACCATCTACAACGTCACAATCTGCAACCTCAGCACAGATGACGCCCATAAGCATGTGGGCAAGTTCTTGCTGCTTTGCCACACTGTCTCTGAAAACATTGATCAGTTGTTGTGTCGCACGACTCTGCACCTCTGATTCATCCACCATTTCCATCATTGCTTCAGCCATTAATTGGTTCACAAACATACATTTATTCCATTGCATTCGAGACAGAGGATCTTTGAGCAGATTCAGATGGCGATTTTGGCGAGCTTGTATTATTGATAGTGGAGAGTGTCTTGACCATCGTATCATAACGTAAATTAGGACGGAACCAAACAGATTAATCATGAGTTATTGCCATATTACCTAGCCTAGATTTACTTTGGAAAGAAACAATGGGGTTTCCTTCTTTGTTTTAGAGTTTGTCTTCTTATCTTCAAAGGACACGCACAAAATTAACACACTAGCATTGCTATCATTGGCCAAGTCGATAATAGGAAAGCAACATTGACACAACAAACTTTTGTGCAACTAGCCTACACCAAATTAACACAATATGGCACAGCTATCATCAGCTAGGTAAGGTAATACGAAAGCAACATTGACACAATGAATGAATGGGCAACCAGAGAAGCACTACAATTCCGTAATGTGCGTGATATGAGATAGCACATTCTTGCATTTCGATCAAGATAAAACTACCAGGCAGTTTTCCTTACAAAAATCAACATTGGCGCCTTTAACATTTTGCTACAACTAATTTTAGATCAGATAAAGGTTAGATTCACGGTGATTAACAAAATACATGCTGATGTAAAAATATAGTGATATACAACAGGTACTTACATCAAGACCTTTGGAGCACGTAGAATTCCGCAAGATATTTTCCTCAAATACGATCCCAATGGAGGAAGTCTTGTATCTTTTAACCTTATTTTCTAAAAGAGAGACGGGTAAGAAACATGTAGAAAATATGATCAGAATGCTATAAAATTTCATGATGCAAGGATATGCACACGCTTCTTAGAATGGAGTTGACATTCTTTTGCTGGACTGGAGCGGACTAGTTCTTTGCCACCAGAATCTGCTTATTATCAGTGGGAGTTGGGTTTCTCTGTGCTGGAGCAGTATCTATGAAAAATGGAGTTGGTTTATTATCTCCTGGCGTTTGGATCTTTTGCAAAGACCTGGTTTGTAACCCTTCATATTCTAACATAGCCGTCTTCCCCTTGCATGCCTTATATAGAAGAATGGTGATTCAGTTATAAAACATGCTACAACAGAGATGGAATAGGTACTGAAGAATAGAAAGTCATGACATATTGACATGTATTCACTCCATCCGGAAATAAATGGATGGGTCTAGGCGTATTTCAGTTCTAGATACATCCAGTTTTATCCATTTCTGCGACATTTAATCCGGACGGAGGGAGTATGATGTAAGAGCTAGGGATACAAAAGGACAACACAGTAAAAAACACTGAAAAACCCTTGCAGAACCAAAGTATTCAAACCCACCGATATGAGATAGTACACTCATGCATTTCGAGGATGCAAAACTACCACACAGTTTTCCTTGCAAAAATCAACATTGTGGCCTTTAATCATACATTTTGCTACAACTAAATTTAGATAAGATAAAGCTTGGATTCATGCTGATTAACAAAATACATACTGATGTAAAAATATAGTGATATACAACAGGTACTTACATCTACATTGGAGCACAGAGAATTCCTGCAAGAATCTTTCCTCATAAACGATACCATTGCATAAAATCTTCTATCTGTTAAGCTTATTTTCTAAAAGAGAGATGGGTAAGAAACATGTAGAAAATATGATCGACATGCTATAAAATTTCATGATGCAAGGATACGCTGCACGCTTCTTAGAATTGAGTTGACATATTTTTTTGGTGGGAAGCAGACTAGTTCTTTGTACTTTGGAATCTGCTTATTATCGGTAGGAGTTGGGTTTCTCTATCTTTGGAGTAGTATCTATAAAAGCTGGAGTTGGTTTATTATCTCTGGAGTTTGGATCTTTTGCAAAGGCCTTGTTTGTAACCCTTGATTCTAACATAGTCGTCTTCCCCTTGCATGCCTTGTATAGAAGAATGGTGCTTTAATTATAAAACATGCAAAGCAGAGAGATGGAATAGGTACTGAAGAATAGAAAGGCATGACATATTGACATGTATTCCCTCCATCCGAAAAAATGGATGGATCTAGGCGTATTTCAGTTCTAGATACATCCTTTTTTATCCATTTCGGCAACATGTAATCCGGACAGAGGGAGTATGGTGTAAGAGCTAGGGATACGACAGGATAACACAACAAAAAAACACTAGCTGAATGTAAAATTGTATGCTAGCGGAATACGTACAGAAATAACTAAGGCAACATACACGTGTATGATTGGGAAAATAAGATGGCATTGCAACAGAGCACTAGAACAACACTTCAATGTAAAAAAACATGGTATGGTGAGATGGATGAAGTACATCTTGATGAATAACAATGCATAAGATATTCGAAGCATGATGTCCAAATTAAGCGAGATGGCATTGCGATAGAGTAGAATGACATTACTTGAATTTGAAAACATGTTATCATGAATGGAATAGGTACTGAAAAGCAGGAAGGCATGACATATTTACATGCATGCTAAGCACATGGCATTGCAACAGAGTAGATACACTCCAGGACATTATATGCATGTTGTACCCATATCACAGGCCAAGTTAGAGCAAGGACCTTCTGGGGTGAAGAGGATTCATCATCTTTCTGCAAGTCTTCTGAAGAGCTGCCTTTACATGTTCCATCATATTGGGTATCATTGACATCAAGTTTATTGGCCTTTACATTGCTCCGTGAGGTTCTTGTGGATATATCAGTGTGCAATTATATCGACATGCATGGAAGACAACTAGTAGTTAGATTTATGCAATGAGTGCCTGTAGGAGACGACATAAATAGTAGGACTGGGGTTAACTAGCAGCAACAGATCTCATAAACTAAAGGGAGAACACAGATGAAAGCTACCGAATATGTATCGTTTGTACTCGAGATTAACTAGATGGCACACAAAAGTATTACAGAACAACATAGGAAATATTAGAAGTGGTATAATACTATAATCACCAGCCTGTGGGATAGCATTGGCTGATGGATAATAACTATGGAACAGTGTTACCTAAAGAACAAGTATCTTAGCTGAACTATGGAATAGCGTTAACTCCTGAACAAGACCCGTAAGAGATCAACATGAATATACAGTGAAATGTGATGATCTATTTTCCATGCTTAGATGAATAACAAAGCCATGAATGTTGCACACAAGTAAGATGAGGGTATAACCTATCGGGCTGCCATCCATAGGAGTGAGCATCATGTGATGGCTTGTCGATGGCCCTGCAGTTGTTGTGGATGTGCATGTCGGGCACGCGCATTCGATCACGAGGAAGCTGTTGAGTGGGGACTATAGCTCCCTTACGGTGTATGCTTCCCTTGTTGGGGCAATGCGGTGAGTCGGAAGGCGGTGTGTGCGAAGATGCAGATAACGCATAATGTTAAGAACAACATATCTCTTTGATCTAAAGAAATACACTAAGAGATCAACAACAAGGTACAAGAGTGGTCACATCGCGTCATTGGTGAAGACTAAATTGGGGTCACACGATTTTATTTTATTTTGGTCTTTGTCAGATCTCGCGGATGGCTGGCCGTCTTGTGCCTCCCGGTGACACTGTTAGGAATCTTCCCCAAAGAGCGACCAACGGCAGAGCAGCTCGCTTCCACCGTTCGTGGCCCGGCCAAAACCCCCGCCTCCCGCCCCCATCAAGACTGTCAGGTTATGCGCGCATGGCCAGTCCACAAAGACTCCCCGTCATCCAGATCCGGCGGCGGCAGTACCTTCAACCTACGCAACTCTAAAAGATAGCCATCTAAGCGCTGCTTCCGCGGCGAACTTGCGGCCCGCACCCTTACGTTAGAGACCAGCCAACCGGCAGCCTAGGAGCTCCGCCGCCTCGAGGGGTGCTGCTTCCCATTACCAAATCGATTGGCCCGTAATAAAAATTCAGACAAGTGACGCCTAAATAAAGTGATTTGAGATGAGGTGCCACCTATCTGGCGGCATGGTGAAGTAGGCAGGTCCAGCTACCGAAGTCGGCGAGGCCGGGCGCTGCGGTGGCGACCGGCGGCAGGAAAGAGCGATGTCGCGACGGTCGGCAACTACACGGCAGCGCCAGGACTCTGGACGGATCCGAAGTTGGAGCCGCTCCGGCGCCGTGAACAACGGCGGGGGTGAATCGGCTCCGGTACGGTTCACGCGGCCGTCGTCGAGGCAGCACCAGCAGCACGGAGTAAGAGGCACACGGCCCAGTGCACGACGGCAAATGGACAGCGTCTCCGGCATTAGGGAGGAGGGCGGCTGTGAAATTGGTGCGGTGGGGGCGCCATGGAGGTGGGGCTGAGGCAGCGGCTCGGGAGAAGGGAGCTTCCAGGAGAAGGTGATTTGGCTCCCACGAGGTATGAATGGGTGCGGGCGGGGGAATTGGGAGGAGTGGAACCATGTCTTCTGACGCATTTATGCGAAATGTGAGGGGAGTTACTGATTCTACCCTTGCCTATAGGCTTCTCGGCTTGGGTCTGTCTTGAGGGTCGGGGATAGTAGAGTAACTTTGCTTCTCCCCAAATAGTGGGCGGGGCGATTTCAAGCGAGGAGGGCGTGTTTTGAACTATAGTGGGCGCGAGCGATTTTAAGTAGGAGAGGCGTGTTATGCCGACCATGGTTTATGAATTATTCGGCACATGTCATTTCGGCCGAGGAGAAGGCGCTTGGATGAAGTTACGAACCTACCCTCGATGTACAACGGGCCAATTGATGCGTGTCCCACATAGGATGGCAATTTCGCGTCTCCCATTTATTTGCTCGGCGAATTCGATCGGCGAGAGGATGTTTAACGGTTCGTTCAAATTTTGGGAGAAACGAGCATCCACGTCTACCTTACCGGTCGATTCGGATCAAAATTTGAAATATTAGCTTGCCACTTCTTTTTTAGATGGAGAGATGATGCTCGGGAGTAATGTGTTTTTACATGCTCGTTGCTAGCGATTTACTATATGACAAATAGTTGACCCACTCAAAAACGCGAATCAAACCCAAAATGAAATATCTCGATTCAATGAAATAGCTCGTTCAGTGGGTCAAAATAGTGAACTAAATCCAAAATTGAACACCTCAATCGAGTAGCATGTTGTACAAGATTATAGTACTCCATGAACATGTTGAAAGTCAAATTAACGAACTTGTTTGATATACGCATATATCCGTTCATGTGTGGATTGCAGACAACATGTTCTCCAATTTAAATATTTGAATGCAAGTTTATATCAAAACATGGTTCATATCAGTCTTTGATGCATAAAACGTGACCTCTCCCTCTCCCGGACTCCTGTTCTCTCTCTCTCTCTCTCTCTCTCTCTCTCTCTTGCCGACAATCTTCAATTCATATGCGCGATCCCATACAAAAACCTTGTTGGTCCCTCTCCCTTTCTCTCCATCTCTCTCTCTCTTTGTGTGTGTGTGTGGGGCGGGGGGGTCTTTCTACTTCGCATGCGTATATACACCATCTATAGGTCTCTCTCGCACACTATGTATGATACTCTAGCTAGTCCAAGCTAGATATCTTGGGTGCACTCATCGTCGCACACAGATTCCTTGGCTCTTTCACTGTAACTCTCTCACGCACCACTATGTCGTCTCGAGCTCTTCCCCCCTCTCAAACTCTCCATCCACAGGTCACACATACACATGCATATCTCACTCGCACTTTTCGATAGGCCCATCTAAAACTCTATCTCTCCCCTCGTTCTCTCTCCATCTCTGCACGCACACACACAATCTCATGCCCAGCTAGCCAAGTATGATGGTCTCTCACTCAATTGTAGGCACATAATCCCCCTATATGTATATGACTAGCTAATCTTAGTCTCCATCACAAACATGTGCATGGTCTATCTCGATTTCTCTCGGGGCATCTTTCTATCGCAAGACGCACTCCCTTGATCTCCCACCCATATAGTCCCCTCACGATCTCGACAGATCTCTCTATCACAAACACACCCTCTCTCCTCCCCATGCGTCCGAGCCATCCATGTGTCCCTCTCGACCTTTGTTCCTTGTTGGCCACACCTCTATTGGACATGTGCTACAGGGGTGTCTCTCTCCGTTGCAAACAATCACACACTATCTATCTTCGTGTATCTCCTCGCCTCGGTTTTCCATCTCGGAGATGCATGCGTGATATGTTCGCATAAGAAATGAAAAAGCACTCTCTCTTTCTAATTTATCATTTGTTGTCACTTTCTCTTTCACACGCATACTCTTTTTGCACACTTACTCATTCTACTTCACACGCACTTGATCTGTCTCGACTGAGGCACTCTCCTCGGTCCATAGCATACAGATTTATTGAAAAGTCAAACATCACAAAGTTTGACCATGTACATGGAGAAAAATAATTACATCTAGTACGGCAAACATATACCATTAGATTCACCATGAGATGTAGTTTTGTATGATGTATCTTTGGTATTGTAGATATAAATAACATTTGCGTAAACCTGATCAAAGTTTCCAAAGTTTGACTTCTAAAAATTTACATACCTTTGCATTATCGGCGGATGGAATATCTCTTTCCCCTCTCAGCTATCGGCCTTTCACTCAGCCTTATCGGGGCTCCTCAATCTCTCTCAAACATTATTGGTCAGTTTGGTTCGTGACCTGAACCTCATGCCTTGATGGCCAGTACTGCCTGGTGCGGACGTGAGATGTAAAATATTTCTTCCTAGCCAGGCTTGTGTGGTCTTTGAAGCGTTTGGTTCATTCTGGGCGAGGCAAAGCATCAACGTCCCATCAATCAATCCATGCATCAATTATTTAATGCCGGTATCCATCCATGTTCTTTGTTAGCCTCGTGGCCACCACGACCGAACGCGGCCAGCGTTGAAATCGATCGCTGGGCGAAAGCTACTGCGATGTCTGGAGTTCAGCCGAGCTAATTGAAGTGCAAGGAACCCGGGCCAGCGGGCTTTCTTTTTCACAGGTAGCAACCAAACAAGCGTGCATGAAATCCAGCCACAACCCAGGCCAGGCAAAAGATGCTCGGGGCGCAAGCCAAACTGGCCTTATATCTCCCCTGTTCACACATACACATGTCTCGCTCGCGCTATACATATGGACCCATCCAACACTCTCCGCCCTTGTTCTCTCTCCATGTGACACGCACCCCCCTAAGTACCATAATCCCTCAATCCATCATAGGCGCA
Source organism: Aegilops bicornis (assembly GCA_021605145.1). NCBI lineage: Eukaryota > Viridiplantae > Streptophyta > Magnoliopsida > Poales > Poaceae > Aegilops > Aegilops bicornis. The sequence continues at coordinate 277,181,495 of CM038670.1, read as the reverse complement.
AGCACTCCCCCCCCCCCCTTGATCCTAAGTATGATTATCTCTTACTAGCCATCAGGAACACACGTATTGTCTCCTTCCATCCATACGTCTAACTCGATATCTCTCGGGGCATCTTCTATCGCGCACACACCTTGTCACTCGATCTCCCACACCCATGTAGTCCCATCACGATCTCCAGAGGATCTCTCTATGACAAACATACACTCTCTCCTCCCCATGTCTGCATTTTCTCTGTACATCTCTCTCGACCTCTCTCCCTTGTTTGTCAGACCCCTCTTGGCCACGTGCTAGGGGTCTTGCTCTCTCGGTTCTAAACAACCACACACTATCTCCTCACCTTGCCTCCGTTGTCGAAGATGCATGTGTGATATGTTTGCATAAGACACGTACGCTTTTTCTCTACTTTTATCGTGTGTTGTCCATGTCTCTTTCACACACGCTTTTACACACACTTTTTCACTCTCTCTCTCTCTCTCTCTCTCTCTCTTGTTAGGGACTCATCCGTCCATAAGCATATGGATGTTTTGAAAAGTCAAACCTCGGAAAAGTTTGACCAGGTATATGTGGAGAAAAACATTTACATACTGGAGCGATCATTAGATTCATCACAACATGTACTTACTTCATACTATCATTTATCTTTGGTATTGTAGATATAAGTAATTTCTTTATAAACTTGTTCAAAGTTTCAAAAGTTTGACTTCAAAAATGTTGGAACTACATTATCAAACGGAGGGACTAGCTCTTTCTCTCTCTCTGCTATCTCTCACGGGCCACCCCTCTCACTCGAACTCTCTATACCGACGGATTATACGCTCACTGTGTCAGCGTATAGCTCCGTATATTGTTTAGTTGACCGGTCAACCAATCCACATGCTGCCTTGTCATTTCGTGTTCAGATCTTCTGTCTTTGGCCCATGTGGCGGTGGGTGAAAATAAGTAAACTAGAGGCCCATCGACACGCGGTGAAGTAAACAAAGTTGAAACCACTGGGTAGCAGCCCGCACGCTAGTAAATTGAGGCGCGATTGAGGACAAACTTCTTGCGCGGGAAGGGCGACTTTTCGCACAATTCACCACTAGCGGCGGCATGCACGTAAGGGCGACTTTTCGCACACCCAAAGACACAACACACACGGCACTGCGTGTACACCGGCGTCGCCGCCGGTTGAGATGGACGGCGAGGAAGCCAACAAGCGGAGGCGGCTCGAGCTAAAACCGCATTCGGCGAGCCTAGACTTCATCAGCAGCCTCCCCGATGACACGCTGCTCGTCATCATCGGCCTCCTCCCCACCAAATCTGCCGTGCAGACCACCCTGCTCTCCCGGCGGTGGCGCCCCCTCTGGCGCTGCGTCCCCCTCAACCTCACGGTCGGCAATTTTGCCTCTGCGGACGGGATTGCAAATGCATGGCCGCGATCTCCAAGATCCTTTCATCGCACCACAGGCCAGCCAAACGCCTTGACATCCGCATGTTCAGTACCAACTGCAAGGTCCAACCCAAGTTCGACGAGTGGTTCTTATCCCCCGCCTTAGATCAGCTCGAGGAGCTCAGCTTTGAAGCTGGACGATGTCGCTCTCTGCCGCCGTACGCGCTCCGCCTCACGCCAATGCTGCGCCGCACCAGCTTCAGCTCCTGCTATCTTCCCCAGATTAATCCCGCGCCCGCTCTTCTTCTCCCTCAACTCAAGCATCTCGACCTCTTCGACATTGTCATCTCGAAGAAGGCTATGGAGCACCTGCTCCTTGGTATCTTCTTCAGTACCTTCGTCTTGAGCAGATCCACGGGTTCATTAGCCTCCGCATCGCCTCGACGAATCTCCGATGGATTTATGTGTCTTGTTGGCCCCGCAACAAGACATCAATTGGGAATAGATCACTCCAGTTGTTCCACGTTATGGTCATTGAGAATGCGCCTTTCCTTGAGAGATTGCTTGTATCGGATCTAGAAGGTCCAACAAAAATCAGGGTCATTGACGCTACCGAAATTGACGGCGTTGGTGTACTCGTTCGCCAAATTCTCTGAACTCTTTATTGGATCCGTGTCGTTCGTGTACAACACTCATCTTCTTCTCCGTCTTCTTGAAATTCACATTTTTAAATTTCTTCTTGATGTATTTACGACCATCTTCGGAAAATGATTCCCACAAGCTTGACCGGTCCATGCATACGGTGAAGATCTTAGCACTAAAATCTATCGGCCCCAATCTGGATCAAGTTGTTGGATTCCTTACATGCTTCCGTGCACGGAGAAGCTACTCATCAAGGTGAAGCTTCTTTCCTATAAGTAAACGGTAATCACAACGTAGCTCAATTTTTTCGTAATTTTCCCAAATTATGATGACAAGTGTAGTGTTAAAAACTTCATCTACGCACTGCACCGAAAGAAATATTTTTAGTATTTTTTTTTCTCACGTGATCACTGCATCATTTTTATGTTGTACTACTATAGTAGCCTAGGCTAGTCATAGTGGAAAGTAACTTATGGTTACCCTAAGAGCAAGTACTACCTCCGTCCTGGTTTACTCTTCCAATTTTGTAGTATCAAAATTTGACCATAGATTTAACTGACAAAATGTTAATGCATGTCACTAAGAACTATATCGTTGGATTCATATTTGAACATAATTTCAAATGGTGTAATTTTTAGTGACATGCATTGGCATTTTCTTAGGTAAATCTATGGTCAAAATTTTATACTAAATATGAGGTAGTATTACAAAAGTGGGCTATGTAGGCCAAAACATGTGCCAAATTCACTTGTGATGCATTTGGCATCGATGCCCCTCCATTGCTCACCTGGTGTCCCAACCTGGATCACCTACTTTGCTCGGTGCCAAATTAACTCACGCAATGAAAAACACCTGCGTGGAAGAGAGAGAGGACTGAGGCAATAAAAATCACTTGTTTGGGAGCGTGAGAGGCTGGTGTAGTTGGTTTGATTGATTTGTTTATACATGTGGGTCTGTGTGCGCAGTGGTGCCAACTCTCTCACATCGCGAGAGCGGTGCCAAAATCTTTTGATTTGACATCGATGCGTATTATGTGGCATACTTTTGCGAAATATGGCATCGGCCACATAGTGGAAGGCAACAAATGCCCAAGCTCTTCATGTGCTCCTAGTTAAATGAGAGGAAAGCAGAGAGAGAGAGAGAGAGAGAGAGAGTGAAAAATATCACTAGCCAGCCAACCCTATCGTATGAGCAAATGATATTGGTACCTCTTGATGACACGGCAATCTTATGCAGCCAGCTGCTCTAATATGTTCTCTTCTTTGCAAATAAAAAGACCGAAAGTGAAAAATGTCTGCACTATAACAATCTCATCGAATGCCTTGATCTTCATCTTACAGAAATTGATTTGATCGACTACCGAGGCAACACATCTGAGATTAAATTGGCCAGGTTCTTTGTTCTGGAGGCAAGTGTGCTCAAGGTAATGAGGTTTGGCGTTCTCTGGCGCAACAATGAATGACGTGCTGATCACCGCAAGCGTCTAAGCCTAAATGACAAAGTCTCCGCAGAAGCTGAATTTGTTTTTGAAACATCAAGTGGCCAGAGACCCGAAAACTTATTTGCCCATTAGTGACTTGTCAGGGTGGTGGATTTTAGTTTGTACGATAATGCTACATCCACCTAAAGTAACGAAAGTTCTTACATAAACTTCCTAGTAATTCCCTCTTCGTAGGTGCAACATTACTCCTAACATTTGTAATATCAGTTTGAAACTTGTAATATTGCCGTGTCCTATTCCTGTGTTTTCAAAATCCTGCGAATCAAACAGGTCCTGAGTTGGTGATGATGTTGTGCCTCCCATCTTTCACCAATAGCCGTCGGATCTAGATCTGACGCATACAAACCAAGCTTCTCCATTTTTGCAAAAAGATGCCCGCGCTTGTTCCCTATTTACAAAAAACTCCTTGTCTCTCACAATCAGCCTCATCTCCTCCCCACCACATCTAGGAGTAGAAGGCCGTGGAAAAATCTAGCACGATGGCCGCTGCCGGAGCCGTCCACCCCCAATCTTGGTGTTTCGTTCAATGCACGAGCATCTACGCACGGGAAATTATGTCGAACAGGGCTAGTTGTAAGCAGGCTAGCTCTACAGCCATGATGATAGTGACTGCAGACGGTGAGGCTGACTATGGTATGCCGAACACGGCGCCTGTACTCAGTGTCATCTCCGTAGCGGTCTTGTCACTTCAACGTGAGGAGCAGCACGTAATAATTTGACCATCGGGTGATGCGGTGCTAGTACTCCTACTACTACATTGGTAGTACTACTACTAGTACTAGTAGCACCACCGTCTGGATTTAGGAGTACTACCACGTCCATCTGGATTTTAGTATTGACTAGCAATATCTAGTAATGCATGTCACCAAAAATGTACTACTCCCTCTGTAAATAAATACATGGTGTTTTATTCCTATCGGCGAGAGAACTTAATGTTTTTTTGCTAACTAGAGTACTGTAATAGGATTACATGCAATGAACTAAACACTGCATGTCATGTTTGATACTAGTCTCAAGTCATTGAAAGCATGCACGGCCCACATCTCTCATTGGTTGATATGTCATGAAATAAGAAACAAGGAGGGAGTTAATGCACCGTGCCTAAGTATTTTGGGATTATTTGGGTTTCATAAGGTGACTTACACAACATTTTTGTTTACATGCATTAACATTTTATTAGTTAAATCAAAGGTCAAAACTTGGCGCAAAATGCAAAGGGGACCAATAAACCAGTAAACATCAAACTTCTCTCGTTTGGCCCCAACTAGAGGTCCGGTGAGATGACTATACTGCACATGCACGGAGGGGGACGCAGCTTCATTGACTTACGACAATTGCCTTTGGGTGAATGACACGTGGCCCCAGGGGGTGGCTGGCCCACCTATCATACAGCCAAAGGCAGGTGCAGTAGAGGGCCGAGGAGTAGTAAGAAATCCTACGCACCTCATACGCTAACCAAGGGCTGAGTGATCACTCGAATCGCAAGATCGATTGACTAGAAGCTACGCTAGACCCATGGAGGCGATGAGCACGAGCATCGATCGGCTGTGCCGGATGGTCCACGACGCCGGCCCTTGGCTCGGCGAGTAGTATTGCTTGAGGCCGCCAGGGCGAGGGGCCGCTTGGACGACAGCTTCGTCTCCTTGTTCGACGAGGTCCTCGTCGGTTTCCTCGACAAGTTCACCGTCGTCAAGAAGCTTGCGGACGACTTTGACGTAAGCCTCCAGCCGACGCGCCCAGGCTCTGCGATGCTCGCCACCCTCAACGGCCACTATGGTAACAACCTCTTCGACGCAATGGTGGCCCTGATTGCCGCCGTCAGCGGCGGAGAATGTCCACCTCGGTCGCGCCGCGCCATAGCTACCGGGCGCAGCAAGACACCATTGACATAATCACCCACGTCTACGCGCAAATCGTCCACAAGGACTAGTACATGCAAGAGGAGGATGATAGGGCGCTGGCCTTCTTGGGCGCGGGGCAACCTTGGGCGCCCTTTGTTCAGAAGCACGTTGAGCTCGCCGCCAACGCCGCTGCGCCTCACACGTCGGTTGGTGACCCGGCGCACTAGGGCGTGAGGATGTCGTTGAACGTTGATGGATCCGTATGTATTTTTATCTTTTCGTCAAATCCATGTAGTAGTATATGATACTACAGTAATTATCTTACCTTTCGCATCAACTTCATAATTTTCGTACGTACTCCATGCATTGACGGCGCCAGAAGCAAACTTCTCATTACTCTAGGAAAAATCGTTATTTTCTATCTATCGGTCGCGCCATGGAGCAGAACCAAAATTTACAAGTTACGAGTTCAAAAGGAAAAGCCTGTCGTGTTCGTGTCGCACCCCCACACGGTTGGTCCGGCATGCCGCTCAAGCGGGAATGCGTGCGGTATTGCATTTTCACTTACAAGTGGGACCGCAGTTGAGCAAACTAACTATCGGCAAACCCCCACCCCGTCCACCGCGCGATGGCTGAGAAAAGAGGACAGGAGGGAGAAGAGATGGCTGTAGCATGGACCCCAAGAAAATTGGTGTCGGATGGGACTCGTGTGGGTGGCGTGTGTCGTACTGCTAGACGTGAATGCTAGTTATGGCCCATGCCACCCCACTATATCGAGCCTATATCGAGGTATGTAGAACAAATTTGCTGCAGCCCGTGCTCAGCCCTCCTCTATCTCTCTTCTCAGCCAGCCAGCGGACGCGCGGAGCCCATCGTCTGTTTGCTCACATGCGGCCCCACATGTCAGTGAAAACACAAGAGGACCCATGAACACGCACATCTTTCACCTCGGCGTGCTGGTGATGAAAAACAAATCCAATATAGATCTTCGGCGGCCGCTTTTGGAGTTACTCAAGAGTAGTAAGATTCTATTTACAGTTTAACCCAAGATTCACATCTCGTGGCTTCAACTACCACTCTATTTTATTTCATGACACGACACGGATCTTTGGATGTCCCGTGTCGGCAAAAGGAGGAAGAACCCGACCAAATCTTCGGTTATGCTCTCGGATTAGACTAGTTGTGCTAACTTAAAAATTTATTGTGTACTCCCTCCGTTCCAAAATACTTGACTTCCATTTGTCCAAAATGGATGTACCTATATACTAAGACATGTCTACATACATATATATTTTGACAAATAGAAGGCATGTATTGTGCAACGGAGGGAGTAGAATGGATGTACCTATATACTAAGACATGTCTAGATACATATATATTTTGACAAATAGAAGGCATGTAGTATTGTGCAACGGAGGGAGTAGAATAGATGCAAGTTTTTGTATTGGGAAGAAGAGTACATCCATATATTGACAGAGCGCAATTTAGTAGATGTTCTATCACTTTTAGCTAGTATAGAATAGAGGCTAGACATGAGACTAGATGCGAGGAAGCAACGTCTACTTCTTTACACTCGAAGAAGAAAGAAGCACGCTAGATCGAGCCTCCACAGATCAACAATGAATGCATCGAGAAGGCACTAATCCAACTTACAGGAGTAGTCAAATGTATTCTTGTGGTTCTTGTTTTCTTTGGTCTTGCTTTTATAGTCAAAATTATCGTTGGAGTTCATGCAAAATGGAGGTTCGTTTGGGTTCGTGCGTTGGAGTTGGCCTTACAAGTGGGTCCACAGTTAAGGAAACCGACTATCGGCAAACCCCCACCTTGCCCGCCGCGCGATGGCTGAAGTTAGAGAAACGACGAGGTTGAAGAGATTGCTCTCGCACGGACTCCAAGAAATAATATGGTGTCAGATGGATGTCGTGGTGGTGGCGTGTGCCGTACTCCTGAACGTGAATGCTTGTTCTGGCCCATGCACCCTACTACTCCTACTACTTACTCCTACTATATACTATACTACTAGTATATCGAGGATTCGAGGTGCTGGTTACGTACAACGAACACATTAACATATGGCTACAGTAAAAACACCCGCCCGACGCGCGAAGCATGTGAAGCTAGTACAAATAGTGTACTACTATTGTTGATTGGCCTCATCCGATAACCTGTTGCATTGCACTTAAAATTATGTATTCGAAAAATATTTTTTTGCCTTGTCGCACCACTAACTCAGAGAAGCGACTCGAAAGCCATTCATAAATTTAGTACAGTAAGTTTATCACGGGCATATCATTTTATTACATAGAACAACAGGTCATCAACCCACATCGACAACGAGGATACATTATAAATACTAAAGTTTTCACCACACAACAAATAACAAGCCATGAAATGAACTTCAACTCAACCATTCCTCGGCATTGGAAACGCTTGCTTTGAATCACAACTGATTCTCTGGGACGGGCCATGCCTTGTCGATCTGGAGACAAACGCAGGACTGACCATCCAGGCTAAAGCGGCCTACTATATCAGTACCAGGGTAGGGAACCACGCAAATGTCCGAGGTATAGACACAATTGCTTCTCATAAATGTGTCAGCAGCGGTTGGATCGCCTTTCACCATCATCGGATAGTTTTGTCCAAGGAAGAGCGAGTTTTCTCCAAGACTATCAATTCATGCCGGGGAGAAGGAGTTGGCGCTAGCACACTAGTATCCATCTGGAATACCATGCAACGGGTGTTGGAATAGGTCCGGAGAGTGCAACCATGGGAGACTACACACTGCTTCCTTAGCGAGAACATCATCGATGGGCTGTATACACACAAGAAGAGGTGATCCATCGAATTAGTTGCTAGGCGCCACGTAGTATATCGGCGCTGCTCGTCCTCATGCTCGTGATCATCACCATCGTCATCTCCCCTTGGTTATAAAAAATCTTCAAGTATAGGTGGTGGGATGTTCACGGGACCTTGGAAACACAAGAACAAGGTTAATTGGTAAAGGGAAACTTGCTAACCCGCATGCATGTGGATGAAACAATTATAATTACGGTGGAAGACAAGCGTGCGAAACAACGAGGATGCCATGCAAAAAGCGATTACCCACGAGTGGTGGCAGCAAACACAAGGCCCTCGTATTGAATTGCATCACAGTACTCATCCGTGTACAGAAACTGATTTTTGAGCAATATCCATCGAGTGAAACCATCAAGGACGACAACAAGCTTGTCGAAGATAGCAACAACATCATAGTTTTTGGAAGTGGAATTAGTTTTTGTAATTCCAAGAGCGATTGGGAACTCGACAAATTGCTATCTTCCGTAGACGACAGTCACCATGATCGTATTTGAACGTACGTAGATCATCTGTGTGCTCAACCTCAGGGCACTCGGAGATTTTTGGAAGTGGAATCACGGCGAGTGTACACATTCACAAGTTCCCACTCGCAATTGTACCCAATATAAACAACCCAATCTCCATTTGCGCCAGCCCAGGACTTACCCTTAGCGATGGCATCTTGACATCACACGTATCATTATCAAGCGGCCATCAACTTGCACAAGGCGAGGCCTCCGTCGTCCATTCGCCCGGTGAAAGGGTCATGGCGAAGAAGATAGGGAGATCAAACCGCTCCTTGACCCTTGGGTTCCTTGCAATGATGTTATTAGTTGAGTCGAGAATGGGCTTGAACGAACCTGCCATGCTAGCCGAGGTGATGACGCCGCACCGATCAATGAGTTCCTCCACCACGTCATCTTTCAGATCGGGGCAAGAATAACGGGGTCGTTTCCGGCCTGTTCCCTCCATGGAGAAGACGATCGAACAATGGCAGAAGAAAGGGTGAAGGGCTGAAGGAAAATGGAGGAGGGAGAGGAAGAGTGTCCGACAACAGTTCCAAATTGAGAGGGAAAGGCGAAGAGTCGGTGGACGGTTGCGAGTTCGCCACGGTTCACGAAGAGGCACCCCGGCCTACACGTTTGTTCGGAAATACTCCTACTACTCGCCGTCGTCTCACTGATATGTTGGAACGGGACCACATGTCAACGAAACATGGTGTGTAATTTCTCGTGCAAAATGCGATCTGGCCGCGTTGGCCCGAGGTGCCGCATTAGTTATCGACCTTCATTTTTTTAATGGCATGCCGATCAGTTTTGAAGCACGACTAACTGGTACTGTATGCAGAGAAAATATAAACTACTCTACCACTACTCCACCTCCAGTACTAGTAGTATAAAATAATATATATAGGCTGGAGCTTCAGCGCTTTCTTGCTAAGGGCTGCCCACTTGCTTCTCACACTACCACCCTCTCTCTAGATCTAAAAAAGACGGACCCTCTCTCCCTCCTCACCGGTGGTCACAGATCCGCCTGGGAAGAGAAGGACGTGCAGCGTTGACGCACTCGTCGTCGGCGAGCTTGGTCACGCACTGACGACAAGGCCGTCCTCTCAGACCTAGCGCCCGCGCGGGATGGCCTCCGTCCCCAAGCTCGTTGTCGTAGTGTGTGCGGAGGACGACGACCACGAGCGAAGCCACTTCCCGCCGACCCTCAGTTATGCTACCTCTTTTCAAGCCATAACCTTGTTCTATTGCCCCATCTGCTACGTCATTGCATGTGGATCTTTTTCCACTCCACCATCTTCCCAATTTGCTATCCTCTACTCTGCTGGCCACGCAGACGAAAACCATAATTAAAGGAAACCCTACGTCATGCAGACTAATCCATGTCTGGGTTGAATAAGGAAAGGAAGGAGACTGTCAGTCCAAGAGAGTAGGCATCGAACCCGCATCTAGGTTGAAAAGGGGAAAATCAGTAGCTAAGGAACGAGTCTCGTGTCTCTTGGTTGAAGAAGGGTAGAAAGGCATGACAACGTAATAGAGAATGACCAGGTCGATCGGTTTGTTGTCCTCGCATAGGAAAAAGGTGGCTAAAGAGAACAAAAATGGGACCGTAATCCACAATGCTGCCTGGATATTTGTTGCTCTGGACAACCATACCTCCCTCACCACTCTGCGTCCGTGGAGGTACATCGTACTGGTGCCTCCCATGCTCTTATTGCCACTTTTTTGCTGTTAGTATAACGCCAACAGTCAAGTTAAGCAATGCTACTGCTAAAGTGATGCCACATTTAACTAATGCCGCTCTCAGTCTAATGACACCCATAAATTTAAGCAATGCCATTTAATGTCACTGGATTATTTCAGGGTTAGCTATTGATTGTGGATGTATTAAAGATTTTTCAGCTATAAGGCATTCTAATCTTTGTTGCAGCCAGATACCAACGATGAAACTTGTTACTCTGTCGATTTTTGCCTTTATTAATGCTTATAGATTACATACCTCACTTTCATGAGATAAGTTAATTTTTTTGTACAATGTCACCAAAATGCCAAGGCGCTGATGTCATTTTATTTTGGTTAAACTGCACAGACAATTATGAAGACAAGAGGAAAGGTCAAGAGTGGGCACCTCCTCCTCCCATGTTCTCTTGAGGAGGTCTGTATGTTTGTCTCTAATGCTGTCGACTACATACCGACATCATGATGTAATGTTAAGTCATTTCCTTTTATGCAGTGCCACCCGAATTGTCAAAGCGGTGATGGCATTTTATTTTAGTAGAACTGCACAAAATTTGCTTAAAAGAAGAGGAAAGGTCGGGAATGGCTCACTTTTCCGAGAAAAAACTATGTATGCCTTCCTCACATCACCATTGTTGCTTTATTTATTCCTTCAAACAGGTGGTTAGAAAGCAGTCTTGCTACCTTTTCCCATTAAGAAATTGGAATGCTTATATTTGTGAGTCTATGCTTCAACTAGTGCCACTTTTAGAGTAATCACACTTTCAATATCTATGCAAAACAGGGATGCTCGATTTTAGTAGAACTGCACAAAAAGTCCAACTGGTTCAACATTAGGAGCATGTTTTTTTCCCAACCTTTATATCCAATTGGTGGCACTATGAGCTGTTCATTACGAAGGTGGTTTGCTACTATCTTGCTACTCTTTTTGTACTATCATTAGATAGTAATACTAGTGGTTTGCATGTGAATTTATTGGCAGGGTGGACCTACATTGGAGGTGCAGGACAGGATTCAATGACTGGATGCTCAATTTCGGTTGTATCGATTTCACCTCTTCCATCATGCAACATGGATATCCTTGGTCTGATGAAGAATAGGCGCTATATTTCTGCTCTGAACCAGCAAATCAATTCAGAATGAAATTGTCCGAGTAAAAAAACATATGATGTCAGATTGTCCGGTCACGAGAACATGACAGATGCTAAGAGGAAGAGACATGTTTAAACCAAAAATACAAGGTGTGGTATATGTTTACTAGCTGCTTGATATTTGTGCAGACAGAGATGTCTGCCCGTTGCTATTTGGCAAACAAACAAAGTGCCCACAATTTTGGTGGAACTGCACAAGAGAATAGTATAGTCAGTGCATGCAGTGCCATTTGAAAATAGACATAGAAAGATTGGATATTCACTTCATGGACTGCAGAAAAGTAGTACTGTACTATTTATTGGCCAACACTAGGTGCTTCATTGCTTTGGTCTGATTATACAATGGGCATCATTTTGCCTAAGTTAAAGTTTGTATTCCGAAAATAGTCTCGCAGTGTGATCGAGGGAAGACCAAATCATATTGCAGTGCAAGTTCCTCCATCATGTCTGGTTCATTCTCATGGTTCCAGCTGTTGGTGAAACCACTTACATTTGCAAGAGGAATTGTAGACTTCACAAACAAATTTGTCTTTTCGATGCATCTTGAATGTTGGCCAATAGAAGCATCCATGTTAGCAGGAAGAACATATGTTTTTTCTAGATCTTTGCTTTTGGAGCTACATATTTGTATATGATCTTTGAGTCATTGAGATGCATTAACATGTTGATCTTATGTATGGGAATCGTACTAGTTAGTTTTAGTTGCGACGCAAGATCCGAAGTGGCTGGTCTTTGCTTTTGGAGCGATTGGGAACTCGACAAATTCCAAGAGCGATTGGGAACTCGACAAATTGCTATCTTCCGTAGACGACAGTCACCATGATCGTATTTGAACGTACGTAGGTCATCTGTGTGCTCAACCTCAGGGCACTCGGAGATTTTTGGAAGTGGAATCCGCTGACGAATGTCAAAGGTAGCAACAACATCATAGTGATCTTTGCATTAACAGTTACTTATTTCTGTTCACTCAGTGTTTACAAGTTACTGATCGATCACTAGCTAGCCTACAAATGCGCTCCTGGCAGTTTTATTTGCGACGCAAGATGCGAAGTGGCAGTTTTTGAATAAAAATGCCTACCTTTGAAGAAACTGACAAGCTACACTATCGATCCTACACGGACAAAATGCCTACCTCTGAAAAGCCCGACAAGCTACACTATCGATCCTACACGGATAAATAGCGGATCAAGCACGTACTACCTCCTTTCCGGTTTGCGGGGCTCAATTCAAGAAGCGACCTACTCGATCCTACACGAATAAATAGCGGATGGCCTTACGTACTAGTACCTCCTTTCCGGTTTGCAGGGCTTAATTCAAACCTCTCACCAACCAAGGTACTCCCTGCGTCCGTGTTTATTAGTCCCGTGAGCAAAGCAGCAAGACCAAGGCATGGCAATAATTAACGGCATGCAGAAGTTTAAGCCTAATAAATTCCAGCGATTTAAGTGGCTGCATGCGTGCCCTCGGCATGCAGAAGTTTAAGCCTAATTAATTCCAGCGATTTAAGTGGCTGCATGCTTTGCCGTGTACTTCTGCGGCGATTACGAGTGCGCATGCAGCCGGCCGTAATTAAGGCAGCTAACTGATGCGAAAAAAGATACGCTTTAAATCCGTGGAATCATTATTGACAAGGAGGGAGATGATTCGAGTGCACTCGTTTGACCGCCATGCCAGCGTGCGACCCAGACGGGACGGGACGACACAGTCATAATTTCCGTTTCTCTAGTTTTCCATGGCAAGCTGGCGCGCTAAGCCATTATTCCGATGACCGTCGCGCTACCTTCCGCCTATAAGTACTGTTTCCCGGCCTTCTCAGGTGCCACCGCGACCCAACTCGCCATATCCTCATAAGCCCACACCGGCCCGACGTTGCTCGCCATGTCCGCCATGCCCCCGCCCGTCCGCGGTAGGCGACGCCGGAGGCGGTCACCGCCGGAACTAGTGTTCGGGTTTTCACCGGAAGGCAGACGGAGGGAGGAGGCATTCTATCTGTCTTTAGATGGCAATGCGGGGATCGAGGAGTTGTTGCAGCGCGACCGCATGGCGGAGGAGCAGGAGTTGTTGGAGCGCGACCGCCTGGTGGAGGAGCAGCGTCTCGCCGATTTGCGCCGCCAGCAGGACATGGAGCAGGCAGCGCACCGACCTCTGAGTCACGAGCAGAGCGCCCGCAACTGGGCCGACTACATGGAGGCCGGTGCCCGGTGTCGGCGTTCTGGGAACGGGGGTCCCCAGACTTGCCTGCCTGCGGCCTGCGGCGGGGCCCAAAGGAGGCCCAAGACAGCCCATCTTCATCAACACAAGCTCAAGACCCTCGCGAGGGGCCAAGCCTCGCGGGGCGGACGACCAGGAGCTTCCTCAGGCACGTCTCGTCAGGTTGGCTCATGAGGAGGCGGAGAGTTCAAGGCAGGGTACCTCGCGAGGTGCCCATGACGCAAGCCATGACGACCAAGGGTGCCGATCAGGCGCCCGGCCCGCGGTCCTCCTTTCCTCTTTGGTGCAAAGGGAGCAAGCGCGGCGAGAGCATCAAGCAAAGGCATCCGTTTGATTGCAACAAGACCAAGACCAGCCCCAACGGCCGGAAGGAGTCATCGTGGAGCCCAAGCAGCGTCATCACTGTGAGCCTTTGGCGGCGAGGACCAACTTTAGTCAGGATAAGTGTACCCGCTGTTCCCCTTCAAAATGGCCAATTGTTGGCGCCCTTCCCGCTCAATATTTGGGAAGAGGCCCAGGGCCTTCGCCTATAAATAGGAGTAGCCACACTCAGAGTGGGGGATGGAGATGATCGAAACGATTGGCATCCAGAGAAAGACAGAGACCCGATCCTCAAGCTAGAGCGATGGGACACCACCTAGCAGTTCATCACACCCACCAAGAACAGACCCTCGCGAGGCTGTTCTTCCTATCTTATTCCTCATCGGCCCAAGAGGCAATCCACCACACCACAAACTAGAGTAGGGTATTACACCTGGCGGTGGCCCGAACTAGTATAAATCTTGTGTCTCTTGTGCTGTTCTGTTTAGTAGTTTAGGTCCCTGCGATTCGGCGAGGTACGAGACGGTGGAGGGTTGGATCTCCGTGCGCACCCCAGTGTTCGAACCTCAAGGGTCTGCCGGAACCCGAAATCCGACATTTGGCGCGCCAGGTAGGGGTGCGCCGGAATCCACCTTCTGCCACCTCGTGTCCCGTCGCATCGCCATCACCATGTCCGGCGACCAAGCGGGCAACTCAGATCCTTGGGCGGCGTGGCCCGCCCACGCAGAGCCGCTCGCCTCGGGCGACCCCGTGCCCCAGGCAGCTCGCGGTCCGCGAGCACCGCGGGCAGCGCGCGACAGGCTTTGGCAGCTCTCACGCCATGGCAGCGCTGATCGGCAGCAAGGGCCTCCAATCACGCCCGCGACCACATCACCGTACACCCGCCCGGGAGCAGGCGAACTCGAGGGCCGCTCACGGTGGCCGAGAGCTGCTGCGGTGCAGGCTGCCGAGAGCGGCCGCGACGTCTTCTTTGGAGCGAGTGGCGAGCTCTGGGCTTCGCCGCCTCGAGGCTCACCCCTTCGCACCCAACTTCCATCTCGGGCCAGGCGGCTCGCCGGGGGCTCCGCGATGCCAGCGGGCTCCAAAGCTACTCCAACACCGGCGAAGCTGTCAGCACCGGGCCGGCGGCGGGGTTGCCCCCGCCCCCGGCCCGCAGAGAAGAAGGACTCGACGTAACTCACGGCCCTGGTGGACCGCCACGCCACCACCCCAGGGGGGGGGCATCGAGCTGCAAGATGGCACGCTCAAGACTCTGGCGTGGCCTTCGGGATGACGGCACCGAAGAATACGTGCCCCACATGATGGACCAAGGGCACCCGCATGAGGGAGAACAAGGCTCACTCCTCGGCCCAGCTGGGGGATGAGGCGCCGAAGCCGAAGCTCTTCCAGAGCCTCGAGGCGGTCCCACCGTCACGCCGGGGCGACGATTATCGGTACCTGTACTTCCTCAAGGGCAAACATACGCTAACCATAGGTCGCAGGAGGTGCAGGTCGCCACGACGGCGGCTGCCCGCTCCGCGATCTCCTACCCCTCGGGAGGCGCGAGGGCTGCCGGAGAGGGGAAGAGATCCGGCATCACCACCACGGCGTTCGGAGCAAGGCGTTCTCAGGAGGTAGGCCCTCTGCTGGGGTGGCGCCTCAGGGCCTGCCCCTGGCGGAGGACCCGTGGTCGTCGGGGGAACCGCTGGCGACCGCTCTACCCCATCGACGGCGTCCTGGTTTCCGGTCGTCGTTGATGGCACTAGAGTGTGGCGCAAGGCGGGGCCCTTGTCTGGCGATATGAAGCAAGGCGATTACACGTGAAGAAGGCCCGGTGCTGTGAAGCTCGCCGCCCGTGACACTCTCACGTAATAATGAGTGGGGCTGTACACGCCCGGAGTCTCAGGGTGCCGACCTCGGGCCACAGGGCTCCCTCCCACGCCCAGTGGCAGCACTTAGCTCCGCGCTGGTGAGAAGACGTCCAAGACTAGACTAGGTGCCGGACGCGGCTTTTCTTCTGCTTTCTTCGCCTTTCCATTTGATTGTCGCTTTCCCTCGCTGGATTTAAGTTGGATTCGAATTTGAGATTTGCGTCTGTTCGGGGAAGGGGTGCTTAGTCTCGTTCGAGCAAATCTCTCGCGTTTCGGTTACCACTCCGCCTCCCCTCGCGAGCCCCTCGCGAGCCGGGCCAGGCCTAGCTTGCGCTGGCCCAGCTGTCGCCGCCCGCGTCCTCTCCGGGAGGGTTTTACTGCAGATCCTACGGATTCGATCAGAGACACTCGGATCGCCGCAGCCTCCCACAGGCTATCTCGGGGCTCGTCTGAAACAAAGGTAAACCAGCCAACCAAAGACGTCATTAGCCAACCACTTGGCGCGGGCGTATGGGCGATGTAACACCTGCTAATACGATGAACACAAGTTTTACATGAGGGGCTCCCCCTCCCAAAATGCTCTCACAACCATCAGGCCAAAACCTGAGTTCTATTCATGCAGGTAACTGAGCAGGACAATACATAATCAGTCGGATAAATCCCCCAATGCGTCCTCAAGAGCACCTCCCGAGCCGTTGCTGGCGTCGCTGGCCTCGCCGTCACTGTCTGCGTGGCCGTCGGTGGCGTCTGGGTTGTTCACCATGCCGCCCTCATCGGCGGCCACGACCACGCCGTCGTTATCCGAAGCGAAGGCCCGGACGAGAGCATCCACATTGTCTTCCACCCGGTCGCCCAGTCGCCCCGGGACGGCACAGGGAACTGAAGGCGATAGCTACGTCAAAGTCGAAGTGGGGTCCATGTCACGGAGATGGCTGAAGACACGAGAAAAGCGGCGCCCAAGCAGCGCGCGGCTCCTCTCCTCCACCAACCTATTGGCCCTGACCGACCGCGCCTCCAGCCGCGCCACCACGTCAGTGAAGAACTGAAGGTTGCCAGCGTAGTTAACCGCGTGCGTCTCGCCAACTGCCGCCTCGCAGATATTACCGAAGGCTGCGTTGGCTCTTTCCCGGAGCATGGAGAGCATGGGGCCGTGCTCATGCTCCAGGATTCGCCGCTGACGCATCTCGTCCGCATTCTGGCGCGCGACGGCCTCGGCCTCCTCCACCCATTGGTGAAGAAGGAGCGCCTCGGCCTGAGAAGTGGTGGACTCCCTCTACGCCACCTCGAGGGCGGCCCGAAGAGCATCGGCCCGCCGCGTCGCATCCTCCAGCTTGGCCCTCAAGGCAGCAGTCCTGCCCTCAGCCTCGGCCTTGATCAACCCGAGCCGCTCCTCAAACTCACACTCGAGGTTCGAGCGCGCCGCCACCACTCGGCATCCGACCTCCTCCAGGACGTGGGCTTCCCGTGCAGCAACCTCATCCTCTGCCCGCGTCGCCAAGCGCTCCCTCGTCTCAAGCGCCAGACTCGCTGGCGTTCGCGGCTTCAAGCATCAGCACCTCCTCACGCTTACGAGCTCCGCCGGTCGCCGGAGGCCACCTTCATCAACGCGAGGCTGCCTCGCGCAGCTCCACTTGCTCCTCCAATGAGTGACACCGGGCAGAGTTCCCTGCCCGCTCCTCCGCCGCCTCTCGCCGCCTGTTAGCTGCCCTGGCCTCCTCGATGGCCCGAGAACAGGCCTCCCGAGAGGCTGCCAGCGACGCCTTGGCCTCTTCATCATCAAGATCGCGCTGGTGGCGCGCAAGGGCGGCAGTGCTCTCCAGCTCACGCCTCTCTGCGGCCAGGCGCAGGCCCTCAGCCTCAAGGCGCGCATCTTCGTCAGCGAGCTCTTCACCAAGAAGGCTCACCGCGTAAGCCGCCCTTCGAAGAAATCCTTGGCGAAGGGCGCGGCGCTCCCGGCCAGCCTTCATACGCCCCTAAACACCATCAACCGCCCCAGGCGGGCGCCAGGAGCTGCGAATCAACACTCCCACTCCGAGCAGGGGGCTGGAGGCTGGCACCCTCGCGACGGCCGGGCACGCCGCGCCAAAGGCCCGGCCTAGAGCCAGCCCATCCCCAAACGAGGGGCGCAGGAAGCGCCTCAGCCAATCGCCGTCCACGACCAGGCGAGAAGCCCACGTCAGGCTAGCTATGCCACGGGAAGGCTCGCGAGGAAGGGTCGCGGCCTTGCAGGCCACGACAGCGCCTCGGGGCGGTTCACCTCCCCGGTCGCCCTCACCACAAGGGCTCCACTGCTTGGAGCACTCAAGGACGGGGGAGGAGGCGAAGCCGGGGAGGACGGCTCCTCACCCGTCTCCGTGAACTCGGCAGGAAGGGGCCTGCAGGGCAAGGATCAATACAAGCAGCAGAAGAATCAGGAGCTGGAGAAGGAGAAGGCTTACTCATCAGTGGCGAAGTACTTCCTACAGCTTGACATGCATAAGGGTAATCATCGCCCGGGGCCTCGAAGTTCACGCGAAACGACCCAAGATTTGAGTGTGGGTCACCTGCGAGGGAGAAGCATCGAGGCGACCTGCGTCCGGCGTCTGATGCTGCCAGTCCCCTCACCAAGAGAAGCAGCAGGGGCCTCGGGGGCTCCATCCGCAGGCGCTAAGGGCGGCTGCCTGCCGCCCTCAGCCGCAGCGGCACGAGCCTCAGGAGCTGCTCCCTCATGAGCGTCGCCCGTGGCCACCCCGGGCGGGGTCCCTTGACCTCTGGCGGCTCGTGCCTCCCCGCTCTGCCACTTGAGGAGGAGCCGCTGGGCCGACCGGAAGGGTTGTCACCATCCTTTGGATTCTCGCGAGGCCCCGGAGACCCGGTGCGCGGCCCCCATTCATCGAAGATAGGCATCTGGTTCACAAAATCACCCTGCTCGCAGAGGTACAGAAGGCCCCTCCATGCCGGATGCCACCGGGTTGGGGTCGCCGGTCGGGACCAGGAGCACTTTCCTTAGCGCTTGAGCGTCGGATCTTCTTCCCGAGCCTCATACGATCACCGAGCCAGCCAAGGCCCACATCCGGTGGGAATGGCGTTGGAGAGGAGCAATGCGACGCGTCAGAACTCCTTCACCACCTTGGCGCTGTCACGAAGCGACCTCGAGGAACGCAAGCGGCGCCAGACAAAGATGAGCCGAGGGCTTGAAAGCGTCTCTGGCCCCACCGAATTGGGGACATCGGTGAGGTTGGCTCCGATGGCGTGGGCTGGGCACCCCACATCCACGTACAACCACCTCTCGCGTAACTCAGCCCGGCGGAGGCGGAGCTAAAGTCAATCCACGAGGTCATTGCCCTGTCTCAAGGCGGCGTGAAGCTCACACACACCGAGCAGTGCGTGTGGACCACAAGCCGCAGAGAGAAGAAGAGGCGCAGCAAGGCAACCGGAGGAAGGATGCCCATCATTGCTTCACAAACGGCGAAGACTGAGAGGAGAGTGATGGACTCAGGACCCAGATGCATCATGTGGATCTGATAGTGGGAAAGCACGGCATTGAAGAAATCAGAGAAGGGGGGAACCAGCCCCGCCCACAGGGCGTCAGCAAAATACCGGACCTCGGTGACTATCACAGCCGATAGAGAAGTGGGGCCAGCGGGCCAGGCCGTCGTCCTCCCGCATTCATTGAAGGTGGTGGCCAGAGCCGAACTAACCTTGCCCAAGCCCTCTAGATTGAGTATGATCGACGGGTCGACGACGGAGGCCGCTGGCGGCGGCGAGCGAGGCGGAGGCACACGTTTCTTCCCCTTCCCCTTCTTCGTCGGAGCCATGGCGATTGAAGGGGGGGGGGCGGGAAGATTCGAGATTGGATTGAAAATGGAAGCTGGAGTTCAAGAGGGGGAAGGACAGGGGCGCACAAGCAGCAGAGAGGAGAACGGATGTGTACAAGCAACGTGTCCGCCTAGCAAGGCACGAAATAAGGAGGCGTGGGGAATAGTGCCGCCATACGTCCAATCAACCGCCATCATCGTCTCCCAAGGTCAGCAGGCTGTTAGGGCCCTTGACGCTTCAGACTTGCCCTTTCGCCTCTCTGCTCGGCCAAGTTCGGGCGCGCCCGTGGGCACAGGGGGCTACTGTCGGCGTTGCAGGGAGCGAGGTCCCCAGACTTGCTCACTGCTGACTGGGCGTGGCCCAAAGGAGGCCCAGGACAGCCCATCTTCATCAACACAAGCTCAAGACCCTCACGAGGGGCCAAGCCTCGCGGGGCGGACGACCAGGAGCTTCCTCAGGCACGGCTCGTCAGGTTGGCTCATGAGGAGGTGGAGAGTTCAAGGCAGGGTACCTCGCGAGGTGCCCATGATGCAAGCCATGACGACCAAGGGCGCCCGATCGAGGCGCCAGCCAGCATAACGTCCTCCTTTCCTCTTTGGTGCAAAGGGAGCAAGCGCAGCGAGAGCATCAAGCAAAGGCATCCGTTTGGTGCAACAAGACCAAGACCAGCCCCAACGGCTGGAAGGAGTCATCGTGGAGCCCAAGCAGGCGTCATCACCAGAGCCTTTGGCGGCGAGGACCAACTTTAGTCAGGATAAGTGTACCCGTTGTTCCCCTTCAAAATGGCCAATTGTTGGCGCCCTTCCCGCTCAATATTTGGGAAGAGGCCCAGGGCCTTCGCCTATAAATAGGAGTAGCCACACTCAGAGTGGGGGATGGAGACGATCAAAACGATCGGCATCCAGAGAAAGACAGAGACCCGATCCTCAAGCTAGAGCGACGGGACACCACCTAGCAGTTCATCACACCCACCAAGAACAGACCCTCGCGAGGCTGTTCTTCCCTCCTATCTTATTCCTCATCAGCCCAAGAGGCAATCCACCACACCACAAACTAGAGTAGGGTATTACACCTGGCGGTGGCCCGAAATAGTATAAATCGTGTGTCTCTTGTGCTGTTCTGTTTAGTAGTTTTAGGTCCCTGCGATTCGGCGAGGTACGAGACGGTGGAGGGTTGGATCTCCGCGCGCACCCCAGTGTTCGAACCTCAAGGGTCTGCCGGAACCCGAAATCCGACACCCGGCAAATAGCCCTGGAGGCTGTCGGGCACGCACGCGTTCGCAACGCCGATTTTTACTACCAGCTCGTCAAGTGGGTTTCCCGCTTGGAAGCCGAAGCTTCGGTGGACCACGCCGACATGGAAAGGGCCAGCAGCAGCGAGCAACGCGCCCTATCGCACCTCTGGCAAGTCCGAGGCGAGGCGGAGGACGCCGGTGCCGGCGTTTAGCATGGACAGCAGATGGCGGCCGGCATCGTCTAGTTAGCTAAGAGTAAGTTAGTACTTGTACGCTGCGCTACTAGAGTGTTAGTGGGAGTAGATACTTCACTTGGCTATGATGGTTATCAACATGGAATTTCAGTACTCTATATGTGGATCAGACCTGTTACTTTGCTCTGAATGTTGAACTTTCCGTTTGAACGTATGGAATGGGCTGTTATTTTTTTAAATGGGTTGTATTTGTCCTCCACGGTTTAGAGGCTGACTTGTGGGCCTAGCAAGTTGACGCGTACACAATCGGGGAGATGATTGTATGTGGAGAGGATGACAGCGAGGGACCCGCCAAGGTCATGGCAGATCGCAAGCCTCCTTATTTCAAGCCAATAAAAAATGGCTCCTCCTAGTGGATTCGACATCTGGGTCCCATGCCATTGTCAACGTAGTCAATAAGCGAGAGAACTGCACAACGAAGCGGTTGACACGAGGACCCGACAGCTCGCCCGATTATTTTTGTTTTGGGTTAATTTGATAAATGCCACTCCAAATCTGGTGTATCCGAGAAATGCCACCGCAATTTCCAAACTTTGAAAAATGCCATTTCATGCCATTTCTAGTGGCATTTTTGAAGTCCGGAGTGGCGTTTTTCAAAGTTTGCAAACTACGGTGGCGTTTTCAAAGTTTGCAAAATTGCAGTGGCATTTTCAAAGTTTGGAAATCGCGATGGCATTTTTATGAATCGCCATAATTGGAGTGGCATTTATCTAATTTGTTTTTGAGGCCAGGCGAGGTGTCAACTGGGCATGCGGGACACTCGGCTGTCTAGACAGCCTTTTCTTTTATGTTTACCACAGACCAGCCCAGTAGTTTTTTTTCTTTCTGAAAATGGCTAACCCAGTTTTTTTGTGATTTGTCAAGTAAGTCGCTTTATCAGGCCTGCTAGGCTGCAAATATTTCAAGACGAGGAGAGTGGCCTATCAGTAATGAGAAATGGGCAATACATTTTTAAAACACATCAAACTGGCAATTACTTTCAAATATCTTTTTTTATTTCGAGATTTTAAATTGCATCGATTTTTATGCATGGACAATTTATTGGATTTTATATTGATATACATTTATTTTTAAAATCAGTCTGAATGTGACTCGAAATTTCGGGATTAAAAACAGTTCAGACCGCACCGACATATGCAAAATTTCGTATAATTTTTTAACCGTGGCCACAATATGGGCTGTAATGCTAACATAAAGAATATGGGCTCCAAAAAACCCGTAAGAATTAGCAAATGGGCTGAAAATTATTAGAAATAATGGCAGATGAGCTGTATGCTGTTTTCCACAGATTTGAGGCTTTCCTAAAAAAAAGGTTGACGCACAAGCAGTGACTGTTGGATGTCCATCCAACGGCCGTCGTGCTTCTTCAAAATCTGCTCTTCTGCTCGGCCCGCTCAAACAAGCGTCGGCGGGACTGCTCGCTCCTCCTCCTCATGACCGGGTCAGGTTGCCGCCGCCAGCAGCCTCAACCCCACCGTAATCCCATCATGGCCTAGCCATCCCTCTACTCACCCACACCTGTTGTTATTCTCCGGTGACGGCAGACGAACGATAAACCCTCGTGCAGTCGTACTCCCCTCCGCGTGGGAAACAAGCTGCCGAGTCTTCCCGCCTCTGTGTCATTCCTTCCTAGGCCTCGCCGTCGTCCACTGCCCTGGTGCTCTCGGCGCGGCCTAGTCAACATGGTCAACGATTGACATGCATCTGAAGTGGACTGTACGTGGAGAGGCTGACAGCTGGGTCCACGGCCGCACGCAAGGAAATGCCTCCTTATTACGCGCAAAATAATGATTCCTCCACCTGACATCTGGGACCCATCGAAAGGGCCTCTGTATTTCGTGAAAAAACGTCCATCGCTGACGGCTCGGACCCACCAGCTATATCTTCGCACGCAAGGAAGTGCCTCCTTATTACATAAAAAATGAATACTCCCCTATTAGCTGGGACCCGGTATAGTGGCAGGCTGACTTGTGGGCCTACTAAGTTGACGGGGCGTGGGGCTTTGTCAACTTAGTCAATATGCACGATTCTAGATCCGATTGACCGTGATGTCCATCCAACGGCCGTAGTGCTTCTTCAACCTCTGGTCTTCTTGCTCCGGCCGCCCAAACCAGCGCCGGTCGTGCCTCGTGCTCCTGCCTCCCGTGGCCGGCTGCGATCTGCGGCGGAGGCCTCACCGCCCCCTACTACTCCCGCCACTGGCCAGGCCATCCCTCTACTCACCCACACCCCCTGTTATTCTGCGGCGACGACAACCTCACACCGCAGCCGAACCAGTGAACCCTCGTACTCCTCTCCGCGCGGGCTTCCACTGCTGCATCTTCCCCGGCTCCGTGTCGTCCCCTTCCTAGGCCTCACCGTCGTCCAGACCACCGCCCTGGTGCTCTCGGCGCCGCGTGGTCAACGTGGTCAATGACCGACTTTCAATGGAAGAGTACTGTACGTGGAGAGGCTGACAGCTAGGTCCAGGCGACCGCAAGGAAGTGCCTCCTTATTACGCGCAAAATAATTATTCCTCCACCTGACAGCAGCGACCCACTGTACGGGCCACCTTATTTCGCGAAAAAAACGTTTCCCCCCTGACTGCTCGGACCCACCGGACGGGCCAGTGTATTTCACAAAAAAAACGTTCCCCCCCGCTGTCAGCTCGGACCCACCGGAAGTGCCTCCTTATTACGCACAGAAAAATGAATACTTCCCCTGCTAGCCGGGACCCACCATGGTGGGAGGCTGACTTGTGGGCCTACTAAGTTGAATGGGACGGGGGCCTTTGTCAACTTTAGTCAATATGAATGATTCTAGCTCCACGGACTGTACGATGTACATCCAACGGCCGTAGTGCTTCTTCAACCTCTGGTCTTCTTGCTCCAGCCGCCCAAAGCAGCGCCGGTCGTGCCGCATGCTCCTGCCTCCCGTGGCCGGCTGTGCTGCCGCGGAGGCCTCACTGCCCCTACTATTCCCACCGCTGGCCAGGCCCTGCGGCGACGGCAGCCTCACACCGCAGCCGAACCAGTGAACCCTCGTACTCCTCTCCGCACGCGCGCGGGCTTCCACTGTCGCGTCTTCCCCGGCTCCCCGTCGTCCCCTTCCTAGGCCTCGCCGTCGTCAACCGCCCTGGTGTTCTCGGCGCGGCGTTGTCAACGTGGTCAAGGAACGACTTCCATCGGACGGGGACCGTACGTGGAGAGGCTGATAGCTGGGTCCACGGCCGGAGCAAGGAAGTGCCTCCTTATTACGTGCAAAAATAATTATTCCTCCACCTGACAGTGGGGACCCACCGGACGGGCCACCGTATTTCGCCCCCTGACTGCTGGGACCCACCAGCTACATCTTCGCAGGCAAGGAAGTGCCTAACAGTCGAGACCCACCTGGCCGAAGCGTACGTAGCGTTGTCATTCTGGTCGCGAACGGTATGCATACATATATCTTTGGTGGATGTAGATGCGCGCGCGCGGGCGTAGTAGAGGCGGCCAGGGTGCAAGAAATAAAATCTGACCCGCGTATGTGTACATCTGGCGGGGTCTCGAACGCCTACTCGCGCATACGTACGGCGAGGGCTCGTGTACATGGCTGGGTCGGAACGGAGAAACAGCGTCGTCGTCGTGTTCATGGGGAGGCAACGGAATGCGTCGTTTTCATCGGGAGGCAACGCGACTGGGTCAGAACGGAATGCGTGGTCATGTTCATCGGGAGGGCTTGGACGGAATAGGCGATGGAAACGAGGCCTGGCGTCAAGCTGGAGGAAAGCGGACCTCCCTACGGTCAAAACGGGGTCCTGTTGATCGGGAGGGATGTGGCCTACCGCTGTGAGAGAAGCGGACCTCCCACGGTCGAAATGGGGTCCTGTTGATCGGGAGGGTGTGGCGTGCCGCAAAACACAGGAAGCGGACCTCCTATGGTCGTAAGCAGGGGTCCTTTGATCGGGGCCAGGTGTGGCGTACCGCCAAAGCGGAGAAAGCAGACTTGTGTTGGAGCGCTACGGTCAGCAGGGGTCCTGTTCGCCGGGAGGTGTGGCGTCGCAAAGCAGGACTCCATGGGATACTATTCATCTCCACGTCGACCCCTCCGGCCTCCACGAGCCATCGTTCATCCACCGTCGACCTCCTCCGGCCTCCACGGGCTCCTGTTCATCCCGGCCTCCACCGCGCTACTCACTCCAGCTACTGTTCAACCACCCCTCCACCGTCTATTGTTCATCCAGCCCTCCACACCACGAGGTCCTGTTCAACCACCCTCCACGGGCACCCCTCCACCGTCTACTGTTCATCCTGCCCTCCACGGGGTGGTCCTGTTCATCCAGCCCTCCACGGGGTCCTGTTCATCCAGCCCCAACCGGCTCGATCGATCGGGGTTCTGTTCATCCAGAGGCAACAGCACGGGGTCCTGTTCATCCACCCCCACCGGGAACTGTTCATCCAACCCCCCCTGCAACGCTCACTGTTCATCCAGAGGCAGCATCGATCGGCTTCAGTTAGCAGCAGTAGCGAAGGAATCGCTCGATTGGGTTCAGTTAACAGCCATCGATCGATCGCTCGGGTTCAGTAACGCGTAGCCGCAGTAATCGCCGGTTCGATTAGAGAGCCCAACGCCTCGCTTTCGAGTTGATTAGAGCCAACGCCTCACACACATGCGCGCGTGCGTGTACGAGAAAGCAGCGCATCGCTCGACCTCCGACCTCCCACCGTAGCAGGAACTCCCGAAATTTTCCTCCCCTCGCTTCTACCATGGTTTTTTCCGTCATGGACGACCCAAAGAATGTCATGCAGCTGCGTCTCTGCCCGCCTGTGACGAAAAGCCCATTTTCTGTCATGATTTTTTGTCATAGAAGTAGGAGCCCACCACATCTATGATGATACCGGGTTTTGTCATAATTATTGTCATAGAAGTGTCATATGTATGACAGAAAAAAATTCGTTCAGCCCAAAATGTCACGGATGTGTCTTTTTTTGTAGTGAGAGTAAACATTCAATTCAACAAAGGAATCCTTAATACTAGTTCATCGAGTACATGGCTCTGTTCAGTACCTGAGAATGGGGAGCAACCAGTGGGCTGCAACAAACCGAGCACTCGAGCAACTTGGGGTCTAAGGTGACAGTGATCTTGAAGGAGGACGCAACCTTGGCCTCAGGCTCGACCCTAGCCTTCTTCCTGGAGTAGCTCCCTGCCTTCACCGCCCGCCCAGTCCTATCAGCCTTGACCTTCTATAGATTGCTCCCAGCAAAATGCAAAGTTCAGTAACAATGCAAGGGATGGCCATACCGCCATATAGGCATATTTGACAGTGAAGCAGAAAATACGTATATCATCCATCTTTCAGAGATTTCAAGATATATGGAGTATGAGTTTATGATGTTTTTTCTCAATTCAGATATCTAACCACAAAAGCTATGTTTTTCTTAAATTCAGATGAATCTAACCACAAAAACTATGCTTTTTTTCAGTTCAGATGAATCTGCCACATCATTACAGCTATGATAAGAAAGGTAAGCAATGTTTAGCTTTGTACCGTCACAAAATCTTCTAATGATAGAGTGGAATCCCGTGTGTACCCAGCTTCTTCCAACACCTTTGTTAGTACTTCAAAGGCATCAATTCAAATCGTGTTACTTTGAGACTGTACTGTTGTACATAAGCTTGAACAAAACATTATGCATTATGCAAAGCAATACTGACATGTTTAAAAAAAGCAATACTGAAACTATTCACTACGAATATTCAGAAACTATCTGTTTTGCTTTGTGCATTCGGAAAATCTCTAAACTGTTAAGGGCAATTCAAAAGCAGAACTGGTGCATCTCATAAAAGACCAAACAGAGCCTTCTTATAAGGTGTTGTGTTTGGTTGAACTTTGGTAACACAACTGAGATCAGATTACAGGAGGGAATGACAAAATTCCAGCTTTGTTTGGTTCAAGTGTGCACCGGAAACGTAACCCCTCATGGTGCTTGGTTGAGGAAGTTGCATACCTGTTCAAGAAGAGGAACTGGAGCAAACTTGGATCGAATGAAGAACTTGGATATCCAGTACCACACTATTTCACTCTTCGACACAAATGGAACACAAAGTACAGAACTCCAGGTGCCAATGTTTGCAACCTCAAAAGGAATTAAGTTCTCATTTTCACACATTGTTAATACTAAATCCACAGAATTATTATAGCTCATAGAGAAACTCTCGGATCACGCAGACAGTTGTGTGATACCACATGAATATCTAACATGATGACAGTCTCAAACAGTAGGACACTACAAAATCTCAAAAACATCACTTGACCAATTGGGGCATGGTTTGTAAGAAAAAGGATTCTGTTGGCCTAGGCATTCCAAATCATAAGGATTTTTAATCTTAGCTTGATGGTTTCCTATATCAAAAAAGATACTATGCTACTTTGGTGGAGGTGACAAAATTCGGGTTAAATTGGTTAATCACAATTTGGGTAAAAAAAATCACCATTTGACATGTAGGTATACTTTATGAATCCTGTGATTTGTGCAACTGAAAGATGATTGATTACATTTTCAAATCAACACAAGAAGAATAAGAAGCAAGAAAGGGGGAAAAAGAAAGAAGTAGTACCTGATTGGATCTGGCGAGGGGGCGCCGAAGTTGATGCGGGCGACTAGGGCGATGAAGGCGCGGGCCTCCGCATCGGTGTGGTACAGCTCCCTGACTCCCGCGGCGGTGCGCGGTGGACTCGGCGGGGAGGCGGGGGGCTCGATCTGGGCCTGGACGGGCGGCTTCTTCGCGACTGGTCGCACTCGCAGTCGCAGGGAAGGAGAGGGGAGAAGAAGGCAGGGAAGGAGAGGCGGCGGCGTCGCCGACGGCGTGCAGGCGCGGCGGACGGAGGGGCGGAGCAAGGCGGGGCGGCGGCGTATGGTTGGGGCGGAGCAAGGCAAAGTTAGGTCGAGTGGGGGATCGTGCGAAGGAGGGAGAGAGGCCAGAGGGGAATAGGTGGAGTGGGGGGAGGGTTAGCAATGGCGCACCTCCCCCTAGTGCGCCATAAGTCTGACAGCGACAATGGCGCACCTCCCCTAGTGCGCCATTAGTAATTTTTATTACAGTTCGAGCACTCAGGTTATATTCCACCTAACCATATCTCCATCGTAACACACACACTAGCCCGACCGGGTCAAAGATGCAAAGACACACACTAGGAGGTCTTGGGTTCGATTCACTGGCTCACCAATTTTTGTTTTTATGCATTTTATTCTTTGCACATATCTTTTTATCCATGCATCCAAATATAACATGTCACATATGCTAGATGATCAGAATTTCATGTAGAAAAATAATTTGCAGTTTGTTGCCATGTTAACAACATTTAAAATGTTGTTTGATATTTATTTGTGTTTAAATATGTTCAAACTTGTTTAAATCACAACTAAATATCCATAGCTCCAAATTTGACAAACTTTATATGCTTTTGGGAGTAACATATAACCAAGCACAACTAGTCTTTTTTTTTTGGATTTTAAGTTGCATTCATTTGTGAATTGGTAAAACATTTATGAATATGAAAAAATATCATCAAATTTGAAAAATATTCATGAATTCAAAAAGTGCCCATGAAAAAACATTTATGAATATTTCGAAATACAATCAAGAAATGAAGACTACGATTTAAATACAATCGATCTTTGCTAGCTATCTGTTCACAATCTTCTTGCCCTTCTTTTTTGCAAATGGAGTTCTTCTGTGGAACGGACGTCCTTTAGGTAGGGTGGTCCTGCTTCTTCTTGTGGTGTATGCTGCTACTTCATAAATCGTCGTCATGTTCGATCTTGGTCGCCGTATTTGTCGAAGTCTTGCTCATTGGCTACTCCATCCATTCCTATGATCTTCCTTTTGCCTCTCCTCACGACAACACGACTGGGCTTTGTGGGTCGGTAATGAAGAAGCATTGGTCCACTTGGGAAGCCGGTACCCATGGCTCATTTTAGCGGTGAAGTTTGCGCCCATGATCTTGGATTTGGCGGGTATAACCATGGTGGTGAAATACTGGTCTTCTTTTAGGACGCTCTTGGCCCATCTGACACGGAACAGCGGGACCTTCTCTCCAGCGTAGCTCAGCTCCCAGATCTCCTTGATCCTTCCGTAGTATCTGTCCTTGTCGTTACCAGTGTAGGATTCCATCGTTTCCCCGGAGTTCTGATAACCATCGCTCTCCATGTCCTTGTCCTCGGTGTAGAATGTGTAGCCGTTGATATCGTACGCCTCATAGGTCATCAGGTTGTGCTCAGTGCTATGTCTTGAGCTTGAGTTGGTTTTCCCCAAAGAGGAGAGGATGATGCAGCATAGTAGCATAAGTATTTCCCTCAGTTTTGGAGAACCAAGGTATCAATCCAGTAGGAGGCCACACACAAGTCCCTCGTACCTACAAAAAACGATAGCTACTCGCAACCAACGCGATTAGGGGTTGTCAATCCCTTCATGGTCACTTACGAGAGTGAGATCTGATAGAGATAATATTTTTGGTATAAAGATGCAAAGTGAAAAGTAAAGGCAAAGTAAAACAAAGCAAGTATAAAAGTGATGGAGATTGATATGATGAGAATAGACCCGAGGGCCATAGGTTTCACTAGTGGCTTCTCTCAAGAGCATAAATATTCTACGGTGGGTGAACAAATTACTGTTGAGCAATTGACAGAATTGAGCATAGTTATGAGGTTATCTAGGTATGATCATGTATATAGGCATCACGTGTAACGCCCCGGATAAACCTTTCCATATTCGTAACTCCAACTCTTGCCTTTTCCGGAGATGCGATATATTATTTCCTCCGTGGTTGGGTTTTTGTCTTTTGTTTTGCATTTTGTTCATGTCATGCATCTCATCTCATAGCATCATGCGCATTGCATCTGCATGTTTTCATAAAACTTGCATCCGCTCATAGTTGCCGCGTCCCTCCTTGCTTTCGTTGACCGTTCCAAGACCAATCGGGTTTTTGCTTCCCTCTTGACCGTGACCACCTAACCTCTATTGTCAGCTCGCAGCCCCCTCGCGCGCGCGTCCGAAACCTGCCCGGAAGCCGACCCGCTCAGTCATTACCGTTGAATTCATATCATCCCCAAACATCTATAAAATATCTCCGTTTTCTTATTTGGACTCCTCTAACCTTTTATTCTCGATCGTCCGATTACGATCGGAGGGATCTGTTAGCCCCTAACCTAATCCACCTGCGTATATAATGGGGAAACCCTAAAAACTAGGTGAGATGTCCCATCCTTCCTCCTTGCCGCCGCCACACTCAAATCACACATCGGGATCCTCCCCGATCCCCTTCTCCTCGGTTTCCTCCTCCACCCAATCCCGAAGGCGCTCGCTGCCTCCTCCCGCATCCCTCTGCTCGCTCGTCCCCGAGCAAACTCACTCGACCGGCCGGCCACCAGAGCACCACCACCAGTGACCAGCAGCTCGCCGGAGCCATCAGGTGTCCTCCCGAGCGCCATTGACAGGTGCTCCGCCTTGGATCTTCTTTTCCGCGGCTGCGTTGTCCCGCAGCCCCTAAATGCGCCATCAAGCTTCGCCGGCCACCCAAACAGGAGCAGCAGGCCGACCCCGCGCCCTCTCCCTCGGTCCCTCCTCCCCGTCCTTCCTTCTCCAGCTCTCTCTCTCTCACACACACACACACACACACATCGCTCTCTCTCTCTCTCTCTCTCTCTCTCTCTCTCTCTCTCTCTCTCTCTCTCTCTCTCTCTCTCTCTCTCTCTCTCTCGCAGGAGCTTTCTCTCGTCAGTCATGGCGCCGCAAGTCCAAGTTTGCCGCCGCTAAACCTTGCCTTGCCGGATCCGCCGCCCACTGTCAGGAATCGGTTCCCGTCGATCTCGCCCCGCCTCCGGTGGTAAGCACCTGCGCCCCCGTGCCTCTTCGTCTTTCATCTCGTTGCCGCCCACGACCGCTTTGCTTCCAACGCAGCGCCATCCCGCCCTACGCCTTGCGCTCGTCCGCGACAACGCCGACAGGTTCCGGCCCCGCCTCAAGCGTCCTCTGCTGCTGCCTCCTCATCGTCGCCAGGACCTTCCCTGCACCGCCGCTTCGTCGGAGGTGAGCTCCGCCGTCAAGCCATGCCTCTCTGGCCTTCCTTTTTCCTCTCCTCGCGTCGCTCCTTGCTGACTGTCCAGTCACGTTTTCTACCTACAGAGACCACGCCGCGGCCCTCCTCTTCTTCTGATCTGGCGCCGTCGAGAGCTTCGCCGCCAGATCTCGGCCTCCTCGCCGTAGCCTCCCGTCGCGCCGCCCTTGGGAGACCCAAGCTCCTCCAGCCGCCCGCCAAGTCCATCACCGCTTGAACCTCCCTGCTTCGCCAAGTCCCCTGCCGCGGCCTCTGCTTCGTTTGCATCGCGCGAGTGAGGGCAGCACTCGCGTTGACCGCGTCTTTGCCTCCAGATCAGGCCCAGCGCCCCCTTCCAGTATCCCTCTCCACCGAACCGGGCCTAGGCCCATGGTGAGCTGCCTCCCCCAGCGCCTGTTCCTGTTGGCCCGATCGCAGATTCGGCCTGTTGTGTGTTTTTTTCTTGCCAGGACGATTTGTCCAATTATCCAGAAACTGCAGATTTCAAAAAATCCCTTAATGTTCATGCATCAATAATTCACAAACCATGCATCAGAATTAAATAAACTATACATGAAATATGCTCAGTTTTTCATGTACTTTCATAATATGCCTTTTTCATCCATGTTAAAATGTTTAAAATGTTGTTTGTTTAAATTTGCTTAAATGCCATGCTAAAATGTTTTATTTCGTAACTAAATAACCATAGCTCCGAATTAAATAAACTTTATATGTAAATGGGGTGGAAAAATGCATAGATTAACTTGTTGCACTTTATTTTCCTGTTTAACAACATTAAAATATGGTTTAGGGCAGAACAGTACCAATTTTGAAATATGCATGTGGGATTTTCCGGAATTGTTGTTTGTTGTTCCGGCCTCATTTAAACTTGCCTAGATAGGTAGTTTAATTATGCTTCACCTCTTGCCATGTTTAACAACATTTAACATTGTTTGGTAGCTTAAACGAGATTAAACTAAATATGTCTATGTGGTGTTTTGTCAATATGCAACTCGTTGCATATCGAGCTCCACTTAACTTGTAGCATTGTTTGTTGCACTTTGCCATGCCATGCCTCATTAAACCGGACATGCATCATACTTGATTGTGCATTATGCCATGTTTATGCTTGTGCATTTACCATGTTGTTTGTTTCTTTCCCGTGTTGCTTCTTAGTTCCGGTAATGTTGCGATTGTGAGGATTCGTTCGACTAATTCCGTTCGTCTTCTTCATGAACTCGTTCTTCTTCCTAGCGGGATTTCAGGCAAGATGACCGTCACCTTGGATCTCATTACTATCATTGCTATGCTAGTTGCTTCATTCTATCGCTATGCTGTGTTACCTACCACTTGCTGCTCAAGCCTCCCAAATTGCCATGAACCTCTAACCTTTGTCACCCTCCTAGCAAACCGTTGTTTGGCTATGTTACCGCTTTTGCTCAGCCCCTCTTATAGCGTTGCTAGCTGCAGGTGAAGATGAAGATTGCTCCATGTTGGATTATGTTCATGTTGGGATATCACAATATCTCTTATAAATATTATTAATGCATCTATATACTTGGTAAATGGTGGAAGGCTCGGCCTTATGCCTGGTGTTTTGTTCCACTCTTGCCTCCCTAGTTTCCGTCATATCGGTATTATGTTCCCGGATTTTGCGTCCCTAACATGGTTGGGTGATTTATGGGACCCCCTTGACAGTTCGCTTTGAATAAAACTCTTCCAGCAAGGCCCAACAATGGTTTTACATTTGCATCAGCCTATTACCTTTTCCCTTGGGAGTCGCGCATCCCGAGGGTCATCTTTATTTTAGCCCCCCCGGGCCAATGCTTGTCTAAGTGTTGGTCCAAACTAGAGCCACTTGCAGCGCCACCTCGGGAAACTTGAGGGCTGGTTCTAGTTGTACGTAGTGCTCATCCGTCGTGGCACGAGACGAGATCTGTGGCTACTATCGTGGTGTCGACGCAGCCGAGGTCTTGCTGGTCTTGTTTTACCATTGTCGAAATGTCTTGTAAACGGGATTCGAAGTCCGGATCGGGTCTTCCCGAGAGAAGGAATATCCTTCGTTGATCGCGAGAGCTTATCATGGGCTAAGTTGGGACACCCCTGCAGGGTTTGAACTTTCGAAAGCCGTGCCCGCGATTATGTGGCAGATGGGAATTTGTTGATATCCGGTTGTAGTAAACTTGAAGTAAAATCCTCTAAAATACACCAATCGTGTGCGTAACCGTGAGTGTCTCTTTTCGGGGTTGATCGAGAGGAGAACACGGTTTCTGGGTTATGTCTGACGTAAGTAGGAGTTCAGGATCACTTCTTGATCATTACTAGTTGACGACCGCTTGCCTTGCTTCTCTCCTCGCTCTTATTTGCGTAAGTTAGCCACCATACATGCTTAGTCGCTGCTGCAACCTCACCACTTTACCTCTTCCTTACCCATTAAGCTTTGCTAGTCTTGGTACCCATGGTTATGGGATTGCTGAGTCCTCGTGGCTCACAGATTACTACAACAACGATTGCAGTACAGGTTATGCGATGATCATGACGCGAGAGTGATGTTTGCTTGTTTTGGAGTTCTCCTTACGCTTCTTCTTCGATCGGGGATAGGTTCCAGGTCGGCACTGGCTAAAGGTGGTGGATATTGTTTGAGTTTTTGTTTATGTTCATCCGTAGTCGGATGTTGATCTTATCTATGTTGTAATGTTGTATTCATGTGACATTGTATGTATTGGATGTATCCCCACTATTATGTAATGTTGATGTAATGATATCCACCTTGCAAAAGCGTCTTCAAGATGCGCTTCTATCCTTGGTGGGACCTTCGAGTTCCTTTAGGATAGGGTCGCATCTTGGGCGTGACATCACGTCCGAGACAAGTAGACCGAAACGATTCTGCATCTACTACTATTACTCCACTCATCGACCGCTATCCAGCATGCATCTAGAGTATTAAGTTAAAAACAGAGTAACGCCTTAAGCAAGATGACATGATGTAGAGGAATAAATTCATGCAATATGATAAATACCCCATCTTGTTATCCTCGATGGCAACAATACAATATGTGCCTTGAAACCCTTTACATCCTTTGGTAAGGACATCGCAAGATTGAACCCAAAGCCATGCACTTCTCCCATTGCAAGAACTACCAATCTAGTTGGCCAAACCAAGCGGATAATTCGAAGAGACTTGCAAAGATAACTCAATCATACATAAAAGAATTCAGAGAAGATTCAAATATTATTCTTAGATAAGCTGGATCATAAACCCACAATTCATCAGTCTCAACAAACACACCGCAAAAAGAAGAGTACATCGAATAGATCTCCACGAGAGAGGGGGAGAACATTGTATTGAGATCCAAAAAGAGAGAAGAAGCCATCTAGCTACTAGCTATGGACCCGAAGGTCTGAAGTAAACTACTCACACTTCATCGGAGAGCCTATGGTGTTGATGTAGAAGCCCTCCGTGGTGGATGCCCCCCCCTCGTGAGCTCCGAACAGGCCCCAAGATGGGATCTCGTGGATACACGAAGTTGCGGTGGTGGAATTAGGTTTTGGCTCTGCTACGATCGTTTGGGGGTGCGTGAGGTATATATAGGAGGAAGGAGTACGTCGGTGGAGCTTCAAGGGCCCACGAGGCGGGCGCGCCCTAAGGGGCGCCCCCACCTCGTGACCGCCTCTCTGGTTCCTTGGCGTAGGGTCCAAGACTCTGGATCACGTTCGTGAGAAAATCACGCTTCCAAGGTTTCATTCCGTTTGGACTCCGTTTGATATTCTGCTTTCTTGAAATCTTGAAAAAGGCAAAAACGACAATTAATTTGGGCCTCCGGTTAATAGGTCAGTCCCAAAAGTAATATAAAAGTGGAAAATAAAGCCCATTATAGTCCAAAACAATAGATAAAGTAGCATGGAGCAATCAAAAATTATAGATACGTTGGAGACGTATCAGGCATCCCCAAGCTTAATTCCTGCTCGTCCTCGAGTAGGTAAATGATAAAAAAGAGAATTTTTGATGCGGAGTGATACTTTGGCATAATTTCAATAAATCTTCTTAATCATGGTATGAATATTCAGATCCGAAAGATTCAAGACAAAAGTTCATATTGACATAAAAATAATAATACTTCAAGCATACTAATCAAAGTAATCATGTCTTCTCAAAATAGCATGGCAAAAGAAAGTTCATCCCTACAAAATCATATAGTTAGGCTATGCTTCATTTTCGTCACACAAAGATGTTCCCAACTTCTATACCCCGATGACAAGCCAAGCAATTGTTTCATACTTAAATAATCTCAAACTTTTTCAACCTTCACGCAATACATGAGCGTGAGCCATGGATATAGCACTATGGGTGGAATAGAATATGATGATGGGGATTGTGTGGAGAAGACAAAAAGGAGAAAGTCTCACATTGACGAGGATAATCAACGGGCTATGGAGATGCCCATCAATTGATGTCAACATGAGGAGTAGGGATTGCCATGCAACGGATGCACTAGAGTTATGAATGCTCAACAAAAATAAAACTAGTGGGTGTGCATCCAACTTGCTTGCTCATGAAGACCTAGGGCATTTTGAGGAAGCCCATCGTAGGAATATACAAGCCAAGTTCTATAACGAAAAATTCCCACTAGTATAAAAGACAACTTATAAGACTCACTATATGAAAAACATGGTGCTACTTTGAAGCACAAGTGTGGAAAAAGAGATAGTAGCATTGCCCTTTTTATTTATTTTCTTTTTTTTGGGCCTTTCTTTTTTTTCTTTTTGGCCTTTCTCTTTTTTGGGCAATGCTCTAATAATGATGATCATCACACTTCTATTGATTACAACATAAGGATTACAAATCGAAACTAGAACAAGATATGACACTATATGAATGCCTCCGTGATGTACCGGGATGGTGCAATGAATCAAGAGTGACATGTATGAAAAATAATGCATGGTGGCTTTGCCACAAATACGATGTCAACTACATGATCATGCAATGGCAATATGACAAAAGTAAAGTGTGTCATGATGATGATGAACGGAACGGTGAAAAGTTGCATGGCAATATATCTCGGAATGGCTATGGTAATGCCATAATAGGTAGGTATGGTGGCTGTTTTGAGGAAGATATAAGGAGGTTTATGTGTGATAGAGCGTATCATATCATAGGGTATGGATGCACCGGCGAAGTTTGCACCAACTCTCAAGGTGAGAAAGGGCAATGCAGTGCATCAAGAGGCTAGCAAAGGCGGAAAGGTAAAAGTGCGATAATCCATGGACTCAACATTAGTCAAAAGAACTCATATACTTATTGCAAAAAATTGAAGTCATAAAAATCAAGTACTACGCATGCTCCTAGGGGATAGATTGGTAGGAAAAGACCATCGCTCATTCCCCGACCGCCACTCATAAGGATGCACAAGCCAGGTACACTTCATGTTTCAAATTTGTTACACAACTTTAACCATACATGCATGCTACGGGATTTGCTAACTTCAACACAAGCATTTCTCAAGTTCACAACTACTCAACTAACACTACTTTGATATTATCACCTCCATATCTCAAAACAATTATCAAGCATCAAACTTATCTTAGTATTCAACGCACTTAAAAGAAAGTTTCACATATCTAGAATACCAAGTATATTAATATTAAGCAAATTACCATGCTATTAACGACTCTCAAAATAATCTAAGTGAAGCATGAGAGATCAAGTTTCTTTAAAACAAATCCACCACCGTGCTCTAAAAGATCTAAGTGAAGCACTAGAGCAAAAATTATCACGCTCAAAGATATAAGTGAGGCACTATGAGCAAAGCTATCAAGCTCAAAAGATATAAGTGAAGCACATAGAGTATTCTATCAAATTTCAATTCATGTATGGCTCTCTCAAAAGGTGTGTACAGCAAGGATGATTGTGGTAAACTAACAAGCAAATACGCAAATAATACAAGACGCTCCAAGCAAAACACATATCATGTGGTGAATAAAAATATAGCTCCAAGTAAATTACCGATGGAAGTGGATTTAAAGAGGGATGCCTTCCGGGGCATCCCCAAGCTTTGACTTTTTGGTGTCCTTGGATTATCTTGGGGGTGCCATGGGAATCCCCAAGCTTAGGCTCTTGCCACTCCTTGTTCCATAATCCATCAAAAAGAATTCACCCAAAACTTAAAAACTTTACAACACAAAACTCAATAGAAATCTCGTGAGCTCCCTTAGAGAAAGAAAACAAAAGACTACTTTAATGTACTGTAATGAACTCATTATTTATTTGTATTGGTGTTAAACCTACTGTATTCCAACTTCTCTATGGTTCATAAACTATTTTACTAGCCATAGATTTATCAAAATAAGCAAACAACACACGCAAAACAGAATCTGTCAAAAACAGAACAGTCTGTAGTAATCTGTAACTAACAAAAACTTACGGAACTCAAACAATTCTACCAAAATTAGAAGACCTGGACAATTTATTTATTGATAAGCAGCAATTGGAATCAGTATTTTATCACGTTCTGGCGATTTTTAACAATTCGGGCACTGAGCACAAAGTTTCTGGAAATTACAGCAAGATCAAGTAACTATCATCCAAGAAGATCCAATAGGTTCAACTTGGCACAAACACTAATTAAAAGATAAAACCACATCTAAACAGAGGCTAGATGGATTATTTATTCCTAAACAGAAGCAAAAACAAAAAACTAAAAATAAAATTGGGTTACCTCCCAACAAGCGCTATCGTTTAACGCCCCTAGCTAGGCATAAAAGCAAGGATAGATCTAGGTATTGCCATCTTTAATTTTCAGTTTTTTAGCGGAGTCATGCTTGAATCCGGGTGGTTCTTCTCACTTCCCTTCATACTCGGAAATTTTTAGATCTAAAGAATCCAACCACTTATTACAAAGAGTAATCAACATATTCATGCGGTGAAGATTTCCGCTAACACTTTTAAGAGGCTCAAGAGACTTTTGTAAAAAATTTGTTACTCCGCAAATCTTCTCAAACACTTGGGTTTCTTCCTGGGTAGGATGAGATCCTCCCTTTTGGGGTAGTGTTCCCACTATTCCCTCTATAATTTCATGCGCAATACTGGGATCAATCTCAATGAAATTTCCCTTGGCAATGCAATCCAAGAGTTCTCTATGCGTCATATTTGACCCAACATAAAAATTGCAAAGAATAATTCTAAAGTTCACCTCTAGCATGCACATACGATAATATTCCATCATCATATACCAAGCATCTTTTAACTTTTCTCCTTGCCTTTGCTTGAAGTGAAGAACTTCAAACTCGGGAGACATAGGAGCGGATAAGGAATTAGACATAACGACAAGCAAGCGAACTAACACACGAGCAAACAAACGGCAAAGGGAAAAGGAGGAGGAGATTGGGAAAGAGAGGGCGAATAAAATGGCAAGGGTGAAGTGGCGGAGAGGAAAACAAGAGGCAAATGGCAAATAATGTAATGCGAGAGATAGGGATTGTGATGGGTACTTGGTATGTTGACTTTTGCGTAAACTCCCCGGCAACGGCGCCAGAAATCCTTCTTGCTACATCTTGAGCTTGCGTTGGTTTTCCCCGAAGAGGAGAGGATGATGCAGTACAGTATGTAAGTATTTCCCTCAGTTTTTGAGAACCAAGGTATCAATCCAGTAGGAGGCCACACACAAGTCCCTCGTACCTGCACAAAACGATAGCTACTCGCAACCAACGCGATTAGGGGTTGTCAATCCCTTCACGGTCACTTACGAGAGTGAGATCTGATAGAGATGATATTTTTGGTATTTTTGGTATAAAGATGCAAAGTGAAAAGTAAAGGCAAAGTAAAACAAAGTAAAACCGATAATTCGAAGAGACTTGCAAAGATAACTCAATCATACATAAAAGAATTCAGAGAAGATTCAAATATTATTCATAGATAAGCTGGATCATAAACCCACAATTCATCGGTCTCAACAAACACACCGCAAAAAGAAGAGTACATCGAATAGATCTCCACGAGAGAGGGGGAGAACATTGTATTGAGATCCAAAAGAGAGAAGAAGCCATCTAGCTACTAGCTATGGACCCGAAGGTCTGAAGTAAACTACTCACACTTCATCGGAGAGGCTATGGTGTTGATGTAGAAGCCCTCCATGGTGGATGCCCTCCGGCGGAGCTCCTAACAGCCCCAAGATGGGATCTCGTGGATACTGAGGAACTTGCGACGGTGGAATTAGGTTTTGGCTCCTGTTACGATCGTTTGGGGGCATGCGTAGGGTATATATAGGAGGAAGGAGTACGTCGGTGGAGCTTCAAGGGGAACGAGGCAGGCGCGCCTAGGGGGCGCCCCACCCTCGTGACCGCCTCTCTGGTTCCTTGGCGTGGGGTCCAAGACTCTGGATCACGTTCGGTGAGAAAATCACGTTTCAAGGTTTCACTCCGTTTGGACTCCGTTTGATATTCTGCTTCTTCAAAATCGAAAAAGGCAAAAAAAGCACAATTACGGGCTGTGCCTCCGGTTAATAGGTTAGTCCCAAAAGTAATATAAAAGTGGAAAATAAAGCCCATTATAGTCCAAAACAATAGATAAAGTAGCATGGAGCAATAAAAAATTATAGATACGTTGGAGACGTATCACTCGGCGCCCTGTGACAAGGCGAATATGAGTTGTTCTTCCGCGGAAGAATCCTCATGTAAAGGGTACGACAGAAGTTTCTGCTTGAACCAACGCGTGAAACATGAGTTGTGCTCTTTGATTATATCTCCGTCCGTCCTTTGTTGGCCTCGGTCATTGTATGTCTTCTCAATAAAGGTTTTGTGCTCTACCACCCAAGGATCGACCACGTCTATGTGTTGTAGCGCGACTAGGTTTGCTCTTTCAAAGTCAGCGAGTCGACCCTCGAAGTCGACATGCATTTCGCGGTGACCCTCACGGTGACCCCATCCAGCGAGCCTGCCGAGGTGCCTGTTGACGGGCAGACCAACAGTGTTCTCGATGCCTAGATAATTCGTCTAGTAGGAGATGCACTCTTCGGTCAGAAAGCCCCTGGCTATGCTTCCCTCTGAACGTGACATGTTGCGAACGTATCCTTTGATGACACCATTCATCCTTTCGAACGACATCATGCTGTGCAGGAACGTCGGCCCGAGTTGGATGATATCCTCCATGATATGGACCAGCAGATGCACCATAACATCGAAGAATGCGGGCGGGAAGTACATCTCAAGCTCGCATAGTATCACCACGATCTCTTCCTGTAGCCTTCGAGTTGCCTCACGCCAACCGACTTCCGAGAAATGACGTCGAAAAAGTTGCATAGGCCAAATAGCGTTTCACCGGACGTGCGCGTCCATGATCCCACGGATTGCAACCGGAAGTATCTGCGTCATCAAGACGCGTGATACGTGAGACTTCATCCCGCTGAACTTCGCTTCATTGGGTCTAGGTATCTGCTTATCTTCCCACAGAATCAGAAGGAAGTTTTACTCCCACGTGGCAGGTGAAAACTGCTCGATCTCCTCGACTTAGAGTGAAGCACGCGGGAGGCTAGTCATTTCCTGGTCTTCTCGACCTTTTTGCCTTTATGACGACTTT
This sequence comes from Aegilops bicornis, assembly GCA_021605145.1. NCBI lineage: Eukaryota > Viridiplantae > Streptophyta > Magnoliopsida > Poales > Poaceae > Aegilops > Aegilops bicornis. The sequence goes on along the minus strand of CM038670.1, from coordinate 277,140,620 downwards.
ATGTGTCCCGTCACTCATCATCATCATCATCATCATCATCATCATCATCATCATTAGCGTGAAGCTCCTGCACGATGCCCATTGATTTCAAGTCCGCCTTGCTTTCGCCCATGTTTGGTCCTCTCTGGCATGTTGAGCAGGGTACCAAGAAGACTCTCGCACACGTTCTTTGTGATATGCATGACATCAAGGCTGTGAGGCACACGGTGGATCTTCCAGTACGGCAAGTCCCAGAAAACAAACCTCGTTTTCCATACCTTCAGCAGCGGCTCTGGCGCCTTTCGCTTATTTCCCGGCTCTGGCGCCTTTTGCTTCTTTCCCGGCAGTGGGCAATCTTTCCAATTTTTCAACAGCTCGTCTATTTCCTCGCCGCTCCTCGTACGCGGGCGTCTTCGGGGTTCGGTTTCAACATCGAACAGATCCTTGCGTTTCCTCCACGGGTCATCGTCGCGAAGCCACCTTCGATGTCCCATGAACACGGTTTTCAAGACCCGGATCTCTATCTAGGTGGCGATACATTATGTCATCCATGCACCGACGCATCCGTAAAATCCGTGGACCACCTGCCCCGAGAGATATCCAGAATCGAGATAGTCGTGCACCGTCGTGAGCGGTCACGGCTCTCATAGGGAAATATTCTTTCTCTGCGGCGTCCCACGTATTGGCTGGCGTTTTCCACAGCGATGTCTAGCTCCTCTTTCAGCAGCCCCAGACATGATTGATGTCGCTCCTGGTTGTTTCGCCCTTCAATTAGCATACTCATGTGAATGTACTTCCCCTTCATGCACAACCAAGGGGGAAGGTTATACATCCACACAAACATAGGCCAGGTGCTATGTGTGCTTCTCTGGCTGCCAAACGGATTGACTCCATCGGTGCTCGCGCCCAGCACGATGTTCCTTGGATCCTTCCCAAATTCTGGGTCTTTGAAGTTCAACGCTTGCCACTGGCTCGCATCCTTAGGGTGACTCAGCATCTTGTCTTTTTTATTTATCTCCGGATCATTTCCGTCATCTTCCCACTTCTTCTCCTCCCTATCCGCGTGCCAACGCATGAGCTTTGCTACCTTAGGGTCCACGAAATACCGCTGCAGACGAGGAGTGATCGAAAAGTACCACACCGATTTTCGAGGAGCTTTCTTCCTCTTCTTGTATCGAGTGACGCCAAGACACCGGACATATGGTAGACTCCGCGTGCTCGTCCCGATAAATGATGCAATTGTTCATGCACACATGGCATTTCACGTGCGGTAAATCCAGAGGACACACGATTTTCTTCGCCACCTCGAAACTGGTCGGGCACTTGTTCCCCTTGGGAAGACGTTCGTGCCAGAATGGCATGTTCTCATCGAAGCATGCGTCGGTCATTTTGTGTTTTACCTTCATCTCCAGAGCCACGAGCGTTACTTTCAGGCGGGTATCCTCGGGCCTGCATCCTTCATACAATGGAGTAACCGCGTCTATCTCCAGTTGATCTAGCTTGGCTTTCTCTCGGGCGGCAGCTCTTGCGTTATATGTCTGCTTGAGAAGCAACTCTTGAATATGAGGGTCCTGCACCCAGCCTCCATCGTCGTCTGCTCCGGCATCTTCATATTCATGATCATGCCCTTCGTCTTGATTTTCCTCATCATCATGTCCGGCATCTTCTACATGATGACTGTGTACAGCATCACCGTCGTGATCATGTCCTGGAGATTCTTTGTCTTCTCGCCCGCCCTCGCCGTGGTGGTTGTCTTGCTGCCCTTCCTCATTTCTTGCCCGGCCCCCATGGACGACTTCATAGTCATCTTCATCACCTTGCCACCGATAGCCATCCACGAAACCATGCAAGAGCACGTGGTCCCGCACCTGCCCGGAATCCGCGTCCACAATAAGGCTCTTTAGCTTGCATCTTCGACACGGACATCTTATCTCTGTCTCGTTCTTTTGAAGCATCTCGGCCTTCGCAGAGCTCAAAAACCTATTCACGATGCCTTCGGTCATCGTGTGGACCATGGTCACCTGCGGGGTAGAGCAAAACGATATTTTAGAACCAAGAAAAAATTTGGCATGACTTTCCCTAAAAATAGGACAAAAAGAATGCATAGTGCCAAAATTCTCACCGAAACGGAAATGAATCAACATTCCGACAAAATATTGGCAACTATCGCATTCCAAATACCGGTACCTGCAAACACAAACATATATGCAACACCACAAACATATGCAACACCACAAACATACATAGATCTAGCTAGGCCACAAAAAGTGCATGTGCACGTTGTTGGAGCGAGCTAGGGAGAAAAAAAGTAGATCTACAACATAAAGATAGCTTTCCCCTTACTTACTTATCAAAAAAAGGTAATTTAACCACTTAATTTTGATCAATCTATGGTGCAAATGAGGTGAGGAGGAGGAGGCAGCCGACAAAAGCTTGGAGAAGGAGGTGGAGGGAATGAAGTGGGGAAAGTGAGTGTGTAGGTGTGGCTGTCCAAAATATCTAGCTGGTCCCAGGTTACTAATGGCGCACCACCCACTCATGCACCATTAGTAACCCTACATACTAATGGCGCACCTGCTGGTGGTGTGCCATTAGTAGTTTTGCAAAAAAGTAATATATATATATATATATATATATATATATATATATATATATATATATACTAAGGGCGCACCGTGGCATAGCGCCATTACTAGTTTAAACTAGTAATGGCGCACTATGCCACTTGCGCCATTAGTAGTTTTGCAAAAAAGAATAAAAAATACAGTAGTGGTGCACTCTTTGTCCAGTGCGCCATTACTAGTTAGAACTAGTAATGGCGCCTTTGTGCTGTGATGCACCATTAGTATGTTTGGAAAAATGAAAAAAAATGTTACTAGTGGCGCACCATGTGCAGTGCGCCATTAGTGTCTTTCCACACCGATGGCGCACCGCACATGGTGCGCCATTAGTAGTAGTGGCGCACCACATGTCCGTGCGCCATTGGTGTCAATTTCATCTATAGCCCTTTTCCTAGTAGTGTATTATCTTTTGGTGCCTCCACCATGTATACGTCGGCGAGTTTTGGGCCTCCTCTTCTCCGGCATCGTCGTCCAGACCGTCGATGTCTTCGGAGTCATAATCGAGCGTGTCGGTTAGGTCTTCGACAGTGGCTATGAAGTGGGCAGTGGGTGGGAAATGAAATTATCCATCATCAGCCTCCAGTTCAAACCAAATATAATTCGGCTGAGAGTCCCCCACTAGGGATAGATTCTTTAATGAGTTCAGCACATCGCCTAAAGGCGAGTGCCGGAAGATGTCCGCGGCGCTGAATTCGATGATCGATGACTGATCCTGCTCGACATACGCGGACGCACATGGTTCGGAACTTATAGCCGAAAACGAGTCCGGGGTTCCGGTGACACAGACATCACCCGAGGTTAGGTCTGCGTGCGGCTCCAACGCCGCGGAATCTGTGGCTTCCGTGGCGGGGTTGAGCTTCCCGTACTCGGATGGCGCGGTCTGCTCCGGATCTAAGGCCAGAGCGGTTGCAGGTGCAATTTCCTGGGCATGGCCCGATGACAGATTTAAGTCATGTTTATCGTGGCAACGGGGAGCGACTGCCGTGGTCTCGAATCCGTCAAAGATTAAGTCTCTGCGGATATCCGCGACATAGTTCAAGCTCCCGAATCTGACCTGACAGCCAGGGGCATAGCTATCGATCTGCTCCAGATGGCCAAGCGAGTTTGCCCGCAGTGCGAAGCCACCAAACATGAAGATTTGTCTGGGGAGGAAGACCTCTCCTTGGACAGCATTGTTGTGGATGATTGAAGGATCCATCAAACCTTTTTGGGGACAACACAGTGGAACTCTCAATGAAAGCACCAATGTCGGTGTCAAAACCGGCGGATCTCGGGTAGGGGGTCCCGAACTGTGCGTCTAAGGTCGATGGTAACAGGAGACAGGGGACACAATGTTTACCTGTGTTCGGGCCCACTCTATGGAGGTAATACCCTACTTCCTGCTTGATTGATCTTGATGAATATGAGTATTACAAGAGTTGATCTACCACGAGATCGTTATGGCTAAAACCCTAGAAGTCTAGCCTGTATGACTATATCTCTATCCGGACTAAGCCCTTCGGTTTATATAAACGCCGGAGGGGACTAGGGTTGTACAAAGTCGGTTACAGAGAAATGAATCTTCATATTTTGTCGCCAAGCTTGCCTTCCACGCCAAGGAGAGTCCCATCCGGACACGGGAGAGAGTCTTCGGTCTTGTATCTTCACAGCCCATTAGTCTGGCCCATGTTCAACAGGCCGTACGCCCGAATACCCCTTAATCCAGGACTCCCTTAGTGACATCGGTGTTTACGCGGTGTCAAGACAAAACACAGTTGCCATGTCTGGTCAACTGCAGTTGCCGTGTCTGGTCAACTGCAGTTGCCGTGTTTGGACAACTGCAGTTGCCATGTATGGACAACTGTAGTTGCCATGTCTAATCAGCTGTGGTTGCCATGTCTGAACAATTCTGGATGCCAAGTGTGAACAAATCTACTTGCCATGGTTGAACCACTACATGTTCCATATTGTAGAAACTACGGTTTCCATGCATTGACCAACTGTTCATACTCACAGGTTGTTATGGTGGAACCACAGCAGCAAAGGTATCGTGGCAAGCTTCACCATTACAGGCCATTGCTATTGCAGATAGAGCACATCAAATTGAAGTGATAGACCAGCTTCAATTAGCACATGCGGCACAACAAGGTAAAATATGTGAAACAACAAACAACAGTGCATTTGCTTTTGTGGAAAAGCATGGGGGAAAGTGGATTTGTCATGGTGGTGGCGGCAAACAACAAAATGCTACCAAGTGGATACGTGCAATAGTCGTCTATGGTCTTCAGGATTTGTCAATTACTGTCTGCATGCGTATGCCATTCGTGATTAACTCCATTTTCCTAGTGGGCTCGTACCTAGAATGCAAGTTTTGATGTTAAAGATGTTGGTTGCCATGTCTTGGCAATAGTAGCTGCCATGTTTGTTGAACTGTAGCTGCCATGGTTGAAAAACTATAGTTTCCATGCATGGCCAGATGCAGATGCCATGGCTTGCTGTATGAATGATATCATGCCAAATCAGATGCAGTTGCTATAGTCCATTATGATAAACCTGCCATTCAAGCAATACTACTTACACACGTACCTGTTTTTTGGCAGGAGCTTCAACTACAATCAACAGCGGCATGGGAACATCTACTGCGGGAACCTCGGAGCACATGGAAGGAGCGTTCCACAAGCAAGTAACCAATGCTGCCAAAAACAATGCAGAATCAGTGTCGGAACTGGCAATCATTGTAGCAATGATGACAAGCACACCTGTGCACACCAGCACAAGCAACACTCAAGCAGATGAAACAACCGCCAATACTGAAGTGAATGATGAAACTGATGACAAAGCGCAAGGGGAGGAAGAAGATGGGCAATTGGGAATCATGATACCTCAACCACCATATGTTGGGCAGAGATTTGGTTCGTTTGAAGATGCCAAGGAATACTACCAGAGATATGCAATGTTCCATGGGTTTGCGGTGAGCACCGAATACCATAGGAAAATAAAAAAACTAACAAGTACAACAGAGGTGAGATAAGGTGCTACAAGGCACGTAGGAACAAGAAGGGTAAAGGTGTTGTGCCTGTCATGCCGGAATGAAAGAGAGGCATCGTTCTCAAGACGGATTGCCCTGTCCTGTGTAAGCTGAATGCAAGTGGAGCATGGTGGGTGGTCACCAAATATTTCGACGAACACAACCACGAACTCATAAAGAAGTTTGACCTAGTAAAATTTCTGAGCGCCCACAGAGGATTCAGCCCCCTCGAGAAGAAATTCATAAAGTTGCTACATGATTGTAACGTCGGTCCATCAAGAATGGTCCAAATACTGTCCCTGATCCACAACGGAGATGGTAGTCTGAGTAGCGTGCCCTACATACCAGCAGACTTCACAAACCTAAAGGCAAAGTACCGTAGAGAGAGCAGGTTGGTTGACATAGAAGACACAATAGCCTACTTCGAAGAGAAAGCAAAAGCAGATACTGATTTCTTCTACAGGATAAGATTGGATGATGAGGACCGTGTCAGAAACATGTATTGGGTGGATGGTGCTGCAAGAAGAGCCTACAAACATTTCCGTGATTGCATTTCATTCGACGCAACAATATCTCACTAATATGTAAAAGATGCCCTGTGCTCCATTCATACGAATAAATAACCACAATCAGTCACTGCAGTTCGGTTGCGGACTCATTCGGAACGAAGATACGGATGGTTACACTTGGATGTTCAAAACCTTCTTACAGTGCATGGGTGGACTTACTCCGATGAACATAATAACAGACCAGGATTTTAGCATGCATGCAGGCATAGAGGAGGTCTTTCCGTTGGTAGTGCACAGGCACTTCAGGTGGCATATTATTAAGAAGGCTGAGGAGACGCTAGGACCATTCTTTGCTGACCATCCAGAGCTACACAAGGCATTCGAGTTGTGCGTGGACCATAGCTTGACGGTGGAGGAGTTTGGGGAACTGGACGGCTATGATTGAAACATTCCAAGTCCAAGACAACGAGACACTTACTAGCCTATGGGAGAAGCGAATATACTGGGTGCCGGCCTACTTCATGCGGTGCTTCTTTCCATTTCTGCAGACTACTCAACGCTGCAAGGGGTTCAATGTTGTTTTTAAGTGGTACGTGAGCCCTGGCAACTCATTGCTGTAGTATGCCAAGCAATACACAGCTTTGCAACAGAAAATACTGGGATCTGAGCTACAGCAAGAAGCAAACACCGCGCTCAAGCAGCCTAAATTGCTAACATATTTACCGATGGAGAGGCAGATGAGCAAGATATACACCAACAAGATTTTTAACAAGTAAGTGGGTTATCTAACCATCTTATTTGGACTACCATGAAGATAGTAGTTGCCATGTAGAACGCAATGTAGTTGCCAACTTTTTGACATGCTGGTCTATTGAAAATAGCCACTGAGTACATTATAAGCATAAACTGTAGTTGCCATGTGTCACGCCCAAGATGCGACCCTATCCTAAAGGAACTCGAAGGTCCCACCAAGGATAGAAGCGCATCTTGAAGACGCTTTTGCAAGGTGGATATCATTACATCAACATTACATAATAGTGGGGATACATCCAAGACATACAATGTCACATGAATACAACAATACATCATATACAAGATCAACATCCGACAACGGATGAAACATAAACAGAAACTCAAACGACATCCACCCTGCTAGCCCAGGCTGCCGACCTGGAACCTATCCCCTGATCGAAGAAGAAGCAGAAGAAGAACTCCAGAACAAGTAACATCGCTCTCGCATCAAGATCTTCGCATAACCTAAACCTGCAACTGTTGGTGTAGTAATCTGTGAGCCACGAGGACTCAAAGAATCCCATTACCATGGGTATCAAGACTAGCAAAGCTTAAGGGGTAAGGAAGGGGTAAAGTGGTGAGGTTGCGCAAGCGACTAAGCATGTATGGTGGTTAACTTACGCAAATAAGAGCGAGGAGAGAAGCAAAGCAAGCGGTCGTCAACTAGTAATGATCAAGAAGTGATCCCGAACTCCTACTTACGTCAGACATAACCCAGAAACCGTGTTCTCCTCTCGATCAACCCGAAAAGAGACACTCACGGTGGCGCATTACGGGTTGGTGTATTTTAGAAGAGTTTACTTTAAGTTAACTACAACCGGATATTAACAAATTCCCATCTCGCCACATAACCGGGCACGGCTCTCGAAAGTTTATACCCTGCAGGGGTGTCCCAACTTAGCCCATGATAAGCTCTCGCGATCAACGAAGGATATCCTTCTCCCGGGAAGACCCGATCAGTCTCGGAGTCCCGGTTTACAAGACATTTCGACAATGGTAAAACAAGACCAAAGCAAGACCGCCTGATGCGCTCGGCAATCCTGATAGGAGCTGCACATATCTCGTTCTCGAGGGCAACATCGGATGAGACATCCCTCTGAGTAAAACCAGCCCTCAAGTTTCCCCAAGGTGGCCCCATGATCGTTGCTTCGGGCCAACACTTAGAGAAGCACTGGCCCGGGGGGGCTAAATAAAGATGACCCTCGGGTTGGCCGACCCAAGGGAAAGGGTATAGGTGGTGGTGAGGCAAATGGTAAAACCAAGGTTGGGCCTTGCTGGAGGAGTTTTATTCAAAGCGAACTGTCAAGGGGCTCCCATAAATCACCCAACCGCGTTAAGGACGCAAAATCCAGGAACTTAACACCGATATGACGGAAACTAGGGCGGCAAGAGTGGAACAAAACACCAGGCATAAGGCCGAGCCTTCCACCCTTTACCAAGTATATAGATGCATTAATAATATAAGAGATATTGTGATATCCCAACATAAACATAATCCAACATGGAGCAATCTTCATCTTCACCTGCAACTAGCAACGCTATAAGAGGGGCTGAGCAAAAGCGGTAACATAGCCAAACAATGGTTTGCTAGGAAGGGTGACAAGGTTAAAGGTTCATGTCAATTTGGGAGGCTTGATAAGCAAGTGGTAGGTAACGCAACATAGCGATGGAGCGAAGCAACTAGCATAGCAATGATAGTAATGAGATCCAAGGTGACGGTCATCTTGCCTGAAATCCCGCTAGGAAGAAGAACGAGTCCATGAAGAAAATGAACGGGAGTAGTCGAACGAATCCTCACAATCGCAACATTACCGGAACTGAGAAGCAACACCAGAAAGAAACAAACAACATGATAAATGCACAAGCATAAACATGGCACAATGCACAATCAAGTATGATGCATGTCTGGTTTAATGAGGCATGGCATGGCAAAGTGCAACAAACAATACTACAAATTAAGTGGAGCTCAATTTGCAACGAGTTGCATATGACGAAACACCACATGCAATTATTTAGTTTGATCTCGTTATAAGCTACTCAACAATATTAAATGTTGTTAAACATGGCAAGAGGTGAGGCATAAGTAAACTAACTATTTAGGCAAATTTAAATGAGGCCGGAACAACAAACAACAATTCCGGAAAATCCCCATATGCATATTTCGAATTTGGTACTGTTCTGCACTAAAACATATTTTATTGTTGTTAAACAGGAAAATAAAGTGCACCATGTTAAACTAGGCATTTTTCCAACCCATTTACATATAAAGTTTATTTAAAACCGAGCTACGGTTATTTAGTTATGAAATAAATCATTTTAGCATGGCATTTAAGCAAATTTAAACAAACAGCATTTTAAACATTTTTAATCATGGATGAAAGTGGCATATTATGAAACTAGATGAAATTATAAGTATTTTACATATATAAATCATTTTAATCCGATGCACGGTTTGTGAATTATTATATGCATGATGCTTAGGGTTTTTCAGAAACAAGTAATTCAATGGATAAAATACAAAATTGCATCGGTAAAAAGAATGTTGAATGGGCCAAAACTGGCTGGCCTAATAAAGGCACAGGCAAAGGGGCTCGAGGGGCTGCTCACCAAAGGCCTCATGCCGGGCAGAGGAGAGGCTGGGCCGGGCCGCGGCTTGGAGTGGCGCGGTCATGCACGCGCCTGGTCAACGCGAGCGCCGAGTCGAGGGGCTCGATGCGTAAGAGTCGCCGCCGTCTCCCTCGCCGAACAAAGGGAGACAGCGCTGAGGACTTCTGCGGGCGGGCAGCGCGGAAGCTGCAGGTCGGCGAGGCAGGGACTCGGTGGGACGGCAGGATGGAGCGGACGTCTGGATCCGGTCCCCGGACCACGGATCTGGCCGAGACGGGCGAGGGAAGCACGGTCAAGGAGCTCCAATCAAGCGGCACCATGGTTCCTCGTGCTGTAAACATGATGATGGGGTGGTCAAGGAGAGCTTCAACAAGAAGAGAATGGGGAAGGGAGCATGGGCGGCGAGGACGGCTCTTGGTGACGCCTGGTGGTGGGGAGCTCCGGCGATGACGAACAGCAGGAGGCCGGCCTTGGAGCGCTGGTGCTCGAGGCGAGGAGCATCTGCAGGTGCTCGGGACGAAGGTGGGTCTCGGGGAGTGGCGAGGCAACGAGGAGGCAGGGCCTCAGGTGCTCGCGGACGAGGGCGTGGAAGATGGAGCTTGGGCTCCTGGACGACGGGCGGCTCGGGGCACTCCTGTTTGAGCAGAGAAAGAGAGACAGGGAGGTGAGACGAGGAAGGCAGAGAAACCACAGGAGGAGGGGAAGGGCAGCGAAGCTTATCTCGTGGTCGCCGGCGGCGGCGCCGGTCGCCGGACGACGAGGCGAGGTAGAGGAGCCAGGGGAGGCTCGGACGGCTACACGCGCGAGAAGACGAGCTCGGGTGGCTGCGGCTGTAGGGGTGGATCGAGCAGAGGCCGGTGAGGTTGGTCGGGGATGGATTTTTGGGTCGGCTTGGTGGTTGGTTGGGCGAAGAGCTCGAGGTGGATTCGACCGGAAGGGATCCCGGGGAGGAACAGGACTGGCGGCGGTGGGTGAGGGGATTTGGTGGATGGGACAAGCCCCTAGAATCTAGGGTTGGGCTGATATTTATATCAGATGAATTTAGATTAGGGGATATCTCGTCCCTACAATTTCGATCGGACGGTTCGAGATAAATAGGTTAGGAAGTCCAATAAATAAAACGAAGATGTTTTATAGATATTTGGGGATGATCCGGATTCCTCGGTAACAATAGACCGGTTCGGGTTCGGGTAAGTTTCGGACACGCACACGAGGGTGTTGCGAGCTGGCAAGAGAGGTTAGGTGGTCACGGTCAAGAGGGAAGCGAAAACCCGAATGGTCTCGGAACGGTCAACGAAAGCAAGGGGGGGGGGGGACGCGGCAACTACGAACGGGTGCAAGCTTTATGAAAACATGCAGATGCAATGTGCATGATGCTATGAGATGTGATGCATGACATGAACAAAAAGCAAAACAAAAGACAAAAACCCAACCACGAATGAAATAACATATCACATCTCCGGAAAAGGCAAGAGTTGGAGTTACGAATATGGAAAGTTGCATCCGGGGCGTTACAACACTCCACCACTACGAGAGGATCTCTTCCCGAGATCTAGGATGGCACCGAAGAGAAACGGAAGAGAAAGAGGTAAGACAAAGTTGCTGCTTTGAGAAACGAGTGAAACCAATGAACCTTGAGAGGTTGGAAAGTTGAAAGAAGAAGACAACAGAGTTGAACGAAATTGGTAGCACTCCGATAGAAAAGAGAAACAAGGAACATCATGTGAACCTTGGAGTTGCAAAGCTATGAATGACGAGCACAATGGACAAGAAGGAATTGAAACCACTCCGGTTGAAACGAGATAAATAAGAAACAAGGAAGATCAAATTCGGACAACACTCCGGTTGAAAAGAGATGCAAGACTTGATAAGATGAAAAGAACTTGAGCAGAGGACATAACACTCCAGTTAAATGGATAAGCATGAAAAGAACACGATCTTTACAAAACGAGGTGATGGGTGAAGAGAGCAACATCACAATGCCTCCGGAAACAAAGCATGATAGTTAGATAGTTGGAATGAATAGAACGAAGAATCAAACCAACATCTCCTACCATAAATGAATTTGAAAGAGCATCTTTACGAAGTAGGATTGAACGGAGTTGTTTGAAAAAACAACAATGGTAAGAATAAGCTTGTAGCGGGCTTATGGAAAACATCACGAGACTATGAGGTGACAACCGGCCACTAATGGAAACCATTGATTTGATTGAGAGCACCAAAAAGATGAAAAACTTCTTCACCGAGATGAGAAGGAGAAAATTGGATCATAGGTATGCACCACAAATAGCAACATTCCTTAGGGAAGGCTTTAGGTGAAATATGACCCAAGATAACTCCAACAAAGGGATTGATGGATTTAAAATACCTCATTCTTGACAACAATATGAATCATGAAACATGAAGGAAATTGTCAAGAGTGACATAACATCACCTCAAAAGATATGGTAGGAAGAATTGCACTTCGAAATGCAAGAAGAAGAATACTTGAACGCCTCAAAACAAAACATGTGTTGAGCACCATGTTTAATTTTGAGTATGGCTTGGCGGATCATAACTTCGAGACAAATCTTGAAGAACAATTGAATAATTAAAAGAATCCTTGACGAGCCACCATGTAGAGCCTCTATGAAGAACTCCGGTAATAAAAGGATGATAAAAAGAAGGAGAAGTTGAAAACACCAGGTGAAGCCTTGCGATGATTTAGATGGAGCTTCACGACGAGATAAAGCGGAAAAACTTGAAACTCCGGAGAAGAAAAGATGAAGCATCTCGAACCGAGAAATGTGACATGATGAATAACTCTGGAAAGAAGAAACTAGATCACTTGGATGAAACAAAAATAAGAATTACGTTATGCGTATCCTTCACCAATTTACATTGATGACAAGCAATGGATTTGGCATACTACTTATTCTTCTTGAGGGATTGAAAAGAGATATAGTGCAAACTTGACAAGGTATTGATGGAACCACCGAAGGAATTTGGAAACAACGAATGAATTAATATGATAACAAAGGAAGTGAAATCTTGAACGAACCACCATAAGAATTGAAAATGAACATAGCAAAGGCACAATTCACCGGGAAGAATTGGAGAAAAAGAAAACGAAGATACTTGAGAGTATTTAGATACATGAGAATGAAGAGATCATGAACTGATTAGAGGATATTTGAACAATTCACCGATAAAATATGGAGAACGGTAGCTACACGCTGAGAATGAAGAATTATGACATGATGGCCTTCGGAGGAAAGAAATGGAAACAACTCATGAAATGCTCCGGATGGGTGAAAAGAATTCCCACAATTGAAAACAATTATGAGAGGATGGCATCAAACTTGAAGTACGCATCTTTGGAAGAACGGGTAAGGATTTAAGAGGAACTCTTATTCGGTCTTCACATGCTGAGAATGACGAGGAGAAACACCACCAAATTGTTGAGAAACTCCTAAGGATTAAAAGAGGAAACGTTGAGCCAGAGATGAAAAGATTTTGAAAGCGGCCTAGGAGAAGGCATGTGACTGATGAAAATTCATTCTTACATCAAACTTTGAATTGAATTTGAGAATAGTTCCGGGAAAATTAGAAGAGTCAGGTAAGATCCTGAAAAAAGACCTGTGGGTTAGGGCCCACTCAAAAGAAAACACTGTTGAACAATTTTAAAGAGAGGTTGCACCGGTTGAATTAAATGGCTTGAATGGGATAACAACCTTGAAATATCTTGAACGGATTGAGAATGGAAACACAAGTCTTGTAAGATATCTTCAGCACTCCAGAACAAATGAAAAGCGAGAGGTGAATGATTAAGAGGTGCATTGGCATGAGAAAGCATTAGAAACAAGGAAAGGAATATGATGAATATCGAAAGCTTGAATTGGATCCACCGGAGAAGAAACAACAATGAAGGATGATGAACTTGAAAATATTGAGCATCTTCATGGGAAATCACCGGATAAGAACATTGAAAGAAAAGAATGAAGAGACTTCCCACAAATAAAAGGATACATGATTAAGAAATCTGAGTCCTTGAAGAAAAGGGTGGGAGGGCGGGAAAACAAAGGCAACTTGGGGAAGGATGAAACGGATACCGTTGAGAGAACTTAGAATTGATCTCACAAATGTTGAAATGATCGGATCCACTTGAAGAGAAGCATGCCGGTTGGGAAAAGAATTGACATGACAATCTCGATAAACAAGAAGGATTAGCACTCTCATAGAAATATGAGAACACCGCTTGAAAGGTATGGATTCAACATTTGACTTCGAAGCATCTCGAATACCACAAATAAAACAAAACAAAGGATTTGGCTTGCAGAAATAAGCCAGAACAAATGCATATGATAGAGATTTACCCAATCCCATATCAGGATCTGTCGGAAAGATATTCTAGGAGCTACTTGAATTCCCACCTATGAAACTCCCGAAACTTTCTGATTATGCAATCTGGTGTTGGGGATACAGGGACACAAAATATATCACCCAAACTAACAATACCTAGATCCAAATTGTATCCATCCGTCAACACATAACCAAGAAAACTCCGGAAATCGTGGTACCTCAACCTTCAAAAGCATCCATTATACAAGCTATGGCAATACTCCCGAACTCCCCAAAGATCGGGTGGCGTCGAGGTTATCTCACCAACAACTGCATAAAAGAGATTTTCGATGTCGGCAAAACTCAGGTATTCCAGAACTGCAACGATAAAATTTTGACGACAACACCTCGGAGCTCAACTCCCAGGGACACTGCCACAACCCCTAAATTTCAGGAGGAACCAAGAACAATGTTCTCGTCACAAGACTATCGGAACGATCCCAAGATACCCGCGTGATCCTAATTTTTTTTCGTGAAATTTGAGGAGAGGAAAGTCAAAACATCTACGTCAGGAGGCCTCACCAGAGCGACGAAGGGACCGAGGAATAAAAAGGATCCTACTCCGATATATATAATCCTAAGACTCAAAATAGTTTTCTTCTAGACTCAACAACGGCCAACAAACAAGGGGGCTCCTATGGTCGGTCGAGGCTCTGATACCAACTTGTCACGCCCAAGATGCGACCCTATCCTAAAGGAACTCGAAGGTCCCACCAAGGATCGAAGCGCATCTTGAAGACGCTTTTGCAAGGTGGATATCATTACATCAACATTACATAATAGTGGGGATACATCCAAGACATACAATGTCACATGAATACAACAATACATCATATACAAGATCAACATCCGACTACGGATGAAACATAAATGTAAACTCAAACGACATCCACCTCGCTAGCCCAGTGCCGACCGAACCTATCCTCGATCGAAGAAGAAGCGTAAGAAGAACTCCAGAACAAGTAACATCGCTCTCGCGTCAAGATCTTCGCATAACCTGAACCTGCAACTGTTGGTGTAGTAATTTGTGAGCCACGAGGACTCAGCAATCCCATTACCATGGGTATCAAGACTAGCAAAGCTTAAGGGGTAAGGAAGGGGTAAAGTGCTGAGGTTGCAGCAGCAACTAAGCATGTATGGTGGCTAACTTACGCAAATAAGAGCGAGGAGAGAAGCAAAGCAAGCGGTCGTCAACTAGTAATGATCAAGAAGTGATCCTGAACTCCTACTTACGTCAGACATAACCCAGAAACCGTGTTCTCCTCTCGATCAACCCCAAAAAGAGACACTCACGGTTATGCACACGGTTGGTGTATTTTAGAAGAGTTTACTTTAAGTTAACTACAACCGGATATTAACAAATTCCCATCTGCCACATAACCGCTGGCACGGCTCTCGAAAGTTTATACCTCGCAGGGTGTCCCAACTTAGCCCATGATAAGCTCTCGCGATCAACGAAGGATATTCCTTCTCTCGGGAAGACCCGATCAGTCTCGAGTCCCGGTTTACAAGACATTTCGACAATGGTAAAACAAGACCAAGAAGACCGCCTGATGCCGACAATCCCGATAGGATCTGCACATATCTCGTTCTCGAGGCAACACCGGATGAGACATCCTACGAGTAAAACCAGCCCTCAAGTTTCCCCAAGGTGGCCCCATGATCTGCTTCGTTTGGGCCAACACTTAGAGAAGCATTGGCCGGGGCTAAAATAAAGATGACCCTCGGGTTGGCCGACCCAAGGAAAGGGTATAGGTGGTGGTGAGGCAAATGGTAAAACCAAGGTTGGGCCTTGCTTTGGAGGAGTTTTATTCAAAGCGAACTGTCAAGGGGGTCCCATAAATCACCCAACCGCGTTAGGGACGCAAAATCCGGGAACATCATACCGATATGACGGAAACTAAGGCGCAAGAGTGGAACAAAACACCGTGCATAAGGCCGAGCCTTCCACCCTTTACCAAGTATATAGATGCATTAATAATATAAGAGATATTGTGATATCCCAACATAAACATAATCCAACATGGAGCAATCTTCATCTTCACCTGCAACTAGCAATGCGATAAGAGGGGCTGAGCAAAAGCGGTAACATAGCCAAACAACGGTTTGCTAGGAAGGGTGACAAGGTTAAAGGTTCATGGCAATTTGGGAGGCTTGATAAGCAAGTGGTAGATAACGCAGCATAGCGATGGAGCGAAGCAACTAGCATAGCAATGATAGTAATGAGATCCAAGGTGACGGTCATCTTGCCTGAAATCCCGCTAGGAAGAAGAACGAGTCCATGAAGAAAATGAACGGGAGTAGTCGAACGAATCCTCACAATCGCAACATTACCGGAACTGAGAAGGAAGACCGGAAAGAAACAAACAACATGATAAATGCACAAGCATAAAGATGGCACGATGCACAATCAAGTATGATGCATGTCCGGTTTAATGAGGCATGGCATGGGAAAGTGCAACAAACAATACTACAAATTAAGTGGAGCTCAATATGCAACGAGTTGCATATGACGAAACACCACATGCAATTATTTAGTTTGATCTCGTTATAAGCTACTCAACAATATTAAATGTTGTTAAACATGGCAAGAGGTTAGGCATAAGTAAACTAACTATTTAGGCAAATTTAAATGAGGCCGGAACAACACACAACAATTCCGGAAAATCCCCATATGCATATTTCGAATTTGGTACTGTTCTGCCCTAAAACATATTTTATTGTTGTTAAACAGGAAAATAAAGTGCACCATGTTAAACTAGGCATTTTTCCAACCCATTTACATATAAAGTTTATTTAAAACCGAGCTACGGTTATTTAGTTATGAAATAAATCATTTTAGCATGGCATTTAAGCAAATTTAAACAAACATCATTTTAAACATTTTTAATCATGGATGAAAGTGGCATATTATGAAACTAGATGAAATTCTAAGTATTTTACATATATAAATCATTTTAATCCGATGCACGGTTTGTGAATTATTTTATGCATGACGCTTAGGGGTTTTTCTGTAAAACAGTAATTCACTGGATAAAATACAAAATCGCAGACGGTAAAAAAACAGTGAACGGGCCGAAACTGGCTGGCCTAACAAAGGCACAGGCGTAGGGGCTCGAGGGGTTGCTCACCAAAGGCCTCGGGCCAGAGCAGAGGAGAGTCAGCTGGGCAGCGGCTTGGAGTAAGGCGCGGTCATGAAAGGCTGGTCAACGCGAAGCGCCGAGTCGAGCGGTTCGATGCGTAAGAGTCGCCTTCGTCTCCCTCGCCGAAAGCGAGGGAGACAGCAGCTGGGACTTCTTGGCGGGCCGGCAGGCGCGGTAAGCTGCAGGTCGGCGAGGCAGGGGACTCCGGTGGGACGGCAGGGATGGATCGGACGTGCGAATCCGGTCCCTGGACCATGGATCTGGCTGGAGACGGGCGAGGGAAGCACGGTCAAGGAGCTCCAATTGGCGGCACCATGGTTCCCTGTGACAGAAACATGATGATGGGGGTGGTCAGGGAGAGCTTCAGCGAAGAAGAGAATGGGGAAGGGAGCATGGGCGGCGAGGACGGCTCTTGGTGACGCCTGGTGGTGGGGAGCTCCCATGATGATTTAACAACAGGAGGCCGGCCTTGGAGCGCTGGTGCTCGAGGCGAGGAGCATCTCATGGGTGCTCGGGACAAAGGTGGAGTCTCGGGAGGGCGAGGCAACGAGGAGGCAGGGCCTCGTGTGCTCATGAGACGAGGGCGTGGAAGATGGAGCTCGGGCTCCTGGACGACGGGCGGCTCGGGGCACTCCTGTTTGAGTAGAGAAAGAGAGACAGGGAGGTGAGACGAGGAAGGCAGAGAAACCACAGGAGGAGGGGAAGGGCAGCGAAGCTTATCTCGTGGTCTCCGGCGGCAGCGCCGGTCGCCGGACGACGAGGCGGGGTAGAGGAGCCAGGGGAGGCTCGGACGGCTACACGCGCGAGAAGACGAGCTCGGGTGGCTGCGGCTGTAGGGGTGGATCGAGCAGAGGCCGGTGTGGTTGGTCGGGTTTGGATTTTTGGATTGGCTTGGTGGTTGTTTGGGCGAATAGCTCGAGGTGGATTGGATCGGAAGGGATCCTGAGGAGGAACAGGATCAAGCGGCGGGTGAGGGGATTTGGTGGATGGGACAAGCCCCTAGAATCTAGGGTTGGGCTGATATTTATATCAGATGAATTTAGATTAGGGGATATCTCGTCCCTACAATTTCGATCGGACGGTTCGAGATAAATAGGTTAGGAAGTAAAATAAATAAAACGAAGATGTTTTATAGATATTTCGGGATGATCCGGATTCCTCGGTAACAATAGACCGGTTCGGGTTAGGGTAAGTTTCGGACACGCACACGAGGGTGCTGCGAGCTGGCAAGAGAGGTTAGGTGGTCACGGTCAAGAGGGAAGCGAAAACCCGAATGGTCTCGGAATGGTCAACGAAAGCAAGGGGGGACGCGGCAACTATGAACGGGTGCAAGCTTTATGAAAACATGCAGATGCAATGCGCATGATGCTATGAGATGAGATGCATGACATGAACAAAAGCAAAACAAAAGACAAAAACCCAACCACGAATGAAATAACATATCACATCTCCGGAAAAGGCAAGAGTTGGAGTTACGAATATGGAAAGTTGCATCCGGGGCGTTACACCATGTGAAATGAACTATAGTTGCCATGTGTATTGATCTGTAGTTGCCATGTGTGATGAACTATAGTTGCCATGTGAAATGATATGTAGTTGCCATGTGAGACAAAACTGCATTTGCCATGTTAAATGAACTGCAGTTGCCATGTTAGATAAACTGCATTTGCCATGTTAAATGTCATGCAGTTGCCCTGTGGAAACAAACAATCCAAAAAAATGTGGGAAAAAAGGGATTTCCATGCCATCATTGATTTTAATACGTCTGCTATGTTGGGACCTACCTCAACATAAGGTGCTAAAAACATCATATAAGAGTTTAACGAGCAGAAAAACATGCAGATTCCAGGAAGAAATGAAGCGTGCCAGCATGTACACAACTTACTAGGTTGACGAACATACGTTCAAGGTGTGTTCTCTAATGGCCATGTCCGATTCAGAACCTGAAGACCTAGACAAGGGAAGAAACTACTTTGTCAAGGCGTCGATAAACGAAGGCGAATACTACTGCCAATGCTGCAAATTCAGACGGGACGGGATCTTGTGCTGTCACATACTCAAAATAATGGACATGCACGCGCTCACACGATTGCCCCACCATTTCATACGACGGTGATGGACTTGGGACGGTGACGATGCGTTGGGGCCACAAACATCAAATGCAGTTTTGGCTGTGCATGATGACAGACCAGAGGCAACCATTGACGTCGTGAGGCACGTTGTGTTGACCAAGAACTATGCTGAACTAATAGATGAAGCATGCAAGAGTGATGAGACAGCGAGGGTGGCAGAAAAACACAGGAAGGCCCTGAAAGGAGAGCTTGATGAGATCAAAAAGAGGAAGTGTCGGTGTCAAAACCGGCGGATCTCGGGTAGGGGGTCCCAAACTGTGCGTCTAGGCGGATGGTAACAGGAGACAAGGGACACGATGTTTTTACCCAGGTTCGGGCCCTCTCGATGAAGGTAAAACCCTACTCCTGCTTGATTAATATTGATGATATGGGTAGTACAAGAGTTGATCTACCACGAGATCGGAGAGGCTAAACCCTAGAAGCTAGCCTATGGTATGATTGTTGTGATTGTGTCCTACGGACTAAACCCTCCGGTTTATATAGACACCGAAGGGGGCTAGGGTTACACAGAGTCGGTTACAATGGGAGGAGATCTACATATCCGTATTGCCAAGCTTGCCTTCCACGCCAAGGAGAGTCCCATCCGGACACGGGATGAAGTCTTCAATCTTGTATCTTCATAGTCCAACAGTCCGGCCAAAGGTTATAGTCCGGCTGTCCGGACACCCCCTAATCCAGGACTCCCTCAATAGCCCCTGAACTAGGCTTCAATGATGATGAGTCCGGCTCGTAGATTGTCTTCGGCATTGCAAGGCGGGTTCCTCCTCCGAATACTTCATAGAAGATTTTGAACACAAGGATCGTGTCCGGCTCTGCAAAACAAGTTCCACATTCCATCGTAGAGAGAATAATATTTTCACAAATATTATCTGCTGACGTATTCCGTAGCGTGACATTACACCATAGCCAAGCCTTTTTCAAATCGTTTTTCATTGTCCCACCTCAGCGCATTTTGCGAGGCGGTTTCCTTGGCACGTCTTGTCGAAGCAGAGATCGTGTCCCCTTATTACGGTATTCTCATCAATACGGACGTGGGTAACCCAACCGCGCCATTGATTACGACGCTTGGGGAATAAGGGAGTTTTACTAGGCTGGTGGGGGCGCATAGTTTTGTCCGCCCATATAAAGGGATAAGGATTCACCTTTTTCTACCCCCGCCTTCTTCCTCCTTGCTCATCCATTCTTCGCACACTCGAGCTCCAGCGCCCAAGTCCACATTCTCATCTTCAACCTTCTCCAAAAATGTCCGGAGCGGGAGGCAAGTGGATGGTCTCCTCCACACGGAGGAGACGCTGGGGCCGAGGGGAGCCGGATACTGTCCGAGAATATCGCACACCGGCTCCCAGATGCGGGGCAGATCATACCCACCCCAAGACCCCATGAGAGGGTTGTATTCCTCACCCACTTCCTCCGCGGACTGGGATTTCCCCTTCACCCATTCGTCCGCGGGCTCATGTTCTACTACGGCCTGGATTTTCACAATCTGGCCCTGAACTTCATCCTCAACATCTCGGCGTTTATCGTCGTGTGTGAGGCTTTCCTCCGCATCAAGCCCCACTTCGGTTTATGGCTGAAGACCTTCAATGTCAAACCGAAGGTAGTGACCGGCCAGCAGGCGGAGTGCAGAGGCGCCATGGTGGGCAAGATGCCCAACGTCACATGGCTTGAGGGCTCCTATGTGGAGACCATAAAAGAGTGGCAATCGGGGTGGTTCTACATCACCGAGCTGCGCGGCACCAAATGGGCGGCAGCCCCCGAATTCCGATCCGGAATCCCCACGCGGCTCACCTCCTGGAAAGAGAAGGGCCTGCCCTGGGGTAATCCGGTAGAGCTGACCGGACTCCAGACCTGCATCCAAAATATGATAAACAGGAAGCTCAAGCTTGTCAACATAGTCCAGGTCATGCTCATCCGCCGGATCCTCCCGTGTCAACAACGAGCGTTCAATTTGTGGGAGTTCGACCCGGCCCAGCACCAGACTCCGAGCGAACTCTTCGATACAACGCACAAGGACGTCTGGAGGGTGCTATTCAAGAGTGTCGAGGTCCCCCCACACCTCACCGAGGATCGCGGACTCAGCGCGCAGCGCCAAGCCGGCGCGGTAAGTTCTTTTATCAGTTACAAGGTATTTATTTTCCATAGTTTAACTATGTGCGGGGTCTAAGCTCATGTACCTTTGACAGGAATGGCTGGAGACGGCCGAACAGATTGACCGTCTGCCCCTTCGCTCAAGGCCCAAAGAACGCCGCTAGCGGAGCTGCTGGTTCCGGCACCTTACATGGTGCCGGAGAAGAAAGCCAAGAAGAAGAAGGCCACGGGAACCCGAAAGAGTTCCCCACGCCCGGTGGTATCGGACTCATCGTCCGATGACTCCGAGGCGCACTCCTCCCATGAAGATGAGGAGGAGGAAAAAGAAGCTTTTTCCCCTCCAGCAGGGGGAGAAAAGAAAAGAAAGGCCGCCCCAACCGGGGAGGCCGGAGGGTCCAAGAAGGGAAGGACTCTCCTTCCGGACCATTCTACCACTACCGCCGACAGCGAAGACGAGTGGCCACCCAGGGCCAAGCCCCTGGCAAAATCGTAAGTGTTCGGATGCCAGAGTAACTCATAGCGTTCCTTTATTGCACAGCTTCTCCTAACGCCAAATATGATCATGCAGTCCGCCCCGAGCCCGCGTCGACGTATCATCGAGCGGTTCATTGGATTCGCCGGATGTGAACAACTTTTCACTTCCGACTGCCTCCTCTCCTCGCCCCACGGACAATGCTGAAGTCTTGTCTCAAGGGGTTCCAAACCGAGTGGAGGTGGTCCTGGGGGCGCCTCAAGGCGGCCTCCCGGACTCCAAGCGCAAAGGGAGCAAGGCTCCCAAGGGCTCCAAGTCCGGCCCTGGGCCGAATACCGCACCAGAACCTCCAGTGGTTCCGGACTCTGGCAGGCGCCCCCCCCCACTAAGAGGAGCAAGCCTACTGCGCCGGTGACCTCCGTCCAACCGGAGGCACCGGATAATTTGCTGGAGGTGCTTAACGGCGCCTCCATCGACGAGGAGCACCGCACTGTTATGAGTGCGGTGATCTAGAAGGTTCAGTCCGCCAAGAGCGGACTGTATGAAGCCTGTGCCAGCCTTCTAACAGGCTTTGAGGTACGTGTTTAAAATATATGAAAATATTACCGCATAGACAGTAGCCCCTGATGCTCTGTTCGGTGTTCACAAGGAAAAGCCGAATAGAGGATCTAAGAATATCCGCAGGAGTCTAACATAAGTATGTTGATATGCGTATACAGGCTTCGCTGCTGACCTCTGCCGCACTGACTGCGGAGGTCGATGCTCTGAAGCAGAGCCTCGAGCGGTCCGAGAAAGAGCTCGGCCTTGCCAAGAAGCAGCTCGAGGAGAACGAAGGTAAGTAATACCTTGTGTACGAATATATAAAAAAGGGGTGAAGTTGCAAAAAATGACCGGATCATTGTGGATATACCAGGGGCCACGACCGAGGTGGCGACCCTGAAGCGAGCGCTGTCCGAGGCCGAAAACGAAGCGGCCACGGAGCGCACCGAGCGGGGGAAACAGGAGGCGCGGGTGGCGGAGGTGCAGCAAGAGCTCCAGGCTCTCGTGAAAAAACACGAGAGTTTGGATCATGACTCAAAGACGCGAGAGTCCGAGCTTGCCTCGGCCCTCGAGAGCGCCAAGCATGCCAAGGCCGAAGCCCAAAAGGCCCTCCAAGAAATTGAGGCGATGAAGAAGATAGCGGCGGGTAAGGCATTCATTATGCAAAGCAAGCACGTAAAAGTGAATTACTTGTTACTTACCCGAGTCTGGAGCTCTCTAGGAGCATTCGCAGATTTGCCCCGCAGTGTATCAGATGCCGCAAAGCACTAGCGAGCCGAGGAGGGGAGCTCGACGGAGAAGGTGTTCTGGTCTCAGTATACTGAGGCCGAACATCCGGTGCCCCTAAGCGACCAGCTGAAGCAGCTGGTCGAGCTCCATAAGGCGGCCGAGCAGGACATGAAGGGTCTGATAGTCCGGCTGTGGCCTGGAGAGGCCATGCCAGGGAGCTACTTCGGGCTAGTGAAGCGGCTTGCGGATGCCTGCCCTTGGCTTGAGGTCATCAAGTGCTCCATCTGCATCGAAGGTGCCCGCAGGGCGCTTGCCCGTGTTAAAGTACACTGGGGCGAGATGGACGCTGAGAAGCTGGTGAAAGATGGGCCACCGCAGGGCAAGGAGCATCGCCGCCCAGAGATGTACTATGAGGGCGTCCTGAAGGGTGCCCGCCTTGTGGACGATGAATGTTCCAAAGATGTAATGTTTGAGTAAACTTGCTCGTGTGATATTGTACGCTGAAAACTTTGTTCATATGCGCTATGCAACGCTTGTTTGAATTTAAAATATTACCTTCTATGCGGCCGTTTATTAAATCTGAGAGATGGCGAGTCGTAAAGCCGCCCCGAAGCCACGAGTCTTTGGGGTGTTCGGGATAAACCTGAGCACTCTTTTTCCCATTCTTGGGTCCTTCGAGGGAGGCGCCAAAGACAACTAACAAGGCAATCGGACTATAATGCTTTATCACTCTCACTTAGCCATAGAATTCTATAATTTTAAATTTTGGCGAAGCCCCTAGTGTTCGAAGACCGAGTTCGGGCACTATCCACGCCTAAGCCGGACAAAGCCGACTGCCGCCTCTAAGCGGCATAAGTCTTTAGGGACTCGAAATCTCTCGAACAGCGACCAGCTCTCGCCTTATCATGACAACATGGGTTTTAGCTTTCTCTCGAGGTGCTTAGCCCAAATTGAACCGGGGCACAATCGCAGTAGTTCTCCCAGTGCTACCTTAGCCGATATAGCGGAACGTAAGGTACCAAAACATGGGAGTTGGGCAAACCCAACTATTGACCCAAGACATGATTCGGAGCTGATGCATATAATGCTATAAGTTCGGGGTGCCGCACTTGTGAAAGTGTTCGGACTTCTCATGCCGTATTATGGGGTACTTAAGCCCCTGGCGTATTGGCCGTACCAAAGTGTACGGGTGCAAAATGTCAATAGTGAACATATATGTAGAAAGGGAATAAATAGAGAATGCAATAATAGACTATAGCTATGCATTGTTTTATTCGAAAAGTTTCATTAAAGCGGAACGATACAAGTAGTGCGATAAGCAAAAAATGGGACTATTTGACATGTCCCCTCCAAGGGTGAGCTGCGGGATGATATTTAAAGCGGGTATTTCGCTCGTTATAGAGACCACCTGGGATTTCCATGATGCGACGTAGCTTTCGGCCCCCCTGGTCCTTGTATCGTGTGTTCGACAATTATGCTACCGGACAGGGCTTCCAGAGAATAAAGTCCTGAAAGAGAGAGAAAATAACAAAGTAGAAATCCCCTAGTGCGGTTGAGCCGCATTTCGGAGCGTGTCGTAGTCGTGCCCCTCCCCCTGTGCCCATGGTATTTTCAATGCGTAATTATGTACGCGTGGCACGTATGTCGCCGTTTGGCTGGGGCTGGGGTAGGGGCCGCATTGCTATGCGAGCTCGGAACGTGCCAGGCGGTCTTGTTGCAGATTACTCCGGGCGTGCTTGAAGGCGTTCGGGCGTTTGATCGCTGGACTGGAGAATTGCCTTGAGAGGCTGCTTTGTACTTCTGCTGCGAGGGCCGCCGTGTGCTCCTCTGTTCGGAGAGAGCGCTCAGTGTTTCTGTTAACTGTGATGACCCCCCGAGGCCCTGGCATCTTGAGCTTGAGATAAGCATAGTGTGGCACCGCATTGAATTTTGCAAATGCGGTTCGCCCGAGCAGTGCATGATAGCCACTGCGGAACGGGACTATATCGAAGATTAACTCCTCGCTTCGGAAATTATCCAGGGATCTGAAGACCACTTCCAGTGTGACTAAGCCTGTGCAATGGGCCTCTACACCTGGTATGACGCCTTTAAAGGTTGTTTTTGTGGGTTTAATCCTTGAGGGATCTATGCCCATTTTCCGCATTGTGTCCTAGTAAAGCAGATTTAGGCTACTCCCGCCGTCCACAAGGACTTGAGTGAGGTGAAATCCGTCAATGATTGGGTCTAGGACCAACACGGCGAATCCGCCGTGGCGGATACTAGTGGGGTGGTCCCTGCGATCGGAAGTGATCGGGCAGGAGGACCATGGGTTGAACTTTGGGGCGACTGGCTCTAACGCGTATACGTCCCTTAATGCACGCTTCCACTCCCTCTTGGGGATATGGGTTGCGTATATCATGTTCACCATCCGCACTTGTGGGGGAAACCCCTTCTGTCCTCCGGTGTTCGGCGGTCGGGGCTCCTCTTCGTCGTCGCTATGTAGCCCCTTGTCTTTGTTTTCAGCATTTAACTTGCCGGCCTGCTTGAACACCCAACAATCCCTGTTGGTGTGGTTGGCTGGCTTGTCGGGGGTGCCATGTATCTGACACGAGCGATTGAGTATAAGGTCCAAACTGGACGGGCCCCGAGTACTTCGCTTGAATGGCTTTTTCCGCTGACCGGGCTTGGAGCCTCTGAATCCGGCATTGACTGCCGTATCTTCTGTATTGTTGCTGTTGATGTGGCGCTTGTGTTTGTTGTGACGTGACCTACCATTGCCGTCCTTGGTATCCGAAGTACCAGGGTTCTTTGTGTTATTGCTGTGAGCCAGATAGCTGTCCTCTCCCGCGCAAAAGCGGGTCATGAGTGTCGTGAGGGCTGCCATAGATTTTGACTTTTCCTGGCCAAGGTGCCGGGCAAGCCACTCGTCGCGGATGTTATGCTTGAAAGCTGCTAAGGCCTCTACATCCCGACAGTCGATGATTTGATTTTTCTTGGTTAGGAACCGTGTCCATAATTGCCTGGCCGATTCTTCTGGCTGTTGAATTATATGGCTCAAGTCATCGGCATCTGGTGGTCGCACATAAGTGCCCTGGAAGTTGTCAAGGAATGCGGCTTCTAGATCTTCCAACAACCAATGGATTATGCTGGCAAGCTGTTGAGCCAATGCCGAGCTGGTCCTTTAAGCTTGAGTGGGAGGTATTTGATGGCGTGTAGATCATCACCACGGGCCATGTGGATATGCGGGAGGTAGTCCTCAATTCATACCACAGGATCTGTTGTACCATCGTATGATTCAATATTTACAGGTTTAAAACCCTCTTGGATTTGATGATCCATTACTTCATCTGTGAAGCATAGGGGGTGTGCGGCGCCTCTGTACTGGGCTATGTCACGACGCAGCTCGAATGACTCTTGTCTGCTGTGTTCGGCCCGGCCGGATTTGCTTTTACTGTATCCGGCGTGACGGTTATCGTCTCTCGTAGTGGGGCGCCCTCGCGATCCGTAGATCGATCTTGTTTGCTTTGCTTTATCCTCCAATACGTCTCACAGGTCCAGCGTGTTTCCCTGTGCCTTGGCATTTTTCTTTGAAGACGGGGTGCGGCTTGAGATGTTGGCTGAAATATCTCTCGGTCGCGGCCACGAGGTGGCCGATCAGCCGCGTCATACACTGGAGAGGTATGCTTTAATGCTTCCTCCTCTAATCGGGGTAGCAACCTGCGCTTCCGGTAGCTCTTGGAGGGGCGTTCGAGTTCGTATTCCTCGGCCTCAAGGACTTCAGTCCATCTGTCGGCTAGCAAGTCTTGATCAGCTCTAAGCTGCTGCTGCTTTTTCTTAAGGCTATTCGCCGAGGCCATAAGCCGGCGCTTGAAGCGCTCTTGCTCGACGGGATCCTCAGTCACGACAAATTCTTCGTCGTCGAGGCTTGCCTCGTCTTCGGAGGGAGGCATGTAATTATCATCCTTTACCTCTCTATCTGCCGCTCTCTCAGGAGGGCTGGCTTCTCCATCCTCCTGCGCTGAATCTTGCTGGAGGGAGTTGTCTTCGGCACTATCTGGAGTGTTATTATCTCCTGTGCCGGTATCACCGTTTTTGCTTTGGCGGGACTTAGAGAGGCGCCACTGACGCCGACGCTTGGGTTTCTTCTTGGAGGGGTCATCCCCCATTGTCTCATCGCCATTGCCTTCTTTGGGTGTATCCACCATATATATATCATATGATGAGATGGCTGTCCAGGACCCTGTGGGCGGTGATTCCTGTTCGTCTCCTACATCGTTGTCCATACCGTCGATGTCTTCGGAGTCAAAGTCGAGCATGTCGGTCAAATCATCGACAGTGGCTACAAAGTGGGTGGTGGGTGGGCGTCGAATTTCTTCGTCATCCACATCCCAATCCTGCCGGTCATAATCCGGCCAGGACTCTCCTGATAAGGAGAGAGACCTTAGTGAATTCAGTATATCACCAAAGGGCGAGTTCTGGAAGATATCCGCGGCGGTGAACTCCATGATCGGCGCCCAATCGGATTCCATTGGCATGGGCGCGGGTGGCTCGTAGTCCGGAGGAGAGCCCGGCAATTTGGAGTCACGGGCCTCGCGAAGGGTAAGGCTGGTATTCGGCTCGATCGTCGTTGAGGTTGCGGCCTCCAAGGAGGGGTCTATCCACCCGTCCACGGTCGTCGCTGTTGGCTCCGAATTGAAGGTCAGAGCGGTTGCAGGTGCGATCTCCTGAACACTGCCCGGCGGCAGAGCTAGATCATGCCCATCATGAACAGTGTGGCGCACTCGGTAGGGGCTCGAATCCGGTGAAGATCAAGTCTCCGCGGATGTCGGCTGTGTAGTTTAAGCTTCCAAACCTGACCTGATAGCCAGGGGCGTAACTTTCAATCTGCTCCAGATGGCCAAGCGGATTGGCCCGCAGTGTAAAGCCGCCGAATACAAAAATTTGTCCGGGGAGAAAATTCTCACCCTGGACTGCATCGCTAACGATGATCGAAGGAGCCATCAAGCCTAATGATGACGACACAGAGGAACTCTCAATGAAAGCACCAATGTCGGTGTCAAAACCGGCGGATCTCGGGTAGGGGTCCCGAATCAGGCGTCTAGGCGGATGGTAACAGGAGACAAGGGACACGATGTTTTTACCTGTGTTCGTGCCCTCTCGATGGAGGTAAAACCCTACTCCTGCTTGATTAATATTGATGATATGGGTAGTACAAGAGTTGATCTACCACGAGATCGGAGAGGCTAAACCCTAGAAGCTAGCCTATGGTATGATTGTTGTGATTGTGTCCTACGGACTAAACCCTCCGGTTTATATAGGCACCGGAGGGGGCTAGGGTTACACAAAGTCGGTTCCAATGCGAGGAGATCTACATATCCGTATTGCCAAGCTTGCCTTCCACGCCAAGGAGAGTCCCATCCGGACACGGGACGAAGTCTTCAATCTTGTATCTTCATAGTCCAACAGTCCGGCCAAAGGTTATAGTCCGGCTGTCCGGACACCCCCTAATCCAGGACTCCCTCAGGAAGGCTGAAGAAGCTAACACTGGTTCCCTCGCACCTCAAGTGTGCCTTCGTCCATGGGTCCATCATCTGAAAGCTCGGAGGTAGGGTCTAGAACAGCAAGCACGCAAACCCAGGTCAGGAACCCGCCCCGTTCCATCACAAAAGGGCGGCCAAAAGAGGTGAGATACAAATTGGGGTTGGAAATTCAAGCAAAGAACAAGAAAAGAAAGAAAGGGACGGGAAATCTGTAAGCAACTGTGGAGGATTGTAACTTAGGTATTGGTGAAAATTTTGTAAAGTAGATGGTCAAAATTTTAAAAATGCGAGAATGACTGTTGGTGGACAACAGAATTTGAAGAAAATGCCATGTATGCATGACTAAAATTGCCACGTAGGTGCTACTAAATCTGCCATGCAGCTTCCACCGAATCTGCCATGTAATTGCCACTGAATTTGCCATCGCGTAGATTTCTGTTTTCAGTCCACGCATTTTTTCCCACATATTATATTGTATACATACTCTGAACGAACTAGTTGAAACGATCACATGCAAAAAACGCGAGAGAACGGTTGCTTATGAACTACCATGCTAACCGATACAGTTATCAATGCAAAAAAACCCAAAAACAAAAAACAGAATGATTACTTTCACTAACTGTGCCTGATCAACTATATTTGCCATGTTTCAGGCATCATAGACGCATTCAAACACCCAACTCGTACTCACAACCGCAAACACATAATAGTAGTGAACATAAACGTAGTTGTTGTCACACCTAAGCAGGTTCAGATCCACACATATATTACAAATATTCAATGGCACTCCCTCACCACCACTATATACTAGACTACAGGGGATGCAGTCATAACATAGCACACAGACATAGTTTTAAAGAACAAGGTGATACCTTACATTCCTCAGCCACAGAATGTAAGGTAGGTGTTTGGGCTATTACCACTGTCCGTAAACCGGCCAAGAGAGGCCGGGTTAACTCCATTGGTAGTTCATTGTACCTGAAGCCCATGAAGACAGACGATGACGTTGTATGAAGGCCCAGGGCCCAGAGCCGGTTTAAGGCCTGTAGACATAAGCCGGCATTGATAATGTAACTTGTACTATAAGGTAGAAAGAACAGAGACCGAGTCGGACACGTTTATGAGCCGGCCTCGGAACTCTGTAAACCGACGGGTGTCAACCCATGTATATAAGGGGACAACCCGGCGGCGGTTCAGGACAACAGACCACAACTCGAGACTCAGGCAAAGCGTATTCGCTCCCTGGTCATCGAAACCCCATCAATTCCATCACAACTAGACGTAGGCTTTTACCTTCATCGTAAGGGGCCGAATTAGTATAAAACTCTCTTGCGTCCCTTGTCCGCTTTAACCCCTTTAAGCTAACCCGTAGCGATGGCTCCACGACTAAGTCCTTTCACGAGGACATCTGTCGTGACAAAACCACGACAGTTGGCGCTCACCGTGGGGCTATCGCACGATGGTTTCAAGTTCTTAGAGGGTAGCTTCGAAGGACTCAAGGGTTACGCTGTGGGCCGGATGACCAAGAGTCGTCGCGGCAAGCTCTACATCGACGATGCAGGCTGGGGCCCCGAGGCCGGCTCCATCGAGTACGGGTACCGGGTCCCCTTTGGTGGCATACACGTTTTCATTGGCAAGATCGTGAACAGGGCCTCGAAGCGGACATCTGCACCGACCTCGTTGAAACGGCTCAGCGTGCGAGATCTGCCAGGGTCAAGCCTGTCATGAAGTGTGCCTTCGTGGGAGTCATCCATGGAGGGGAATACGTGGATAGATCGGAATCTGGTGGTGAGACCGTCGTTTATTCCGGCGACGAGTCATTGACCGGAGAGACCGAGTCATTATATCTGCTACAAGATGGCCGGATTGGGGGCTGTTCCGATGGCGACAGTATTCCGGACCCCTCTGATCTGCCAAACCGGGTTGCTATCTTCATGGCCGGTACGCAGCTGGCGCTCCACTCTTCGACCACAGCAGTGATGATTTCCGGATCACCAGCGGCAACGGCAGCCGGGGCAGGAGGCCTTGTGCGACCGCCGACTCAGGTTTTATCTGATTTATTTGATGCGTTGGAAACACTGATGGCGGAGGTTAACCCGGCGGATCAGGATGCACACAATGCGGAGATCGCGGATGTGAAAGATCAAATCACCCAGGCCAAGGCCGATTTTGCAGCTGAGGATACCAGGATGGCCATGGAGCAGGCCGCTTTGGATGCACAGGCTTACCGGCTTATGCTGGATCAGAGTGTGTCGAACGAAGTCCTCAAAAGGAGGCACCGATCTCGTCTGCCGCCGGTTTATGATGCTAGGAACCTCTTTAACACCCCAGGAGCAGGGACCAGTAATCCGCCGATGGTGAACTGGGCAGAGGCACCTGGGGCAGGGCCGCCGGTTCAGCCACGTTTGATGGATCCGCCTCGTCAGAACAACATTGTAGCACCGCATGTCCCAACGCCACCGGGTCATTACTCTAACCCGATGGACAACATTGTTGCTGCCGCTTCACGGCTGGCGGCCATCCCGATCGAAGGTGATTCTCCGGCGGTGGTCGAGACGCGCCGAGTTAAGGAGCTTCTTCAGACAGCCTTGGTTCAACAGGAGGCTTATTCACATAGTCGCGATCGGATTCATTCCACTCCCTGTCCAAGCCGGAGTTACAGCAGGCGTATGGATGAACCGGCAGTGTCGAGCAATGCACGGAACCGTGATCCGCCCCGTGGCAATAACCCGGCGGGTGACGCTCAGGAGGTGGTGGACTGGGCTCGGGCACGCAGAGAGGCCGAGCTAGCAGCGCAGCATGAAGCCCGTCAACTTACCCCGGCTCGTCCGACCACATCAGTAGAACCAGGGGTCACTTCTAGCTCTTTGGGATTGTCGTGTCTCGTCCTAGTGTTGCGCAATGTGCACCTGCCCAAGGATTTCAAAGTCCCGCGCAAGGTGCCGAATTACACCGCTGATTTATCACCTGAGACATGGATTGAAAGCTATGAGATGGCCATGGAGATGTTGGATGTGGATGATGCGGCATGTGCGAAATACTTCACCATGATGCTTGAAGGGACAGCCCGTACTTGGCTAAAGAGCCTACGGGCTAATTCTATCAGGTCATGAGCCGAGTTGAGAGCCCGTTTTATCCAGAATTTCAAGGATACATGCAAGCAGCCTATGTCGATTGTGGACTTAGCTGCCAGTGTCCAGGAGGAAGGAGAGTCAACAACCCGGTGGGTGCGCCGAGTCTCGGAAATTTTGCATTCATCGGACCGCATCAACGCTGATACCGCAGTTCTAACATTGGAAGGCAATTGCCGGTTTGAACCCCTAAAGTTGAAATTGGGACGGCTCAAACGCCATTGCAATGACATGGGAACCCTCATGGCTGCTCTGGTGAAGTATGCCGACTCTGATAGTACCAAGGATCCCAGTCCGATGATGATAAGACAGGAAGGAAAAAGGAGTGGCAACGCTTAAGGGGCGCACCACAACCCGTCGGGTCATGGAAACGGCAGCAAACGTAAAGCGGATCACAGCTTGGACTTTGTGGCTAATACCAGCACGCAGGACAAGGGCCAGCGACATAAGGGTAAACCGCCCCAGCGCGGTGGAGCACCGAGCCCTAACCCGGACCGCATGTCTTATCTGTTGAACCAGTCGTGCCCATAACATGGGACGAAGGAGATTCCCTCCACACATCTCTGGAAAGATTGCTACATCATGCAGGAGTTCAAAAATTCTAATTCTTTCCGGTATGATAATGGGTCGGGTGGCAGTTCAGTCCATGGATCTCATGGGCCGGGTTATGGTGGTGGAAATTCCGGTTCAGGCTTCCATGGTAATCAGGGTGGACATAATAATCAAGGTAATCAAGGCAACCAAGGTGGCTACAATCATCAGGGCAATCAGCAGTAGTAGCAGCAGTCGGGTTACCAGAGCAGCCCGAAGCAGTTAAATAGTGGGCAATATCATGTCTTCACCACTAGCTTAGACAAGCGTGACCAAAATCTTCATAAGAGGGCAGTGAACTCCGCTGAATCGGCGGTGCCCCGTTATTTGCGTTGGTCTGAGCAGCCAATCGTCTGGAGTAGAGAAGATCATCCACCCCGGGTTGATAATCCGGGTCATATGGCATTGGTGGTGGCACCTCAGGTGGGAGGTTATAAGTTCACTAAGGTACTCATGGATGGAGGGAGCAGTATCAATATCCTTTATTATGAAACTTTCCGTCGCATGGGATTGACAGATAAGAATCTTAAACCATCCAATACGGTGTTCCATGGTGTGGTACCTGGTAAATCGGCATATCCTGTTGGTAAAATAGCTCTGGAGGTGGCTTTTGGAGACGAGCATGACTCGAGATCAGAAACCTTGACTTTTGAAGTGGTGAAAATCAAAAGCCCGGATCATGCCCTGTTTGGACGGCCAGCTTATGCTAAATTTATGGCACGACCTTGTTATGTTTATCTGCAGCTCAAGATGCCGGGTCACAAGGGAACTATAACCGTGCACGGGAGCCGCAAGATCGCTCTGGAATGTGAAGAAGGTGATGCAGCTTATGCTGAGTCGGTTTGTGCAACCGAAGAATTGAAGTTTTACAAATACAATGTTGATCCGGCAGATATGACTTCATTAAAGAAACCAGCTACAGAGCATGATCCGGCCCTGAAGTTTAAATCGGCTGATGAGACTAAGCTTGTTGACTTCGTGCCTGGCGATTTGTCCAAGCATTTTAGCATCAGCGCCAACTTGGATCCGAAATAGGAAAGCGCGCTCATCGAGTTCATCCGTGAGAATCGGGACATCTTTGCATGGAAGCCTTCTGACATGCCAGGTGTACCGAGAGAACTCGCTGAGCACACTCTCAATGTTGATCCCAAGTATAAACCGGTCAAGTAGTTTCTCCGCCGGTTCAATGAAGAAAGACGCAAGGCTAATGGAGAAGAAGTGGCCAGACTCTTGGCGGCTGGGTTTATCGTTGAAGTTCTCCATCCTGAGTGGTTGGCTAATCCGGTGCTGGTCCTTAAGAAGAATGGCACTTGGCGTATGTGTGTGGACTACACAGACCTCAACAAAGCTTGTCTAGCAGATCCTTTTGCCCTCCCCCGTATTGATCAAATTATTGATGCTACGGCAGGTTGCGAGCATTTAAGCTTTTTGGATGCATATTCTGGTTATCATCAGATCAAAATGGCAGTTAAGGACCAGGAGAAGACGGCCTTCATAACTCCCTTTGGAGCCTTCTGCTATGTGTCCATGCCCTTTGGGCTCAAGAGTGCCCAGGCAACTTATCAACGGTGTGTGCAGAATTGCCTTCATAAACAAATCGGCCGTAATGTTCATGCCTATGTGGATGATATTGTGGTGAAATCAAAGAAGAAAGAGACATTGATTGATGACTTGAAGGAAACCTTCGATAACCTGCGGGTTTACAAGATGATGCTTAATCCGGCCAAGTGCGTTTTTGGTGTACCGGCAGGCAAGCTCTTGGGTTTTTTGGTGTCTAACAGGGGCATTGAAGCTAATCCGGAAAAGATCAAGGCTATTACCTCCTTGGCCAAACCAAAGTGTATCAATGATGTTCAACGCCTGGCAGGCCGGATTGCCGCGTTGAGCCGGTTTATTTTCCGCCTTGGCGAGAAGGCCATTCCTTTGTATCAGATGCTGAAGAAAACTGATACCTTTGTCTGGAGTGACGCCGCAAATGAAGCGTTTGAGGACTTAAAGCGGCAGCTGGCTAACCCACCGGTTCTTGCTGCTCCGGTTGACAAGGAGCCATTGTTACTATATGTGGCAGCTTACGCTCGGGATGTTAGCGTGGCTATTGTGGTGGAGCGCAAAGAGGCAGGAAAGGAATATCCGGTTCAGCAGCCGGTTTACTATATCAGCGAGGTACTTATCGAATCTAAGCAGAGGTACCCGCATTGGCAAAAATTGGTGTACGGGGTTTTTATGGCAAGCCGGAAGCTTAAGCAGTATTTCCAAGGTCATCCCATCACGGTGGTCAGCTCTGCTCCTTTGGGAGATATAATCCGTAACGAGGAAGCAATCGGCGGATTGCTAAGTGGGCTATCGAGCTTGGGCCTCACGGGTTGAAATACATACCCAGAACGACAATCAAATCTCATGCACTTGTGGATTTCATCAATGATTGGACAGAGCTACAAGCGCCAGAAGAGAAGCCGGATCACACTTATTGGACTATTCATTTTGATGGGTCCAGACAATTGGAGAGCTCGGGGGCTGGAGTCATATTAACTTCCCCACGAGGTGATAAGTTTTGTTTGTTCTCCGTTTAATGTTCCCTTGCACTAACAATGCGGCTGAATATGAGGCCTTACTCCATGGTCTTCGAATGGCTAAGGAGATGAACTTAAGCCGAGTTAAGTGTTTCGGTGACTCAGATCTGGTGGCTCAACAAGTGTCCGACACTTGGGATTCCAAGGACCCACCCATGGCAGCATATCGTCATGAGGTAGATGTTGTTGCAGGTCACTTTAAAGGTTATCAGGTGGATCATGTGGACCGGCGGAAGAATGAAGCGGCGGACGCGTTAAGCCGCCTGGGTTCCCAACATAAACCGGTTCCGCCTAATGTCTTCTTGGATGTTCTGCATAATCCGTCTGTCAAGATCCCTGGTGGAGAGGATTTGGCTGTTCCTGATCCGGAAGCTCAGTTGGTGGTGGCTCTTCATGTTATCCCGGATTGGACGGTTCCTTGTCTGGCGTATATGAACCGGGGCGAGTTACCAGAGGATGAGACTTTGGCCAGGCAGATAATCCGGCGGTCCAAGTCCATGACCATTATCAATGGAGAGTTGCATCATTGCAGTGTGACAGGCGTGTTTCAACGTTGTGTGTCTCTTGAAGAAGGCTGTGAAATTTTGCATGATATCCACGAAGGAGACTGTGGTCACCATGCCGGTTCAAAATCTTTGGTGGCCAAGGCGTTTCGTCATGGTTTTTATTGGTTGACAGCTCATGCTGATGCAGAGGACTTGGTCAAAAGATGTGAAGGCTGTCAGAAATTCTCAAGGCGCGCTCATGTACCGGCTCAAGAATTGCGGATGATACCAATCACTTGGCCGTTTGCGACTTGGGGGCTGGATATGGTTGGGCTTTTCAAGAGGTCCAAGAACAAGAAGACCCACCTTTTGGTGGCGGTTGATAACTTCACAAAGTGGGTGGAAGCAGAACCAGTTAGCAAGTGTGATGCAGCCACGTTGGTTCAATTCATCAAAAAGGTGATCTTCCGGTTTGGTTTTCCACACAGCATTATAATGCATAATGGTACCAATCTATCAAAGGGTGCCATGAAGGAGTTCTGCCAACGTGAGCACATCCGGCTTGACGTATCATCACTGCCTCACCCCCAGTCCAATGGTCAAGCGGAGAGGGCCAATCAAGAGATCTTGAGAGGCATCAAACCCCGTCTTATGGTTCCTTTGCAGCGGACGCCGGGTTGTTGGGTCGAGGAGTTACCTTCAGTGATATGGAGCATCAATACCACACCCAACAGATCGACAGGATACACACCGTTCTTCATGGTTTATGGAGCGGAAGAGGTTCTCCCTAGTGACATCCGTCATGATTCACCTCGTGTGGCGGCGTACGTTGAAGCTGACAACGAGAAGGCACGACAGGAAGCTCTGGGCCTGTTAGATGAGGAACGTGACATGGCAGCAGCCTGTTCGGTGATTTATCAGCAAGATCTGCGTCGTTATCATAGCCGCCGGGTTAGAACCAGAACCTTTCAAGAAGGAGATTTGGTGCTTCGACTTCCAGGATCAGACAGATATGCACAAGCTATCCCCACCTTGGGAAGGACCCTTTGTGGTTAGCAAGAATCTGCATAATGGGTCGTACTACCTAATCGATGTTCGAGAGCGCAAAGATTCACGTAAATCGGAGGAGGAGACCAACCGGCCGTGGAACATTGCTCATCTGCGGCCCTACTATACTTGAGCTATAGGCTCTGCTTATGTACATATTATGACAATTATATATTATGATCAATACAATAAACCGGAACCTCAGCTAAAGTGGGGTATCCGTTGTCTTTTCTTCCATCATGTGTGGTTACATGGAGCTTCTGTTTCTAAAACAGCGTCCGGTTTACCCCTTGATTTAGCTTTTCAAAGCTTTATATCACATCACTTGGGGGCTTGGTCGTATCCGAACCATAGTTGCACCTCTTGATCGGCGCAATGCCACAACATCACTTGGGGGCCTGGTCGTATCCGAACCACAGTCACACCTCTTGATCGGCTCAACGCCAAAACCGGGCCCAAAGGGAGTGTTGTAAAAAACAGCAACTCAAACATAGGCACCTACTGAGCACAGCTCAAAACGTTACTTGGGAATTCTTTGCTATCGCAATGAACCTAGAATCTACACTTGTAATGGGCTATCAAGCCATGGCTTGGAAGCCTGGTGTATACACCTAAACCCCGGGTTAACCTGCCTCTTTAAGTAAGTCACGCCTGTGTAAACCCAAGATGACCCTTGAACTTTGACAAGTTACTCTAAAATGCAGACCCTGAACTTGTCAAGTTAAAATGATGATTGGTTAAGGATTGAGGACCACCTTAAAAGGCTTTGCAAAAATGGTTTAACTCAGTGGCCTGGCAGCCCATTAAAAGCCTCGAATTTGGGGCCTGGCAGCCCGTGAAAAGCCTCGAGTACAACGGTTTTATTTGCCTTTGGTTATGTTTTGCTCTCTTTTTGATAAGATTTATGATGTTTTTTAAACCGGCGTTATCCACCCGGTTAGACTGTCAATTACAAGTTGACATCGCATGATCAAATCATAATTCGGTGACTATCAGCCCGGCCTGGTTTTTGAATCGAAGTCCCAGTATGGAATAAACCGGTGTTTATCATAACCCAGAGCGGTTTTATTATAAACCGGCATCATATAACATGAGTTACTTCTTCTCCAAAAGTTGGGTTATGACCCTCACTACAACGTTGGTTAGCAAACTTTATGCCTAAAAAGTCACAGGTATTACATATATTTCTGTGTTTGGTTATCTTTTACAACCTTGGTTACAAACCTTGGTCATATATATATATTGGATATCATGACCCGCCCAGGGGTAAACCGCCAGGGCGCTTTAAGTTTCTTATCCACAGGAACAACTTGCATAAAAGGCTATGATTTACGAATATCATCTCTTCAGCATGCCGGATTAAGCAAGCATCAGTTGTAGATAAATATGCACGAAGGCATACCAGACCAAGTATTTTAACTAGCCTATTACAAGGCACTTCAAGTGCCCAAAAGGACAATTGTTTTTTTCAACTACATGTTTTAGCATGTCGAAGACTAAACCGGCCTCCGGTTCAAGATTGGTCACCAGCTTGGCCTGATGGTTGCGGGTCATTTCGAGACGGTTCACCTCCCTCCTCTCTACCCAGCGGCTGGAAGTCAACAGTCGCCCAGTCAATCCCAGTTAAAGCTTGGAACATAGCTTCATCGCTTATAAGCATGGACGGTTCAATATCAGGGGCATAAGTGTGCTTACGGATTGGAGGGATAAGATTTTGAGCTTCTGGAATTGGTGCAGCAACCCGGTTGTTTTTATTATCATAGCTTGCCTGATAGTATGAAATGTACGCTTCTTCAGCCAGTTGACAAGCCAATGGGCGTACTTCCCGGTTTATGATTCGGAGATCATCTTCGCCAAATTCTTTTCCATCTTCCTTCAAACTGGGATAACCTTGGGCTGCTTCAACTGGATCAGAGTCAGGTACCCATGCTTTTGCCCAGGTCAGTGCAGCCAAAGCGCCCATTCTAGCGGCAGACTTTTTTTACCTCGTCTACCCGGGCAGGGAGCATAGATAACCTTTGTAAGGTATCCTTGATCAAGGTGGGAGGCGGATTATTGTGTGAAGCAGTATAGATGATCCGCTGTGCGCCGGTATACAGCTGCTCTATCAGAGTATAGGCCGCTTTCAACTTCTTATGAACATCAGACCCCAAGTGGCTAATACGAGTTCCTATATAATTACAGTGATTAGTAAATCGGCAAATGCATGCAAGGATATGTGGAAAGACTAAGTCAAGGATGCTTACCGAACACAGCTGCAGACATGGCATGAACCTGCCGCTTCACGCTGGTCAGCTCATCAACCACCGGTTTCAGAGTGGCTTCTGCTTTTGCATCCCTTTTTACCAAAGCGGATTTTTCAGTCTCCCAATCCGCCCGCTCTTTGTTGAAGCCCTCTTTTAATTTCTCCATAGCGCCTAGAGCGCTGGTCAATTCTTCCTTCGCTTTGGAGGTTTCAGCTTGTTGGGACTTGAGGTTCTCTTGGAGATCAGCGGTTTGGCTTTCCTTCTTGTTCAGTTCAGCCTATAAACAAACAGATATATAATGAGTGGACAGTACATATTTGAAGTACCAAGCACATAACAAGTTATGCCCTTAGTACTTGGGGGCTAATGCATATTTGATCTTTATCAGAAATTTTTACAAAGTCTCAAGCACAATACAAGTATTAAGCTTGGCACTTGGGGGCTAATGTGTATTTGCTCATAAATTGCTGAGATGGGAGTTCTACTATAAAGTCCCGGTTTATCTTCATCAAGTTAAACCGGCCCTTGGAGGCTACATCAGTGAAGTTAAGATGCATTATTGCAAACATGAAATTGTTATTAAAGTCCCGGTTTAAATTGGTATTTTCAACCGTCACTTGGGGGCTACTGGAGTTGATAAGCTGCAATTAAGTATAAGGGAAAAACACTTATGAAGTTACCTCATAACGCTCCTTCATCATATTGACCATACCGGCTTCATAGTCACGGCTGGTGTACAGATGGTTCAGATAGCCAGAATGAAGGTCTTGAGCACTCAGATGGGCGTAAGTTGACAAATCGGCATTCCATTTGCCTTTCCCAATTGCAGAAAATTCATCCTTGGCGGTATGCTTTGACAAAGCAACAGGATTTCCCGGAGTGGTATGGCCAATCCCAGTAATCAGAACATCATCATCCTTTTCCTCAGCAGCTCTTACTGGAGTTGTTGGTTTGTCAGTATCTTTTACTGGACTGACCAGTTTG
Organism: Aegilops bicornis; assembly: GCA_021605145.1. NCBI lineage: Eukaryota > Viridiplantae > Streptophyta > Magnoliopsida > Poales > Poaceae > Aegilops > Aegilops bicornis. Next base: position 277,101,048 of record CM038670.1, on the reverse strand, counting down.
TCAGTCCGGATAGGACTGGTTGGCTGGTCAGCATGGCCTGTGGTATCAACTTCTACTCGATCAGCAGTAAAGTCATGATCTTGAGGCGGTGGGTCATTCACCATGTCATCAATGTTGGTCTCTTCAGGATCAGGAGATTTCTCCGGTTCAACAGTCGTGTCCTCCTCTGTCGGTTTATTTAGACGAGCCTTCTTGCTTGGTCTGGGCTTGGCACTGAGAAAGTAAAACATGAAGGTTAGTATAGCGTATAAAACACATGTCAAGGATAAAGCAAGTGTATAGCTCACCCAATAACCATTTTGAGGGGTGGAAGTTTGGTGGCTGGCGACTCGCCAGAAGATGAGTGAGAAGTAAACCTGATAATTTGAATCAGATGGGTTAAGAGGTTGACAAAAACAACCCGCTTTGGGGCGTGAAGTGTCAAGGGAATAAGAGACCTCTGATCAGCGTTTCCGAACCGGAGTGTTCGGTAAACCGGCGGAGGTAACTACCTGGCCGCTATGCCGGGTTGTGCGGCGAGCCTCGTGATGTTGTGTCTTCACAAGAAAGTTCAGATCCAAGTAAGCAAGAGGATGAGAAAATTTAACTTTCTGGTTTGCTCGACGGATTTTTAGTGTTGGCAAAGGGTTTGAATCGGAGGAAAGAACGATTACCTCTCTGACATTGGCTTGGCTGCCTTGACGTCGTCGACAATAATCATCATCAATAAGGCGTATGAAAAATGAACCAAGTGAGTCAAGTTCTACCTCTGGTTCCGGATTACCCACATCATCATCAGCTGGTGGATCAGAAGATGCAGTGGTCCTTCTCTTGGCGGGTTTTTTAACAACTTTGTTTTTTGGACGAATTGGCTTGAGCGATTTGTCTTTAGGGGGTTTCTTGTTCCAGAACGGGTCATCGCCCTGTCAGAAAATAATCACACTTTCAGAGAATATTTGGACAGAAGCAATTTTAGATAAACAGATTATATGATTCTTACAGCTGGCGGTTTGTTGATGGCGCAGAAAGGGAGTAGTCATGTTTGAGCGCAGACAACCTCCGGTTTGTTCAACATCTTTTTAAAAGCTTCAGTGACTTCTTCATCTGTAAGCTGAATGTCAATGTGCCGCTGAGCATCCTTCAAACTTCCTGTATACTCACACATCAAACCGGGCGCCCGGCTTAAGGCGAAACGCTCCGGCTTATCCAACAACGAGCAAGGTCAACTCCTCACAAACCGCTTGCCATGAAGGCTCGAGCTTTGATAATTGTGGAGCATAGTTGGCCCTCTCTTTTGCAGTCAACCTTTGAGGGAAAGGATGTGTGTTGCTCAGGCGTTCAGGACGGTAACCCGGCAGGGGGTTTTCATCAGGTGGAGATGTGTCTTTGCAATAAAACCAAGTGGCGTTCCATTCTTTGGGGTGACTATGAAGCTTAGGATGAGGAAAAGTAACTTCCTTCCTCTTTTGAACCGCCATTCCATCCAATTCAGTGTTCGGCCCATCTGTAAATTTTGTGCGACGGTTTAAGTGAAAGAAATCCCTGAACAGTCACTACAAAAAAAAGACACATCCATGACATTTTGGGCCGAACGAAATTTTTTTCTGTCATACATACGACACTTCTATGACGATAATTGTGACAAAACCCGGTATCATCATAGATGTGGTGTGCTCCTACTTCTATGACAAAAAATCATGACAGAAAATGGGCTTTTCGTCCTGGGCGGGCCGGAGACGCAGCTGCATGACATTCTTTGGGCCATCCATGACGGAAAAACCCGTGGTAGAAGCGAGGGAGGAAAATTTCGGGAGTTGCGGTTACGGTGGGAGGTCGGGGCCGAGCGATGCGTGTTTCTCGTGACGTATGCGCATGTGTGCGAGGCGTTGGCTCTAATCAAGCCGAGCGAGGCGTTGGGCTCTAATCGAACCCGGCGACAGACCGCAGTTACGCGTTATCGAACCCGGCGATCAATCGATGGTTGTTAATCGAACCCGATGGAACGATTCTTCGCCATCTGCTGCTAATCAAGCCGATCGATGCTGCCTCTGGGATGAATAGTGAGTGTTGCGGGGGGTTGGATGAAGCGATGAGTGGTGGCGTTGCCTCCGGATGAACAGAACCCGTGGTGTGGAGGGCTGGATGAACATGAGACGGTGGAGGGGTGGCCGTGGAGGGGTGGTTGAACAGACCCCGTGGTGTGGAGGGCTGGATGAACATGAGACGATGGAGGGGTGCCCGTGGAGGGTGGTTGAACAAGAGCTGCTGGAGTAGCGCGGTGGAGGCTGGATGAAGAGGAGCCCGTGGAGGCCGGAGGAGGTCGACGGTGAGCCCGTGGAGGCCGGAGGAGGTCGACGGTGGAGATGAATAGATCCCGTGGAGTCCTGCTTTTGCGGCACGCCACACCCTCCCCTTCACCGTGGCGCCCAACACAAGTCCTTTTCGTCTGCTTTTGGCGGTATGCCACACCCTCCCGATCAACAGGGCCCTGCTTCGACCGTGGGAGGTCTGCTTCTTCCGCTTTTCGGTACGCCACACCCCTCCCGATCAAAATGACCCCCTGCTACGACCGTAGGAGGTCCGCTTCCTCCGCTTTTGCGGCACGCCAGCCCCTCCCGATCAACAGGACCCGTTTGAACGTGGCGGTCGAACACAAGGCCGTTTCTCCGCCAGCGGCACGCCAGGCCTCGTTTCCATCGCATGTTCCATCCAAGCCCTCCCGATGAACACGAGCACGCATTCCGTTCCGACCCAGCCGGTTGGATCCCCATGAACACGACGACGACGTTGTTTCTCTGTTCCGACCCAGCCATGTACGTATGCGCGATAGGCGTTAGAGACCCTGCCCGTATGTACGTACATGGCCGTATTTTCTTTCTTGCACCCTCGCCGTTGTACGTACGTGTACATGCTACGTGTGCGCCTCTACTACGACACATGCGCGCCTCTACATCTACGAGACGTGCACGCCTCTACATTGACCAGTATGTATGTACACGTTCGCGACCAGAATGACAACGCTACGTACGCTTCGACCAGGTGGGTCCCGACTGTTAGGCACTTCCTTGCGTGCGAAGATGTAGCTGGTGGGTCCCAGCAGATAGGGGGAAACGTTTTTTTTGTGAAATACGGTGGCCCGTCCGGTGGGTCCCCGCTGTCAGGTGGAGGAATAATTATTTGTGCGTAATAAGGAGGCACTTCTTCTTTGCTCGGCCGTGGACCCTGTCGACCTCCCACGCATAGTCCACGTCCGATGGAAGCCATTCCTTGACCATGTTGACCACACCGCGCTGAGAGCACCAGGGCGGTGGACGACGGCGAGGCCTAGGAAGGGGACGACGTGGAGCCGGGGAAGACGCGACAGCGGATGCCCACGCGTAGAGGAGTATGAGGGTTCACTCGTTGATTTGCGGTGTGAGGTCGTCGCCGCAGAATAACAGCGGGTGTGGGTGCGTAGAGGATGGCATGGCGAAGGTGGGAGTAGTAGGGCGGTGAGGCCTCATGGCATCACACCGGCCATGGGCGGCAGGAAGCGAAGCGGCACGACCGGGCGCTGCTTTGGGCGGCCGGAGCAAGAAGACCAGAGGTTGAAGAAGCACTACGGCCGTTGGATGGACATCGACGGTCACTTTGGAGCTAGAATCGTTCATATATTGACTAAAGTTGACAAAGGCCTCCGTCCCCACCAACTTAGTAGGCCCACAAGTCAGCCTCCCACCAAGGTTGGTTCAAGCTAGCGGGGGTATTCATTTTTTGTGCGTAATAAGGAGGCACTTCCGGTGGGTCCGAGTGACAATGGGGAACGTTTTTTTAGAAATACGGTGGCCCGACCTGTGGGTCCCGGCAGTTAGGGGAAAGTTTTTTCATGAAATCTTGGTGGCCCGTCCGATGGGTCCTAGATGTGAGGTGGAGGAATAATTATTTTCCGGCGTAATAAGGAGGCACTTCCTTGCGGCTGCCGTGGACCCAACTCGTCACCTCTCCACGTGACAAGACTCTTCCGATGGAAGTCGGTCGTTGACCACATTGACCACGCCGTGCCGAGAGCACCACGGCGGTGGGACGACGGCGAGGCCTAGGAAGGGGACGACGCGAGCCGGGAAGACGCGGCAGGAAGCCCGCGCGGAGAGGAGTAACGAGGTTCACCGTTCGGCTGCGGTGTGAGGCTGCCGTCGCCGCAGAATAACAGGGTGTGGGTGAGTAGAGGATGCCCGCCAGCGGTGGGAGTAGTAGGGGGCGCCGAGGCAAGGCAGCACAGCCGGCCACGGGAGGCGGGAGCAGGCGGTCCCACCGGCGCTGCTTTGGCGGCTGGAGCAAGAAGATCGGAGATTGAAGAAACACGACGGCCGTTGGATTGACATCCAATGGTTATGTCTGCTAGAATCGTTTGTTGACGTAGTATATAATAACTAAAAAAATCTTGCATACGCGTCAACTAAACAGGCCCTCAAGTCAGACCACTCCCTCTTTTTTTAATAATTTATATATAGCTCATGGCAACTTCTTTTGCAATTTATTGCAGTCGTATTTTTGGTTTGCCAGGGCCAATTTCGCATATTTCTGTGGGTTCCAAACTATTTTTAATACCAAAATGTCGAGCCAGATTTAAAGTACTTTGAAGATATATTTGAATTAGGTTAATGCCCAGTGAAATAGGAATCTGAAAATGTGAAAAAATCAGAAATTATAAAGTAATTGCCAATTTGTCATCTGTTTTTATATTTACAACCCATTTCATATTACTTTCAAGGCATAGAAAAATAAGTAGGCCTGGATTGGGTATTCTTCAGAAAAAATAAACTGGGCTCATTTGCACAAAGAAAAAATAGTTGGGCTGGTCACATGGTGAACATAAAATATAAGCCTGGGCTAGACGGGCCAGAGCCCAGTTCAAACCCTGCTCCGTCTCAACAATACCAAACAAAAAAAATCTTTCGAGTAGCTATGTCCTGTGTGTCACCAATCTTGTGATGTTCTCTTGTCTATTGACTATATACGCTCACAATGTCGTGGGTCCCGGATGTCGTGAAAACACTAGGAGGAAGCATTTTATTTTTCCATACGCCGACGTGGTGGGCCCCTCATCATCCTCTCCACGCATTTCCGCCGATTCCTGTTGTTTGTTGACCATGTTGACAACGCGAGAGGGCGGCGCCAGCGGCAAGCGCACTCAAAGCGCAAGTGAGGACGCCACGTTAACGATTTAGGGAGACAAGTATGGGCGGCGCGTGCTCGAGGAGCAGCCACCGTGGGAGGCGGAAGCGGCGGCCTCACCGGCGCTTAGTTTGGTTTTTGGCGGCCGAGGAAGACAGGATCAAGAAACACGAGAGACCGTAAAAGCAGCAGGAGTACTTAACAACCTTAATCGAAACCAGCAGGGCACTTAACAACCAAAGTGAAAGCAGTATGAGTACTTATACAGGTTCAACCGCATAAAGCACGCCTCGAGCAGTGCTACTTTGCCTACAAAGCATCATAACCAAGGGTGAGGCCGCCAAGCCCCAGGACAAGGCCCAGGCGCCACCCCGCGCATCCAGATCCTTCTGAAAGCGGCTTCATCTTGCAACGTGGTCAATAAACAGGATATTCGCTTTAGAGCCATGGAAAAGCATGCACATAATCTTCTGTCCTATTCTCGAAGATGGACGGGCCTTCATTATCTGAGACCACCCACGAATAAGTATCTTTTCGCCTCCAAGGGGAATTGAGTAGGTCGACATAAACATCATGTTGTGACCAAGCGCAAGCCTGACCCGACCATGGTCGTGCATCCAGATAGGAACAATAGAACTTCGGCAGTTCTGTTTCAAGAAGATCACAGTACTGTAAAACTGTGTATAAGCAATAGTTTATGAACAACATGTATAACGAGAAAACAGCTCGTACTATAAGTTTCTATTACGCTTGGACCTGTTCAACGAGTGCAAAGAAGGGCACACATATCCCACGTGGCCTTCCACCATTGAAACACCCCACAAGGACCTCAAGACGATCAATAAAGTGTAGGAACATGTGGATGTCGATCCACCAACTTCAAAGTGCCATTAGTAACAATGAAAGTTATTACAGAGTAACAAACGAGCAAACTGCTTAACTTTGAAAAAACCTACACGTGCCACCAATTATAAGACAATATTAGTTAGAAGTAGCATCTTCGTGAGAGATTTGTTGCTACTTCTAAAGTTAAATTGTGATTAGTTAGATGTAATAGGTGGATTAAGAAGTAATCGAGGAAACAAGCAAGAACCAGATACAAAACTAACATGGATGAACAATTGGAACGACGTCGGGTGGAAGATTGCAGTGAAGATGAGACCAGGTTCTACTATTTCCATCAACATTCGTGCGCCAACTTTCAGTCCGTAACACTTGAGAAAGTTTATCCAAGTTCGGCCATAAAAAAGCAGCGATCTTCTTGGTTCATGAACCCAACTCGGAAGCAGTATCCATGGATTGTCTTCACTGTGACCATTAAACTAGTGTATTCAGTTATGGCAAGGCCGAGCATCTTGAGTACATGTGTTACGCAGAGCAAATAATACACCGCAGGAAAAATAATATGAGAACACAAAGATGTTCAAAAAACCCACCCTCCCGGATAGAGAAGAGGATTCTAGGAACATAATGTGCGCGTCTCAAAATGTTGTGGTAGGACGAGAAGGAACAAGTGTGGCGTCTCGTGAGTGGGCGAAAATCTGTAGGGTACTTTCGCACTTTAGGCACCGCAACTAAAACACACTAGATTCAAGACGAAGAAAAATGCATCAACGGCGGCTGCCATCCTAGGATTACCTGCGACCAAGGGACTTGGATTTATCGGGGATGGATGAAGAATTTGTACCTTGTTCTCCATGAGAAAACCCTATGCAATCGCCGAGCGGGGGTTTTCTCTGAACAAGAAGACGAGGGAGAAGGGGATTCAAGCCTAGTGAAATATTGTCGCTCGTCATCCGACTACCATCGCTAAAGCCGGAAAGGGGGGGTTGTGATTTGACGGCTCATTGGGCATTACTGCGGCGCTACGACCGGGGTGTGTCTACCGTGAAGTTGTGCACTCTAATTTGTGCATTTGGCACGTGGATCCCGTTGCCGGTTGCCCCACATATCAGCAAAAGGAAGTAGAAAGACAGGAGTAAGTAGTTACACATAAATATATTTTTTGACAGGGAGATACTCCCTCTGTAAAGAAATATACAAATCTTTTATATCACAGGCTCACCTTGCCGAGAAATATACTCCCTCTGCAACGCACGGGCATTATGGGGGTTCAACTTTTTTATGGGGGTTCATTTGAGAATATAATACTCGAGATAGGCTCACGGTTACGGACTTTGGGCCGCAGCCGACCCTGCATGTTTGGGGGCCCATGTGTTCTACCTCAGCTTTTCATATTGCAAGCGATCGATCAAGGCTGGTTTTAGATGTCGTCGCAAGGCTTAATACACAAAATTGAATAAAGCACGGCAAATGTTGGAATGAAATCGAACGACAGCTTCCTAACCAGAATCGAGTTGCAATTCTATCAATGATATACCATGTGATAAATAATACTATCGTACTAATTATACACACAGGACACTTGTTTCACCATGCCGATTATTACATCAAAATCTCGGAGGATAGATCAGTTCGGCGATGCGTCTTGCCATCAAGAATTTCAAAGTTGATTTGGACCAGCTCTCCTTGCCGAGGAAGTTTGATTTTGACATCATCCCCTACCGCAAGATATGATTTAGATTTGAACCTTGACCATCCTTTAGCATCAATCATCATGCGACCATCCTTTGTACTTATGGTATATTGAGCAGGTTCATTCACACCAAGGCTGCGCCTGGTCAGAGAAACTTGGCATGGGTCGCTGGATTGTTGAACGACTCCTTGTTGCTCTAGGAATTCTCTGTTTGAAAACAAGAAGACATACCCAAATAGTTAGATCAACACAGTGAATCATGTGAAACAACATGGAAAGAAAAAGAACGGCGAAGCACTTGGGCGGCCAATGCTTACCAAGAAGGTGGACATGTCGGTTTTTGTAAGGACTTTGGTATATGAAGTGCGAACTGCATCTCGATCATTACGGCAGTGCAACCGCATCGGGCGGACCAAATGCAAGTGCAAGTGTTGGTGCAGTGCCGGAAGCCGCTGCCGCAGGAGATGGTGCTCCTTATAGAGCTGGTGCCGTGTCGATGCCCGATCCTCCCGGTAGATCGGGATCGATTCACCGACGCGTCGGTGCCCAATCCTCATTTGGATCGGACTAAGGCTGCGCCATTGTCAGTGCTAGAGCAACTGCCGGTGCTTGATCTATGCGAGACAGCGGCAATCGTGTCTGGTCTGCTATGATTAGCTTTCTAACTTGACTAGGATCCATGACCATGATCCAATTTTTTTCTTCATTTCTTTTAAATGCGAGAAGGACTAATTGTGGCGTTTTTGTTAAACCAAACTGCAGTTCATCATAGGGATTCAAATTGTACTCGACGACGGTGATCTAATTTTTTCCAAGAATATAAGTGATGGACAAAGGCCTTCACATCGACCGCGACATAAGAAGTGAAACCTGCAAAAATAGCCATCATAGAGCAAACCAAACGGTTTATTCTGTGATGAATGTCACATGGCAAAACCTGCATCGTAAAATTGCAGGAAAAGAAAGAAAACATGACATTAAATGAATAAGATTTAGACAAGTAAATCAATAAGATTTACTTGATGTGACACGAGTGAATCCTTACCAGAAATCCCTATGTTGAAGTACTAAATGTAAGATTGATGCGTCCAACTACAGCGTGGCATGCAGGGGCCCCTGCATACTCCCACAAGCAAAGACAAGTCCAAAGGTCGTGACAAATCGTATGGACCGAACATCCATGGGACTGGAAATCCTGGTGGGTGCGATAATCCCTGCAATGCATACAGATATTGGAGTGTAACCATAATTGATAAACTGTCCTCACAAAAAATATGATCTGGATACTTCAAAATGTACATACTGAATTGAGTGGACAGACATTAACATAGACCGTTCTCAGGACTGACCACACACCAAAAGCGGCAGTACTTATAAACAATACAGGGTTCACAAACACAAATCAAGTCTTGAACAATGGTACTTACTACGGACAAGCAAAGTTGCACTAACTAAACTCTGTAGACTATTTCTTGCCACCGACCTCACAGGATGAACCCCGCATAACCCGACTAGGCCATGGACTTCGTGTGAGATGTCTACATGCACCATCACCATCTTGTCAATCTTGGAGAACCTAACAGAGTGGTCTTTCCACTCATAAACATGATGATGAACACAAGCCGCATCAGATTTGTTGGGAAGCTTTACAAGAACCACACCCTTCGTAATTGAAGGCACAGCCAGGAAATTGTTGTGGTCAAGTACAACCTCGAGAACACGCCTGACAACAATGCTACAGGAAAACATTAGTTCAGGACACGTGGCGACAATGACACAGCAGCTGGATAGTTTAGCAGTAGAACTCATCACCAAGTCTTCCAGTTCACACGGCATGACTTTGAGAACTTCATCTCCACCGCGGACCTGTTTCTAATTCAAACAGAAACCATATTTCATTACTACCTCCATTCAGAAATATAAGATGATTTTCTATATTATACTCCATATATGACTACATATACGCACAGAAATGAGTGAACAAAGACACTAGAACATGTCTTCAAAGACATGAGAGCAGAGGGATTACATGCAATATCCATAACACAAGTTACTGAGGCAAATATACCCTCTTAAAAGGTAGCATTGATGTTCATAAAGTACTCCCTCCGTCCCAAAATTCTTTTTTCTTAGATTTGTCTAGATACGGATGTATCAAGTCACATTTTAGTATTAGATACATCCGTATCTAGACAAATCTAAGACAAGAAATTTGGGGACGAGGGAGAAGTTGAAAGTAATCTATAAGAAATCGCTGTCAACCTCTCGCATGTTTTTGTCAAAAAAGGAATTTATCACCGTAATTTGGCACACTAAAATCACATGCAAGAACAACCAGCAATTTGTACTTCCAGTAATAGTAATGCGTGTTAGCTGTAAAAAATACGATCAAGATCGAGAAAAGATCGTCAACAAGAGACAGTACCTGGACTTGCTTAATGAGGGATCCCGGAGAGGGGGGCTTGGACAAGGCGATGGCTTTGAGCTTGTCTACGGTAGTCTCGGCGGGGTGCTTGCGCTTCTTCGTACCATGAGCCTCGACGGTTTTGGCCAGAGCCATAGACATCACGCTGGTCGGTGCTCCAGCGTCCATCCAAGAGAGGAAGCCGAGAGAGAAGAGTGAAAGGAGGAACGAGATGAGGGAGAAGCGAAGCGAGTGGGGGTTTTCTTCAAGAGAGGAAGCTGAGAGAGAAGAGTGAAATGATAGATGCTTTGTCCAGCCCAACTTACTGCTTTGGAAAGGAGGGGGCTTTGTGATTTGACGGCTCATTGGGCATTCTTTGCGGCATTTCGATCGGGGTAGTCTACCGTCACTCTACTACGGAGTAATTTAGTGCATGGCTGGTGGACCTGTGTGTCTGGCTGTCCCACACGTCCGTGAAAGTGAGTAATTTAGTGCATGGTCGGAGGAGGATCCGCACGGTAGAGCGTGTCCACTGTTTTTCATTACTGAAGAAAAAATGATTACAACAAGCGTTTCCACTCTTACGACGGAGGAGTGCGAAACACGGCAGCCACTTGAACATACACAGTGCTCCTACTACTAGGCATGTGCAGTGGTTCATACGTCAGTACTACACAATCTTGTTGCTATGTTGTGCGCATGTCAACTACTCCTATATGTAACATAGTACCGCTTTTTCGACTGTTCGGTCGAGAATGAACGGTGAGATCAATGTTAACAGAACTAGGTCCACAGCGCACGGAGAGTACGGTACTACAGTACTCCACGAAACATGAACCATATGAAGTGCATCTATAGTGTTAGACAGGGTGTATGAAGGGTGCACGGGATGGGAGCAAAAGTTCCCTTCTCGACCCACTTTTGGGTGTTTGGCAGATTGCATGAAGGGTGCATGAGTCCACACTAGTAGGTTGACAAAAATACATGAAGAGGAAACAACTATATTGAGATGAGAATGCAACCAAACACACCCACACGCTTTGTGCTACAGTGATGGATCTGCACCGTCTGAGTTTGATCCAATGGTCATGTTGCGCCGAGACATGGACATGCCCATGCAGAGGGCGCCTAAACACCACCGAAGTCCCTCTGCTTCTCGAGGCGCACGATGTTGGTGATGCAGGGTGCAACCGCCCGCAGAGCCCGCTCCCGGTCGACGGGAGCCAGCTCATCAAAGAGGGCGTCCAATGGCACGAATGGATTCCGGTGACGGAGCCCTGAATGGATTCGCCCGACGGCGACGGCAGCGCGCAACCCTCCTTGTCTAGCTCAGCCCCCCACCATCGCTGGAGACGGCTCAGCTCCTCGGAGATAAGGTGAAGAAGGAGACCAGGTCGGGAAGCCGCAGCTCGCTGAAGTCGACCGGGTGGTCGAACGGGTTTAGCCCGACGGCGGCATCGTCGTCACCGGGCACGACGGTAGGCATCAGCGCCGCAACATGTGTGTGGCAACTTGGTTCACCAAGTGGCCGAGGCGATCTGGACCTCGTCACGATCGGCCCACTCGGCGCTCCGGCCGGCTCCGACGGCCTATCGTATCTCCGCTTTTCTGCAGCAGCTGCCGGCGCCTCGAGCATCTTTGTGGTGGGCCTTTGCCGCTTTTGAAGCTCCGTGAACTCCCGCACATAACGGAGGAGCATGGCACTCCTCTCCTCCTTGAGCTCACGGAGCTCCACGCCCTGGCCCTGAGCTCCGCATCCTTGGCATGGAGCTCTGTGTCAGCGCCTCACCTCGGACTCCGTTCTCTGTTGCGCCGCCATGGCACCATGTAGAAGCAATGGGGAGAGGAAGCAAAGGGGGCGAAACTGCTGAAAGGCAATGCAATCTACGAGAAGGCGGAGGGAGCCAGCCAAGGAGCGGGGAATCTTTTGGTTTTCACCATGGTAAAACACCAGTCGACGACTTCTCACATTAGGGAGCAGTGGGTTTTTACAGGCGGAGTCATCGTGACTAATTGCTACCGCGCCTGCTCCCGTCAATCAAAAAATTAAAAATACTGTCGCGCCTGGTCCCGTCAATCAAAAAAATTAAAATCCTGCCGCACCCAAACGCCAGAGCAACGCCGCGGTGGATATTTAAATTTACCTGCCGGCAAGTAGATAAAAAAAGGGGTGAAAAAACAAATGTGGCGGCGGCCTAGCTAATTGGTCGAACTAGCCCAACTAGCTAGCCACCGTGCTTCACTGATGTACTCGGCGGGAAAGGTGGTCTTTCGTGATTTGGCGACTCATTTACTTGCTTCGGCACTACGACCGAGGAGGACCCAGAAAACGCGCGGTAGGGCGTCCCACGTCAGGAAGAATATATCGTGCACCACCCGGGAGGACCCCAAAATCAGCGGTAGGGTGTGCCACGTCTCGGCACGGAGGAAAAATGTGCGTGTAAAAATATACTATATTAGACGTAGTACCTATGGTTCAACCTCGGGACCCAGCTAGTCGGTCGAAAACACCCCACTAGCCACACAGCTTCATCATGCAAACGTGGCACGGTTAGCTCCATCTCGACCAGCCGCAACGTCTCCTGTTTTAGGCGATTCTTCTATTTTCCAAGCTTTTTTAGTTGTAATAACACCACGGCAAGCTAGCGCCGCTCTTCGTGTGTGCCCGTGCAAAGGTTAGACGATGGAGAGAAGAGAGATTGAGATCGCAGACACAGGACCACCCGTAAGTGAGACAACGGTCATGCACGTGTTGACGAGGCACTCCTCTACTCTACTCAACGCATGAAATCTTGTATAAAATCAAGTTATGGGACAAAGCCAACAACCGTTCATTTTTTAGGCTATCGACTTACGCTTTGTAGTCCAGGTTGCCAGTTCGAATCTCGTCTTTCAGATTTGTTAGTTTTAGGTCCAAATTTGATTAATGACAAGTGGGACCCCCGTGTGTTGTTCCGATATTTCAGTGTAGGATGGTTTTTTTTTGAACAAACACTTTGCGCGGTTAGACAAGTAACGGCACGAGTTACACGTATTTTGCAAGTTTACGAACAAAAATGACAGCGGCATAGAATATCACATCCACCCCGCAGCTTAGATACTATGGTGATACGAGTTTTACACCGTTGGAAGTGAGATCCAATGGCTTGGGAGTAGTCTTTGTAATTATGCGCACTTCCAAACTCTTCAAAGTTTTTTTTGCAAATAAAACATTCAGGCCTCGTGTGTGCCGCTGCATCTTTGATCCAACGGCTCCGGTGCTAATATTGGGTGCTCCCGTAGCTTAATTACCCGCCATGTTGATATGAGCATCTAGGTCGTATGATCGGTGATCGGATGGCACATACATAGTACTTGTACTTTCAAGCATTTCCCAAACTCTATCACCGTATATTGCAAAAAACATTCAAACCTCCTACGTGGGCCGTTAGATCTGAGTGAACTCAGATAACCATAGAATCTACGGTGCGGGAGCACCTCATACTCTCCCGTGCGAGAAAACATAAGGTGCTATCGCAGCTTGGATGCTACGGTGATACGAGCTTGGAGGTCGTTTGATCTGAGATCCAATGGCATCTGAGTAGTCTTTGTGCTTATAAGTAGTGGCCGAACTCTTTTGGGGCTTTTCTGCAAAAAACCATTCGAACCACCGAGGAGGTGTTGGGTCACAAATCCAATGCCTCCGAAGAGCTTGTATCACCAAAGCATCTAAGGTGTGGTGGCACATGATATTCTTACATACAGGAGAATATGATGTCCTCCTTCATCTTAGATGCTACGGTTATACGAGCTTCGAGGTTGATGGATATGGGATCAAAGGGCATCTAAGTAGTTTTTGTATAAATTGTGTGCAATTCTCAAACTCATCAAGGTTTCCTGCAAAAAAATTAAGACACATCATGTGAGCTGCTATATCTCAGATCTACAAGCTCCAAGCAACTCAGACGGCATATAGCATGTAAGGTATGGGGCACATGATATTCTCCCGGGAGGAGGGTTGGGGGTGCACAACCAATCGGTGGTTGGGAGGGTGGGAACAAATATAATCTAAACAACCCTAAACAGAGCTCCACAGTTTTATCTAAGGTCGAGGGGTTGACCCCCGACAATCATAGCTCCGCCTAAACACAACATTTGCATGTCTTTGTAGTACTAGACTTAATATTCATGTTTCAGTTTCATGTTCATTTTAAATATTGAACTGAGGACCATGGATGTCTTACATTTTACTCCTTCGTTCCTAAATATTAGTCTTTTTAGAGGCTTCAAATGGACTGGCACATACGGATGTATATAGACATATTATAGAGTCTAGATTCGCTCATTTTGCTCTGTATGTAGTCACTTGTTGAACTCTCTAAAAGACTAATATTTAGGAATAGAAGGAGTATTTTTTAACTCGTGTCATACATGCATGGGTTGGAAAAATAGATGCACTATACTTATTGGATTGTTGTTGTGTTCGTGCATGTGTGTCTGTGTGTGTGTGTGTGGTCATATGCTTGATACATACAAAGTTTTCTCACCTCCATATTGTTCATCTTTTAAATTTGAATTTGCATTGGAAAACTTACTAGGGATACCATGAAATGTGAAATCCACGTTGAGATCACTATATCACAAATTCACTCTAATTCAACGACTCGTCATAAATCAATTACCATGTTGAGATTAGTATTTGCAAGGAAAATACGGGTATTGTAATACACATAGATTCGTTCGGCAATTTAAAAGGTTCCTTTCATATTCTCAAATGGTAGGACCCAACGGCGTACCAGCCAGACCTTGGCTCGTGTTGATCCTAAAAAACGGGCTCGTGTCCTTCGGTGGCATGCGTGGTATGCACATTAGGCAACCCCAACCAGTCGAGCCTCAGCGTTTCAAGTCGAAATATCCGCGGCGTAATTCCAGCCCTAGGAAATTCCCTCATGTACCCGGTCCATAATGACTAGCGATGAACAACGGAGGGATGCTTTAGTAACTAGACAACGTTACCTACCGTCGAGCACGGTTCAATTCCTCGATGCGCCGCTCGTCAATGTCACCCGTCAACTGCATTGCCTAGTACTACTACTACTACACCAGGATGAGCACAGAATTGAGCCTGTTTGTTCGTGCCTAGTACTTTTTTTGTTCGTGCCTAGTACTTGAGTTAATATATCAGGCAATGCACTGGTACGGAGGGATTATCCTTTTACTCCTTTTTCTTCAATTCGAGACAAGCTGCTTATGACAAGTTTCACAAATGAAGAGCCAAGGTATTTTGGAACAAAGACCTGTCACGTTTTTTTAGGGAAAAGACCTGTCACGTTAAGGCGAACGCTTTCACTATTGAAACCGTGGGCGTTTACGTGCCGCCACGAGTCCCCGCTTCTCATCGGTAGGTGTCGTCCCAGCAAGCATGTGAGTCGACGGGATGCGCGGCGAAAGCGCATCGCCGCGCCACTGTCGAGGAGGCGTCTTGGCGAAAGACCACTGTCAGCAGACTCACCGGAGGCGAGCCTTTGACAAGGCTCCGCCGCCCACCATCGTCCCAACTGCTCCCACTTTTAATGTCGTCGGCGCCGCAGTTTAAAATCAACCCCGCACTACCCGGTATCGCTACAATCCTCTCTCTTCCTCTCCGATTCTCCTGTCGTCTACCTCCAACTAGCCTGACCTAAACGTACGCCATGCCGCATCACGATGGTCTGCCCTTAGTGTTCTAGTTTCATGAGGAAGACACCCAGCCGGAGTCTCAAGAACATAAGGCGCTTTGGGACGAGCTTGAACTGGCCTTGCGGGAAGACTCCGTGCCTGTCCCCGCTCCCGTTCCGGCTGCCGTCGCCCGGACTGCGCCAGCGCCCATCCCCGTGGAATTGATGGGCTGGGAGCCGCACATTGTCGCCGAGCTTGATGCCACGGGGTTCCACGAGGTCCCCACCGACTTTCACGCACCCGTGCACCTGCTGCAGCGTGCAGCAGACAAGACGCCCGTGCGGTGCCCGTGCACCTGCTAAGCGCATGCGCTGTGTGTCTGACGGCGCTGCGCGCGTGCGTGCCCATGCACACGAACGTCTCCGCCGCACCGTTGACAGCCTTTGTCCCAGCGTGGGTGCCAGTGTTCTCGCCGGCATGGATGGCCACCGTCGACCGCTTCCTTGCACCAACGCCAGCCGCCTCCTCCCGCCAGCTGACTTCGCTTCAAGTCCGAACATTTTGGCCTTCCTTGAAGCTAGGCCAACGCGTCGAAAGTACGCCAACAACGGCGAAGACGCCCATTGCCGTCGCCGTCGGTCGATGGCCGGCGACACATAGAGCATGGCGTAGGAGCCGCTTCCCACCGCGAGACGCTTCGCCGCCAGCGTAATCTAAATTTGCCATGAAAAACGTTCGATTGCCATGCTTAAAATCCGAACGTTTATCATTTCCATTTATTTTATATCGATCGTCGTATAATTTAAAGTCGGAGTCAGACTGAACGAAATGTATGGTTTGTTCGATTGAATGTTCTGCTAAAGCCGTATCAAATTAAATATAAAACGTCATCAAGCCACATGTATTCCTTGTCATCCAACGACCTAGACTACTTCAATGTCGAGCGCTCAACACGTTTAGCGTGCAGTTAATTTCATGCCAAAAATAGTGCTAATCACATGACAACACGCAAATAATATCCTATTAGTTAATATCCGCATGCACTTAATATACTTCCAAATTAACGTGCATTGCACGTACACACTGACTAGTGCTGCTAGTACGTGAAACTGGTGCCGTGACTTGTGAGTTATGAACGCGTCCAGATATGGTCAACGGCAACATCGCCCGCAAGTTCTTCCTGTTTGCCCGTGCGTCTAAACGCAGAAGGGGAGGAGAGAGAGAGAGCACACATGGAACCCACCCGTGAAGGTGAATAGTACTAAAAATAATATTACATGTTATCCATTAATTAGGCTGTGGTAATATAAAAAAACATTATGTGAACAAAGGGGGTACAACAAACATTGCTATTCTACGTATGTTGCCTATTGACGTGTGGCTTGAAGGCCCGGTCGCATGTTCGATCCTCGTCCTTTATTTTTTAATTTGTATATGGGTCCAAATTTATTTCATGACATGTGGGCCCCTTGGTGTGTAGTTTGTAGCACTTTAATTTGTGGGTCGAAATTTGTTTCCATTCCAAGCGGACTATCGGTGTGTAGTTTTGTAGCTTATTTATAATAATTAAAGAGAACAACATAGTTTTTTCAATAATACCATGGTGCGACGTTGAAGGCGAGAAAGGACGTGCGAGAGAGCGATGACCGAGCCAGAGGAAAATCAACTAGGGGAGTTTCGTGGGTTGCAATGGCGTTTGGAGTAGTTGTGGGCCGAATGCTACGAAAATATAATCTAAACCGACCGGAATAAATGCCTACACAAATTAATCCAAGGTCGGAGTGCCCCTCGCAATGTAAATAGCTCCGGCTTTGTGAGGGATGGAGAGGTACTAGCTTCAACGCGTGGAAGATACGGTATGAGAAAGCGAGGTCAATCGAGAGACATATAGATAGAGAGACAAAGTGAGTGTGGTCCGACATTCATTGAACAAATATATATGCTCCGGAGAGATATTGTCCGATTGAGCTTTTGGTAAGGGTGAGGGCTGTAAGATAGAGCTTGAGAGATGATCCGGTCACAGACATGTAGATATATTTTGTGTGTGGGAGGAAGCAAGGTCAACCGATCACATAGGATCGCCGTGCGATCGAAAGAGTGAGACGGGTTGGAGAGAGTGACCTAGATAGACGATGTGCGTGAGAGAGTATACAATGTGAATAGGTCGAATTGGGCTCAAACATGGTGATATATCGTTTTTGTCCGAGAAAGAGCGAGGTAAATCGAGACATACACACACACACACACACAGAGAGAGAGAGAGAGAGAGAGAGAGAGATTGAGAGAGCGTGGCCCACCATGAGGTCGAAAAGAGTGGCGGCGGCTTGGATGGACTGACCTAGATAAACAATCTGCGTGAGAGAGTATAGAGTGTGTCGACCGAGGCCCGAACAGGGAGATATATCATTTGTGTGTGAAAGAAAACGAGGTTAAACGAGACTCAGATAAAGAGACCGAGATTGAGAGAGTGCGGCCCGCCGTGCGGAAGAAAGAGTGAGACAGTCTCGAGGGAGTGACCTAGATATACAACGTGCATTCGTGCGCACGAGAGGTTGGGGGGGCTAGATAGGCAATGCATGTATTTAGCGCGAGAGGATGAGAAGGAGAGGGGGGAGAGAAAGAGCTCGGCATGGGGTGCAATGGCAGGTGTGTGAGGTAAATACATGTGGTAACAGGAGTGGAAAAATGGGTTGTGTAGTTGAGAGACTTAGAGATCGAAACATGGAGAGAAAGAATGAACGTGTGTTGGAAACCGATAGCTTGCTAAGGTGGTTAGGAGAGGAAGACTGACCGATACAGGAAGTATGTAGCGTTTGTCTTGGCTGGGGACTAAAACAACATTTGAATGTACATAGTACGAGACTTAATATCGATGTTTCAATTCGATTGTACATTGTAAGATTTGAACCGAGTACCAGGCATACGGGTAATTATTTCAATTCGTGCCATACTAAGTTTCAAAAGTTGACATTGGCTCAATTTGTTGTGCTATTTTGTAGGTCATATGTTTGAATCCATCCAAAAGTTTTCTCACTACCATGGTGTTCATCATATACATATGAATTTGTATTAAAAAGTAGCATGGATACAAGTGAAATGCTAAATCCACGTTAGAATTGGAGATCACTACGTGACACACACTCTAATTCAAATAACTAACTACGTGACACACACTCTAATTCAAATAACTAATTATGTGACACACTCTAATCCACGTTAGCGTGGGTACCGTTTTGATTTTTTTTCAAATAACTCCTCATTAATTAATTTATAGTACTCCTATGTTCACTTTTATAAGACCTTGAAGACATTTCAGACAATGTGCAAAATAGTTCATTTTAAGTTGTCTGAAACGACTTACAAAAGTGAACGGATGGAGTATCTCGTTTCAAATGACTAATTATTGCAAGGAAAACACGGGCATGGTAATACATACAGATTCGTTTGCAAATGAAGAAGATTCGTTTGCATTCTCAAATGTAGGCGCACCGTGCACTGTGGTCGTGGTCGGGGTGGACGTTGCTTCAGTGCCTTAAAGGCAACAACCCTTGGGCGACTGACATGTGGGCCAGCCACCTGTTGGGCCCACATGTCATGGACACAAAGGCAGGTGCCTTAAGGCACCGAAGCGTAGTCCTGTCGGGGTGGTCGCGTGTGTCGGACGAACGCGTAGCACCCAGCCACCCACCCCCCCCCCCTTCCCCCAAGAAAGGACGACGACAATATAAGTTCGCGCTTCCACATTTCAGATTGAAATATCTGGCGGCCCCAATTCCAGCCCTGCAAAATCTCTCTTCTCCACCGTCCCTTTCCGCGCCCAGATTGCTCAAATCCCTAATTCGCCGCCATCCTCGAATCGCCTCGTCTCGTCTCTTTCCCCACCGTTCCCCACCTCTGTGCCGGATGACGATGACGAAGACGACGGTCGCGCTTCACCAGCGCACCGGAGCTACCTCATCTACGCCCTCGTCCGCCGCATCGGGTGGTCCACCAACAACGTCGGCCGCTGCAACCGACGTGCCTCACAGACACCGAGTTCCACCGCATCAGGTGCGCTTCACCGACGCCATCTCCTAGCTCACCGGGGCTACTTCACCGAGCACATCGTCGCACCTCCGCACCCCGAGGTCGTTGGGGCTTCACCAACGGTCTCGTCCACCGCATCATAGCGCCCCGCTGCCACTCAAGATCTGCATCCGTGCGCGGCCAGCCAACGCCAACAAGATCACCCTCAACGGCTCAAGTGACCGCACTCTAGCTAGGGCGAGCATGCCCAAACGCCGTTCGAACTAGGTATCCACACATCACTCCCTTGTGCAATCGCTTCGACGATGTTTGGATATCCTTTCACCGCTCTCTTACCTTACACGCCTATGCAACTCGACTTTAACTCTTATTTCTTCCGGAGATATCATCTCAAACAAGCAAATCCATTTTTAGTGAAGCATGGACGGGCTCACGGGATCTGGTACACATCCTGCACACCCGTATAACCTTGTAAGTATCTGTCCTC
Organism: Aegilops bicornis; assembly: GCA_021605145.1. NCBI lineage: Eukaryota > Viridiplantae > Streptophyta > Magnoliopsida > Poales > Poaceae > Aegilops > Aegilops bicornis. The sequence goes on along the minus strand of CM038670.1, from coordinate 277,080,825 downwards.
CGGTACAACATCAAGGTAGATTCCTCTTATTTGATCAACCATTCGCCATGTCAAAAATGCAGAGGGGGATGCAAGGAGCACAAGGCCTGCACATCCAAGCAAGTGGTAACATGGACTTGTACATGGAACATCCCAAGCGCAAGCAGAGCAGCAACGAGCCTGTACAACGAGCTAGCGTAAGTCCCTGCATTTCATTTAACTTCGTCTTGTCATTCGTGTATGATTTGTGTGCGATGGCTGATCCACGAATTCAAGTTACCAGGTGCAAACATTTAACTTAAAAAATACGAAGGCACTTGCACTCCGGAAATCAACATAACTTGAGAAATGTGAAGCTACATGCACTTTGAAAACCAGCTAATGATCCAAAGTAGCTCAGATTATAAACACTAAATGACGCAAGCACCAAAAAACACAAAATGCAACATGGTGTACAAGGACTACAAACATGGTTGCACTCTGAATTATTCGTTCTCCGCTGAAAATATCAAGTGTAATTGCATGTATAACCGGTCATGCAAACTGCATATCAATATATCTATCCTACACAAGTATGCCAATAGTTTCAAACAACAGATTAGAAAAGTATTTATGCTATGTTGTCATGATACTGGACTTTCTCGTAGATAGCCTCGACGCTTCCTCAAGATATGAAAATGCACTATAATTTGCTTGTCATCAATGCCCGCAAATCTGTCTCTCTCAACATAGTAGATCATCATTAGACACTAAATCCTTCAATGAGCTTGCAAAATGCTAGCATTAGATCCCTCATTAGACACTATATGTTCATCACCGTGAGCATGTAAAATGTTTGCATCAAATCCTTCATTAGCGATTGCTCATTAGACACTTCGTGCTCAAGAACAACATGAGCTTGTATGTTTGCACCGGAAACTTGATTAGATACATCGATTGATCGATTCGGTATTGATTGGGGGAGTTATAAAATAAGTAGAAATTGGTTTCATTTTCTCATATATTCCCTACATACAAGCAGTTTTACAACACCGTCGAGGTTTAACTATTGGCCAGAAATTGAAGAGTTGAATTAGATATAATCAGGGATGTGATGTACCTGCCGCTATGCATGCTAATCTTGCAAGCTGCGATCGTCTGCTTATGCAAGCTCGATGCCATGCCCGTGCTACCGCCGCTACCTCCCACGCAGGCTACACCTGTGGTTGGATCTTCATCTTCTTGTCCTTCCGCTCGCTTGAAGCTCGGCCGCCTCCAACGAGGGCGCGAGGAAGTGTTGTGTCGGTCTGTCCAAGCGGCTAGGTTAGGAGCGAACCAGATGGAGGCTGGAGCGAATGAATTGGGATTTTTCTCATTGTCGATCGATATGGGAGGCGCTGCTTGGGGCCATGAGCCTGCTATAGGGCCTGCCTTGCACTTATGTTATTGGTCCATCCAAATTGAAACATTTTTCTTCATTTTTTACATTGCCTGCTCGTGCGTTGGGACGAACAAAACTAGCATGGGCCAACCTGGACGACTCAAACTAGGTGCACACTTTCCAGCCACTTGAGGCGGCCGCCCATACCAGCCCCTATGGTGGCGTCACCCCTTTTTGTGTGTATGATTGGATAGTGAAAAATATTCCAGTGTCGCTTTTGATTTACCCACAGAATGGTTGAATTGCTTGTTTCTATGAACTGAGTTCGCCAATAATGTGAAGGATGCCAGTCTTTTCATCCTATTGTAGATTGCTTAGATCTCGATATGCCAAAAGTAATCGCATGAAATATACAAGAAAAGCCGATTGTGATGTGTTTGGCTACAACTAGTCTGACTACACGTCCTCATATAACATATCAAGGACGCACCATCTTACCAGATTAACCATTCGACTTACCCATGCGGTGTGGGAAGAAAGAAGTATTGGGACTGCGTATCCAAGCAATTGATGCCTTGGACTCCTTTGTACAACCTTGTAAGTTTAAAAGAAGTTGCAAAGCAGCCTGCATAAAGAACTAGCGTAAGTTCGATTACACCTTCTCGGAATTTTAGTTAGCCACTTATTGCAAAATTGTTCAATTATGTTGCTTGGCTTAATTTAGTTTGCTACTGATTACATAATGGCACAGCTCGTTAATCATATTGTAGACTGCTCCTATCTATGTGTTTGATACTTCATCGTTAAGAATTACCTGTTTGCCTTAACTTAAATATCTACTTGTTTGTTTAATCGCTTTGTCGCTGCAACAGCGGGTTACAATGATGTTAATAACTACTCCCTCCGTCCCATAATATAGGACGTTTTTTGACACTAGCGTAGTGTTAAAAACCGTCTTACATTATGGGACGGAGGGAGTACTTTTCTACATCCAATTGAAACTCTTTAATTCCTTGTTTGTTTAACTGGTTTGCTGTTATAACTCCCGATTGAGATGTTTTGCTAAATTCAACTTTTACGAATCAATCGGAACTTTAATGGCAAAACAGGTTAGCCCAAGATCAAAGAGCGAGGTCCCCATGGACGTTGCATCATCCCACAGCAAAGGCACCGCCCAATCATGCATTATGAATTGCCAACTTGATGCTCTAGAGGCTAAACTAGTGGTAGAAAGAGATTCGCTTACGCACTTAGAGATGAAGTTGACATGTTGAGGAAGCAAACGGCACAATCACAAGCAAAGTGCTCAAGACAACCATTAAATATTTGGTGGATTTCAAAACGAAGCAAGTCGAGACTGACCAGATTGTTAAGGTCCTAAGGAAAAAGGAAATTAAATTCCTACTTGGTAAATCATAGGTGAAATGTTCTTTCCATAGTTGAATAACCTTTGTGTTGTCTGTTCATGTAATCAATCAAACCATTTGTTTTAGAGATCATGTAATAATTTCTTTTTGTTTTTTGGTTTGTAATTTTATTTGAGCACAAGTCTGTATTAATTGATAAGACTCGGAGACATTTCATTTGGATTGCTGTGCTGCACCTACAAATATGCCAATCGGGCTGAATGTGCATTCAGCAATAGTAGTAGTATAGATGGACCATAAGTGGCACGCATCGGAAAGGGCCAAGATGTCAGGCTAAAAAAGATGTTGTTGTAGCCAAAACAAAGTACAAATGTCTGGCTTATGTATGTTAGTTGATATTATTGATCCATACACTCTATAAGTGTTTATATGTCTGTTAGTTCTGTACATTCTTGGTTGATTGACTCGGTATTTGAATCTTGATACATCGCTTGTGTACATATCTAAATGGGAGTACACATTATGTTGCGTGTGACATTTGAGTTGGACATGAAGTGTTCCAAATATTCGAATTCACCTTAAACTGGATACTAGTTTCTGAATTTGAGTATCGGCATTTTCAAACCATATTCGTATAAGGCAGTGGAATACATCTTTGTCGTCCTTTTGAAGATATATAAAAGCACATAGAACGATTTATAAAGATTCATATAGGAATACAAAATATATTCGAATTTAGTTGCCAGGGTAAACGTGGATGCTTATTGTCCCAAAATTCGAAAGAAGCTGCAAAATGTCCACTCCCACGTCGGCTGCCCGAAGCCAAGTGTTTGGGAGATGGAAATTACTGTCTACCCATTACACGGACAATCCATTGGCCCGATTTCCACTGCTCTAAATAGGGGTAGGTTAGTAACTTCAATTAGCCGTGACACGACCGCCTCTGAGCCCATTCCGACACGGTGGGCGTCAAACATGGGCGGCAAAACACATTTGATTCAAGCTCGTCCGAAAGACCTCTGTTTCTCCCTCCATTCCCCATTCATACACGGTGGGCGGCAAAACAAACTCGACTCGGCCAAAATCGATGTAGGCAAATATTTTCAATAGGGGCAGGTTTGTAACTTCACTCAGACGTGACACAACTGCCCTACCTGTCAGCCCTGTTCACACACCGTGGGCGCCAACCATGGGCGCCAACCACCCTCTCCTCGCCCAAATCGCCTGGCAAATATTGGCGAGATGCGAGATTACCGTCCTATCCCCAACCGACGAGACGTCCAAATTTTAAACGGGGCTAAGTTCGTAACTTTCCCATATTTAGACGGTAGCGACCCAAAACATGGTTCCCCGTACCTCTCCTCCATTTTCCCATTCATATACCGTCCGCTAGAACACCCCATCCCCACACCAGCCTCCGTCCGCCACCCCATCCATCGCCGCCGTCCTCCACCACATCCACCGCCATCGCTCCTCCACCATGCCGGGCGCCTACCAAGACCGCGTCGTCCACTGCTAGAGATGGACGTTTCTCATCCACGGCGACGGACCAATAGCCTTGCATCGCGTCCACTCGCTTCATCGGCGCCGTCGTCCTCTTTGCCGGGGCCGCTCACACGACCTTCTCTTCCACCGCAACGGGACTTATCCCCCGATGCACCCGTCTACCGTCGCAGATCTGCTTCAACGCCACCGACAGCCATCGCACTCCCGATTCCTACACGGCGCCGCAAGAGAGGTGGTACTTCATATCTCCTCAACTTTTGATCTCAATCGGAAAATAGATCTTAACTTGGTTACTCTACTTTCTTTTCAGCTCTTAGAATTTAGTTCTTAGTTCAAGCAAACAATGGATGCTAACTATCATTTCTCCGGTTTGCGACTTCAAATCTGCCATGGCACAGCCATAATACGTTTAATTGATCATGCTTAGGGTTTAATTGATCATGTTGGTTCCGTGGTGGTTTCTTTAATAGAAATCGGAGGAAAACCCTCTTTTGCTAAAAATATGCTTAGAGTTTCCCTTTATGATCACTATACGATCTACGTACTTCGTGTCGTAATAACATCGCTCACGCATCAAGCTAAACAAGCTTAGATGTTCAAATACGAATCTGATATTATTAAAACAGAGTTGTTTAATTGGTCAGCTAAATGTTCCTAAATTAGTTTTGAAAATGCATGTTCGCTGCTCGGGTGTGTATCTCTACAGGGTTCCCACGGTGGGCCGGCCCACCCTGGGATTTTTGGTCGTCCCAGGCCCCGATTCCCCTATGTTACATTGTGCGCTTCCGATCTCTACTACTTTACCGCCTTTGCCTCATTGGCGACTTTGCCGTCCAGACGGCATGACTCTAGGAGGAGACGCCGGACTAACGGGAGGCCAGGAGCCGCCCAACAAGCGTCACCGCTGCCCGGCGCGCCAGTGCCTACCTTCCCGGTCTGTTCAGGGCTCAGCGTGCGGCACCCACCAAGCCAACCCGATTTATCCTTAGATACGTCCTCAACACTCAGCAGCCCTCCTCATCACCCATTTTATAATTGATTCATTACTCATTAGGCGGACTGTCATTAGGGTTTGTTGTGTGCTCAATTGCTACCTACACTTAATGGTTCAGATGTATTTCGTAATCTTTAGTACCTCTAAAGTTCACAGGTTTTCAAAATTCTGGCCCTCTAATGTAAACTAGTTATTTTGGATTGTTGGTCGTAGTGACATTGACCCAGATTACTACCGCAAGCCGTGTTTGTTGACAATTTTACTTGTCTTTCTTACTCATTCGATATAATATCCAATTATTCACGTCGATTATTTGCAAACAATAAGTTCTAGACAAACTTCTTGATCAGATTTTGGATGGTCTCTTCTGCGATTACAATTCTGCATGCTTGTCCTAATAAGCTCACAAGTAAATGATTGATTCACTACATCTATGCTAGCCTAGTAATATATGTTGTCAATATACTTTTAGGGTTGAACACCCTGTTTCTAAATAATCGAAATGTAGACCTGAGTGAATAGTATTTCTCTATGTGATTTCTTCCATCATGTGTGGGTAACGAACACTGCATTGTATAGAAAGAAAGTGTCATTTCTAGCTTTTACATAGGTTTCGATCTTTTACATGGAATACAATCTGCCTACTTGCTTTGTGTCGCACTACCAACACTCCACCCTTGAAGCTAAACATTACGCCACTCATAATTGCTTAGTTTATTTGTTCAAATCTGAATTTCATATGATTCTAATGTTCCTACTTCAGTTTTGAAATGTGTGCCTCACTGTTATAGAGACATAAGGGGTTTGTATTTACGTGTGTGGTCCGTCAAGACGGTTGGGGAGGTGAACTTTGCATATGCAGGGGTTTTATAGGGAGACACTCTCCGAGTTGAATCTGCAATGCATTCCATAGATAATCTGACTATTTTTTATGTTTTCATGAATCTCAGATTCTGAACAGCATCATAATGATTATGAGCTTGCGCGTGAAAAGAATAAAGCGTAACAATACCATGGATGTCAAACTTGGCATTAAGGGACTGAAATCAAGTCTGGATGCAATGCAATGCAAACGCTCCACCTCTGATTCATGCTCGTAATATGATCCTAACGGTGATTACGAGCTAGAGGGAGACCTAAGTCAATGTAGCTCCCTAGTGGAGGAGTCAGAGGAAGATGTCCTATCTTATTCACCCATCAAGGTGCTTGCTCTAACTTTCCAAGGTTACATTGCTCGCACATATCTTGCAACTGATGCTTTGCATTGCTTCTACTTTGTTGAACTACCATTAGCTTAGTTTACACATCGTGTATGTGAATACGCCCTGCCTATCCATTTTTAGTACATATTCCATCTGTCATCATACCATATTTATCCATTCAAATGTTGTTCTTGTGTATCGACGTTCAAAAGGAAGGGGCGATTGCCGATCGTGGAGGAGCGAAGCAAAGTATTTGGAAAAGGTAGTGGCACCTGATAAATCAAATAGCCCATTAGGTGTAGTTGCAATATCACCGACTCACAAAATACCCCAACTCTAGCACACTCTAGCCCTACTACATCGGGTCATTTCGATGCCCCAACTCATCGTACCCCAACTGCAAGAAACAATATGATTATGCCAGTTGACATAGCACCAGTTGTACGACGAAACCCCCATTCCAAAGAAAGAGTACACCAAATCCAGTTGCCAAATCCTTTTCGAACCGAGAGAGCCCCAATTGCAGCAAATAGGACCCTGTTCCATTTCTTCCCGATTTAGAAGACGCAGCTTATGTTGTTGTCGAACTTTGTCGCATCTTTCCTTCATGGAAAGATTATACCGCATGAACACGTAACAATTTCCCTCTTCCTCCGCAACTTACGCTGTAAGTAATGTACTAATGTTATTCATGGTCATTACTGCATATGTTTCTGTGACGAAGACACAAGATTTCATTCTTTTAAATAGGCGAGGAGCAAACTGGATTGTGATGACGAGCAAGAGTTGGTTGCGCTTTTCAAGCACTCGTTGATGAAGTATCGTTCCTACCTGAGGCAAGCGCACTTTGATGGCAAGCCTCTGAACGAAATTTCTATAAAGTCTTGATTGCTACATTTATCCGACGGTGATCGGAATAATCTTGTTACACATTGGTCTTGGCTGCAGCGTAAGGTACTATCTATGATATCACATCACAATTTGAACTACATTTCTGCATTTGCCTTAATGTCTCACTTGTACGTAAAATCATAGCGTAAGAACATTCGTTCTCAAGGGACCACAGAATCTCGCAACTATACCGCATAATCGCATTGCTCTCGTGAGTACCTCTTGCCTGTATGACCATACTTACTTTCATAGTTGTTTGATTATGTAGCATCACTGCACATGTTAGCCTCGTAATCACCCATTTGGTGGACATTATAAGATCCGTATGGACTCTTACACAAATTTAGAATCAACCCAATGTTTTTGAAGAGGTTTAGCTCTAGAGTCCTCTTGTAAGGACTGAACGTGGTCTATCACTGTACTTACATTAACACTCATTTCCTCCGTCCCATAATATAAGAACGTTTTGTACAAAGTACACTAGTGTTCAAAACACTCTTGTATTATGGGAAGAAGGATTGGTTCATTTTGTAGCATTCTCGCATCTTATCTCCTCGCCCACCATTTACTAAAAAGATCAGATCTATATTTAATCTTACCAACAAGTAGAATACCACAGACAATGCCGGTCTGGAAGTGTAGCCCATTGCTCTTGTCAAGACATTTTGTCATGTAACGCTTGTACTTCCGAGGATTGGTGGTTGATTATGTAGCATCAATCTGCATCTTATCTTCATTATCCTCTATCCCTTCCAAAGTATTATCATATCTATAATTACTCTCTACAAAATGTAGAGTACATGCAATGCTTATGAAGAAGATTACATCTTTGAAATTCTTGAGTTATCCTTCCCTTGACATGGAGAAGGGCATTATAAAGCCGGTGTTAATCGTTAATGTAAGTCAGTCCTTCTAAAGCCTTTATCCTCAACTTTGTTTAATTTGCTCATACTCCCTATCGTTTACTACTGTTTAGTTTGTTGTTTCTACCAAAATGCATGTTCGTAAGAACCGTAAGTTCTAAGTTTTACTTGTAAAACCAAATTTCTTATTCATACCATGCTCATTACTTAATACTCCCTATATGTATGCTTGGTTTTGTGGATCTATAATCCGATTGTGTGGTGAAGCAGCCCACGTTTGCACCTTGTCATCTCCTGTTTTATCTTCTTGATGTGCACGATGATATGAACAACATGCCATGCACATTATCCAAAATAGATACAATGATTTTCTTTGCCCTTCATCTATGCTTGTTATGTTGACATGGTAATCCAAAGAGTGTGGTGAAGCTCCCGCATTATGAACAATGCCAAATTATGCTATTGATATTTTGAGCGTACTCTTTATTTTCTAATTTGAAACTGGATAGAATTGATGTAATGTTATCATCTTTGTTTATACATGTGCAAAACCTGTCATCTCTCTCGCTTTGTTTCAGGTGATATGCCTAATGGCATGCACAAGTCTCTTTGAAAGGCTGTGAGACAAACCCAACATATATTGCAGCAAAGAAGGCAAAACATCTTCAAGATAGCGAGACAACCCCAAGTCTTGTCTTGATGCAGTGTTCAAGTTACTTGAGACTAACAGTCAGACAAGCTCACAGAATTCGTTGTCTAAATCAGTTCGACTTCTTCAGTCCCAAGTTCTAGCAGAAAGGCATTCTGCAACTCAACTTCGACTTTAAGTCCTATCTCTAAGAAAGATTGCGCAGAACACCAATGAGAACCTCATCGCTAAACAGCTACACTGAAGCTATGACCGACATGCTAGGCGGTCTCACGGCCTTGCTTTCGGCAACTTCTTGTGATTCCCCATAAGGCTAACCTTTCTTGAACTGTCTTGGAAGTGGTCTCGGTTCAAGATTATTTTGGTACGCTGCAATGGTGCCCGATTTTTGTAATCTGCTTCTTCGTTAAGCTTTATGATAACCGTGGCGAACTTCGATGCCCAGTGGATGTAATATACCTTAAATCCTTTATTGTATAGTGTAGGTTTATTCTTAGTTACTATGCCGTAATATCTTTACTGCCATCATTCGCTATCTGAAAAAAAATCAGATGTAGTCGACCGGGCCGAAACATTCGATAACGGGCGAGTTTTTAGCGGGCCACAATTGGGCACACTGCGTCTTTCTTAGGCCCGAATGATTGGGGCCTTCACACATTGCGCCAGCCCAAACTTACACCGCCTATATTTTAGTTGGGCCTTGTCGACCCGGTAACTTAGTTTGGCCCAGTAGCGTTGGGCCATTAACAGGCTGAATATTGCCTTTGGCACATACGGTAGAGATGAAACCAAGGGCCTTTAGCAGGCCAAAATGCATGTTGGGCCTCAATTTTCACTAGTTGTCGACGGGCCTTCAAAGAGGCGAAATGTAGACCGGGCCGTTATGGGCCCGATTAGCTCCGCGGGCGTTACCGAGGCGAAACATATCTCGGGCCTTAGTTGGCCCACTGATATCATGGGCCTTTAAGAGGCCGAAATCTTAGTACAGGCATCAACGGGCCGAATTACGCGACAGGCTTTAACAGGCCCAAAGTCACGTTGGACTTAACTGTTGCCACCTTTAGCACGGGCCGTTAGTGGGCCCGATGTCCCGTCGGACCATATATGGCCCATGGGCGTACGGGCCATTCCTGGCCGAAAGTCACACCGGCCGAAATGGGCCCATGTCTACATCGAGCCTCTAACAGTCAAAAGTCGGTGGGTAGTAGTTGGGCCCGAATATTGGCCGAACAATTAACGGGCCAGATCGCTTGGCCGGGCCGTAAATGGGCCCAAATATTGGGCGAACAATTAACGGGCCGGATCTGGTTTCGGGCTGTAAATGGGCCTTTATTAAGCGAGTCGTTATTGGGTGGCCCACTAGTACTGATTAAGTTCTATGGGCCTTTGATCGGGCCGGCCTTATTAACCTATATGGGCCTCTGTTGGGCCCGACCACGTGTCGACGTACCATAGGCATGTCTCCTCCAATGGACGGGCGACATCTGCCCATCGACGCCAATCGAAATTTTACACGTGGAAATTTCCAATTGGTCGGGTACATTAGCAGGTTATCGGATCCAAAATCCGACCCGATAGCTTAACGGCGTTCGCTACGGTGGATGCCACGTGTCGGTCACCTTTGACGAAAAGCACTTTTGTGACGCCGCAATTTATCGTCATGGAAGTGGACACTTCCGTGATGATAATTTTGGTAATGTCATGGAACACTTATGCGACAAAGACAGTATGACTATCTTGATTACATCATAAATTTGTCATGGATGTACATGCATGACAAAAAACGCGACCTACTGTGACAAACACGTATCATCACGGAAGTGTATTTTTTTTGTAGTGAGTTCTACTGTAGGTTCCTCTTGAAGATAAACCTCACAAAAAACTTGGAAGTGGCAGATGTTGGTTAGAGAATTAGGACCGATGTCTTGAGGGCGCAGTTGAAAGCTGGCTAGTACATCCCGGAAATTTTTTGAGCCGGGAGGGCTGAAGCCCCGGCCTAAGTGATCAGCAAATACAACTACCTCTCCGTCCTTGGGGTAGGAGGATTTTCCGGGCTAGGGACCCTCCAGTGGATAAAATCTTTCTTTGCTAAAGCACCCGTTTTAACAAGGTTGTTTAGCTATTCTTCAGTCACTCGAGAAGGAGCCCAGTTGCATTCATAGACTTGCTTGTCCATGGCAACAAAAAATCTGAAACATTATGTTTGCCGGTTTAAGATTTACAGTGGAAAACTATACAGCGGTATAAGGGTGTAAGCATGTTGTTAAACTGGAGTTGGTTGATCATCAACCGGAGTTTACTAAACGAAGACTATAAATGTGAAGTACATTGGCGGTTCAACAACGGGACTAATGGTATATACCGGGTCATCATTTTTATAAAAGTTAAACCGCCTAGTCTGACATTGAAGATACAAGTCTACGAATGTATAAGTGAAGGAAAAACAGATTTCACAAGTTGGCATTATAATTTTGGATCTGCCGCATATCAGAAAAGGAAAATATATTCAGACCTAAGAAGTAGTACCGAAACAGTGAATGAATGTTCAGATGGGATCTTCTATTTAAATGGGATGCATAGATGGAAAGAGAGACTAAGGCTATCACTATACAGAGTAAATATTCAGGGTTCTATCAAAGAGCCATTATGTAAACAAGGAACACCGACGAACACCGAAGAACACCGAAACCCTAGAAACAGATCTATGGTGGAAGAATGGAAAGCTTACCGATGCTGATGGAAGAGCGGAGAAGCGCCACGGTTCTCTGGTACGCTCAGGGTGATGCAGCGGCCCGAGTTGACGCAGAGGTGACGGTCGACGGTGGCTGCGGAGCTCCAGAGGTTGAGCAGCGCGTGGAAGACAACGACGCGAAGAGGAACGAGGGGGAAAAGTGAAAATGACCCCTCGGCCCTATTTATAAGGGGGGTGGACAAAAGGCAGGTGCGAGAATCGAGGAGCCCAAAAAATGGGTTGTGTGACAGCTTTGTTGCCTCAATTGTCGGAGGCCCATTAATGAAGATGAGTATATACAGTTTAAAATAACAGATGATGTCATGGAGGTTTACCATGGTCTTGGAAGATGATGTCATGGAGGTTTACAAATTGTGTGAGGATATTGAAGAAGAAATCTTATTAAGTGCTCAGGACTGACATGAACCAGTTCAAATCGGTCTGGGGCCTAATGTGGGGGATATTACCACTGGGCGTAAACTGGCCAGGAGAGGCTGGGTTAACTCCATTGGTAGTTCATTATACCTGAAGCCCATGAAGACAGACGATGACGTTGTATGAAGGCCCAGGGCCCAGAGCCGGTTTAAGGCCTGTAGACATAAACCGGCATTGACAATGTAACTTGTACTATATAAGGTAGAAAGAACAGAGACCAAGCCGAACACGTTTATGAGCCGGCCTCGGAACTCTGTAAACCGACGGGCGTCAACCCATGTATATAAGGGGAAGACCTGGCGGCGGTTCAGGACAATAGACCACAACTCGAGACTCAGGCAAAGCGTATTCGCTCCATGGTCATCGAAACCCCATCAATTCCATCACAACTAGACGTAGGCTTTTACCTTCATCGTAAGGGGGTCGAACTAGTATAAAACTCTCTTGCGTCCCTTGTCCGCTTTAACCCCTTTAAGCTAACCCGTAGCGATGGCTCCGCGACTAAGTCCTTTCATGATGCAGTATGGAGCATCACGTGATCACTTGTACTTCTTGTTGGCGGTTTTGACTGCTCCCTCTATGAACTCTTGTGCATTAGCCCGCGTGTTGAAATCTTCATTCATCAACCAGTTCCATGTGTATATTTTATGAAGCTCGACGACCATTGCAGCTGTGATAACAGGGACCCGTTGTCGGTGTCAAAACGCGGATCTCGGGTAGGGGGTCCCGAACTGTGCGTCTAGAATCGATGGGTAACAGGAGACAGGGGACACAATGTTTACCCAGGTTTGGGCCCTCTTAATGGAGGTAATACCCTACTTCCTGCTTGATTGATCTTGATGAATATAGGGTTACAAGAGTTGATCTACCTCGAGATCATATGTTGTGGTCTAAGACCTAAGGGTATGATGAGTAATGTCATAATGATCTAGCATATATCTATCAACTAGCCTAGCCTCGGTTTATATAATGCACCAGAGGCCTAGGATAACAAGAGTCCTAGTCGAATATGTTGGGTAACGTAGTAATTTCAAAAATTTTCCTACGATCACGCAAGATCATGGTGATGCATAGCAACGAGATGAGAGTGTTGTCTACGTACCCTCGTAGACCCACAATGAAGCGTTGACGCAACGTAGAGGAAGTAGTCGTACTTCTTCACGATCCAACCGATCCAAGTACCGAGCGTCGGCACCTCCGGAGTTCTGCACCGTTCAGCTTCGATGGCGTCCCTCGAACTCCGATCCAGCCGAGTGTTGAGGGAGAGTTTCACAAGACGACGGCGTGGTGGCGATGATGATGTTCCACCGGCGCAGGCTTCGCCTAAGCTACGCTACGGTATTCTCGAGGTGTAATATGGTGGAAGGGGCACCGCACACGGCTAAGGAAAGATCTCAAGGATCAACTTGTGTGTCATGGGGTGCCCTCTGCCTCGTATATAAAGGAGGGAAGGAGGAGGGCTGGCCGGCCAAGGGAGGTGTGCGGGGGTGTCCTACTCCTACTAGGAGTAGGATTCCCCCAATCCTAGTCCAACTAGGTTTCCCCAAGTGGGAAGGGAGAGAGAGAGAGCGCCTTCTCCTAGTCCTAATAGGACTAGGGAAGGGGGAAGGTGCAACCAGCACTTGGGCCCCCTTCTCTCCTTTCCACTAAGGCCCATGTTGGCCCATTAATATTCCGGGGGGTTCCGGTAACCTCCCGGTACTTGGTAAAATTCCTAATTTCACCCGGAACACTTTCGATGTCCAAACATAGACTTCCAATATATGAATCTTTATGTCTCGACCATTTCGAGACTCCTCGTCACGTCCGTGATCTCATCCGGGACTCGAACAACCTTGATGCAGAAACATCATAACAACTCATAGTAACTGTCATCGAATCGTTTAGCGTGCGGACCCTACGGGTTCGAGAACTATGTAGACATGTCCGAGACACCTCTCTGGTCAATAACCAATAGCGGGACCTGGTTGCCCATATTGGCTCCTTCATATTCTACGAAGTTCTTTATCGGTCAGACCGCATAACAACATACGTTGTTCCCTTTGTCATTGGTATTTTACTTGCCCGAGATTCGATCGTCGGTATCCAATACCTAGTTCAATCTCGTTACTGCAAGTCTCTTTACTCGTTCCGTAATACATCATCTCACAACTAACTCATTAGTTGCAATGCTTGCAAGGCTTATGTGATGTGCATTACCGAGAGGGCCCAGAGATACCTCTCCGAGCAATCGGAGTGACAAATCCTAATCTCGAAATATGCCAACCCAACATGTACCTTCGGAGACACCTGTAATGTACCTTTATAATCACCCGATTCGTTGTGACGTTTGGTAGCACCCAAAGTGTTCCTCGTGCAAACGGGAGTTGCATAATCTCATAGTCATAGGAACATGTATAAGTCATGAAGAAAAGCACTAGCAACAAACTATACGATCGGGTGCTATGCTAATGGAATGGGTCATGTCAATCGATCATTCAACCAATGATGTGATCCCGTTAATCAAATAACAACTCCTTGTTCATGGTTAGGAAACACAACCATCTTTGATTAACGAGCTAGTCAAGTAGAGGCATACTAGTGACACTTTGTAGGTTTATGTATTCACACATGTATTATGTTTCTGTTAATACAATTCTAGCATGAATAATAAACATTTATCATGATATAAGGAAATAAATAATAACTTTATTATTGCCTCTAGGGCATATTTCCTTGAGTCTCCCACTTGCACTAGAGTCAATAATCTAGATTACACAAGAATGATTCTAACACCCATGGAGTCTTGGTGCTGATCATGTTTTGCTCGTGGAAGAGGTTTAGTCAGCGGGTTCCGCAACATTCAGATCCGTATGTATCTTGCATATCTCTATGTCTCCCACCGGACCAAATCCGGATGGAGTTGAAGGCGTCTTTTGATGTGCTTGGTTCTCTTGTGAAATCTGGATTCCTTTGCTAAGGCAATTGCACCGATATTGTCACAAAGATTTTCATTGGACCCGATACACTAGGTACAACACCTAGATCGGTTATGAACTCCTTCATCCAGACTCCTTCATTAGCTGCTTCCAAGCAGCTATGTACTCAACTTCACATGTAGATCCCGCCACGACGCTTTGTTTGGAACTGCACCAACCGACAGCTCCTCCGTTTAATGTAAATCGTATCCGGTTTGCGATTTAGAATCGTCCGGATCGATGTCAAAGCTATGCGTCGGCGTAACCGTTCTGACGAGTTCTTTGTCACCGCCATAAATGAGAAACATATCCTTAGTCCTTCTTAAGTACTTAAGGATGTTCTTGACCGCTGTCCGATGATCCACTCTGGATTACTTTGGTACCTGCACCAAACTTCTGACAAAGGCACACATCGTGTCTGGTACACAGACATTGCATACATGATAGAGCCTATGGCTGAAGCATAGGAACATCTTTCATTTTCTCTCTATCTTCTGCGGTGGTCGGGCATTGAGTCTTACTCAACTTTCACACCTTGTGGCACCCCAAGAAGAACCCTTTCTTTGCACGATCCATTTTGAACTTTTTCAAAACTTTGTCAAGGTATGTGCTTTGTGAAAGTCCTATTAAGCGTCTTGATCTATCTCTATAGATCTTAATGCCCAATATGTAAGCAGCTTCACCGAGGTCTTTCATCGAAAAACTCTTATTCAAGTATCCCTTTATGCTATCCAGAGATTCTATATCATTTCCGATCAGTAATATGTCATCCACATATAATATCGTAAATGCTACTGAGCTCCCACTCACTTTCTTGTAAATACAAAGCTTCTCCAAAAGTCTCATATAAAACCAAATGCTTTGATCACACTATCAAAACGTTTATTCCAACTCCGAGAGGCTTGCACCAGTCCATAAATGGATCATTTGGAGCTTGCACACTTTGTTAGCTCCTTTTGGATCGACAAAACCTTCTCGTTGCATCATATACAACTCTTCTTCCGTAAATCCATTCAGGAATGCAGTTTTAACATCCATTTGCCAAATTTCATAATCATAAAATGCGGCAATTGCTAACATGATTCGGACGGACTTAAGCATCGCCACGGGTGAGAAGGTCTCATCGTAGTCAATCCCTTGAACTTGTCGAAAACCTTTTGCAACAAGTCGAGCTTTATAGACAAAGTAACATTACCATCGTCGGTCTTCTTCATGAAGATCCATTTATTCTCAATTGCTTGCCGATCATCGGGCAAGTCAACCAAAGTCCACACTTTGTTCTCATACATGGATCCCATCTCAGATTTCATGGCCTCCAGCCATTTTGTGGAATCTGGGCTCACCATCGCTTCTTCATAGTTCGTAGGTTCATCATGTTCCGGTAACATGACTTCCGTAATAGGATTACCGTACCACACCAGTGCGGATCTTGCTCTGGTTGATCTCTGAGTTCTGTAGAAACTTGATCTGAAGTTTCATGATCATCATCATTAGCTTCTTCCCTATTTGGTGTAGGTGTCACGTAAACTGTTTTCTGTGATGTACTACTTCTCAATAAGGGAGTAGATACGATTATCTCATCAAGTTCTACTTTCCTCCCACTCACTTCTTTCGAGAGAAACTCCTTCTCCAAAAGTTTCCGAATTTAGCAACAAAAATCTTGCCTTCGGATCTGTGATAGAAGGTGTACCCATGATCTCCTTTGGGTATCCTATGAAGACACATTTCTCTGATTTGGGTTCGAGCTTATCAGGTTGAAGCTTTTTCACATAAGCATCGCAGCCCCAAACTTTCAGAAGCGACAACTTTGGTTTCTTGCCAAACCCACAGTTCATAAGGCGTCGTCTCAACGGATTTAGATGGTGCCCTATTTAAAGTGAATGTAGCCGTCTCTAAAGCATAACCCCAAAGCGATAGCGGTAAATCAAGAAGAGACATCATAGATCGCACCATATCTAATAAAATGCGATTCTGACGTTCGGACACACCATTACGTTGTGGTGTTCCGGTGGCGTAAGTTGCTAAACTATTCCGCATTGTTTCAAATGTAGGCCAAACTCGTAACTCAAATATTCTCCTCCACGATCAGATCGTAGAAACTTTATTTTCTTGTTACGATGATTTTCCACTTCACTCTGAAATTCTTTGAACTTTTCAAATGTTTCAGATTTGTGTTTCATTAAGTAGATATACCCATATCTGCTCAAATCATCTGTGAAGGTGAGAAAATAACGATATCCGCCACGAGCCTCAACATTCATTGGACCACATACATCAATATGTATGATTTCCAATAAATCTGTTGCTCTCTCCATAGTTCCGGAGAACGGTGTTTTAGTCATCTTGCCCATAAGGCACGGTTCGCAAGTGCCACGTGATTCATAATCAAGTGACTCCAAAAGTCCATCAAGATGGAGTTTCTTCATGCGCTTTACAACCGATATGACCTAAACGGCAAGGCCACAAATAAGTTGCACTATCATTATCAACTCTACATCTTTTGGCTTCAACGTTATGAATATGTGTATCACTACTATCGAGATTAAGTAAAAACAAACCATTCTTCAATGGTGCATGACCATAAAAGATATTATTCATATAAATAGAACAAACATTATTCTCTGATTTAAATGAATAACCGTCTCGCATCAAACAATATACAGATATAATGTTAATGATAAACGCTGGTACTAAATAACAATTATTTAGGTCTAATACTAATCCCAAGGTAGATGTAGAGGTAGCGTGCCGATTGCGATCACATCGACTTTGGAACCATTTCCCAGCGCATCGTCACCTCGTCCTTAGCCAATCTTCGCAATCCGTAGCCCTGTTTCGAGTTGCAAATATTAGCAATGTAACCGGTATCAAATACCAGTGCTACTGCGGTATTAGTAAGGTACACATCAATAACTTGTATATCACATATACCTTTGTTAACCTTGCCATCCTTCTTATCCGCCAAATACTTGGGGCAGTTCCGCTTCGATGACCAGCCTGCTTGCAATAGAAGCACTCGGTTTGAGCTTAGGACCAGACTTGGGTTTCTTCTCTTGATCAGACAACTTGCTTGCCGTTCTTTTGAAGTTTCCTTTTCTTTCCTTTGCCCTTTTCTTGAAACTAGTGGTTTTGTTAACCATCAACACTTGATGCTCCTTTTTGATTTCTACCTCCATGACTTTCCGAGATCGCGAAGAGCTCGGGCATTGTTTTGGTCATCCCTTGCATATTATAGTTCATCCACGAAGCTCTTGTAGCTTGGTGGCGATGATTGGAGAATTACATCAATGGCGCAATCATCCGGAAGATTAACTCCCGGTTGAATCAAGTGATTGTTATATCCGGACATTACGAGTATATGCTCACCGATGTAACCGTTCTCCTCCATCTTACAGCTATAGAGCTTATTGGAGACTTCATATCTCTCAATCCGGGCATTCGCTTGGAATATTAACTTCAACTCCTGGAACATCTCATATGCTCCATGGTGTTCAAAAGCGACGTTGAAGTCCCGGTTCTAAGCCGTAAAGCATGGCACAATCGAACTATAGAGTAGTCATCAGCTTTGCTTTGCCAGACGTTCACAACATCTGGCGCAGCCCTTGCACCAGGCACGGCACCTAACGGTGCTTCCAGACGTAATTCTTCCGTGCAGCAATAAGGATAATCCTCAAATTCTGGACCCGATCCGTGTAATTGCTGCCATCATCTTTCAACTTTGCTTTCTCAAGGAACGCATTAAAATTCAACGGAACAACAAAGACGAGCCATCTATCTACACATTATAGACAAGCAAGATACTATCGGTACTAAGTTCATGATAAATTTAAGTTCAATTAATCATATTACTTAAGAACTCCCACTTAGAAAAATATCCTCCAATTCTCTAAGTGATTGCGTGATCCATATCAACTACACCATGACCGATCATCACGTGTGATGGAGTAGTTTCAATGGTGAACATCAATATGTTGATCATATCTACTATATGATTCACGCCGACCTTTCGGTCTCTGTGTTCCGAGGTCATATCTTATATGCATAGCTCGTCAAGTATAACCTGAGTATTCTGCGTGTGCAACTGTTTTGCACCCGTTGTATTTGAACGTAGAGCCTATCACACCCGATCATCACGTGGTGTCTCGACGAAGAACTTTCGCAACGGTGCATACTCAGGAGAACACTTCTTGATAATTTAGTAAGGGATCATCTTATAATGCTACCATCAATCAAAGCAAGATAAGATGCATAAAGGATTAACATCACATGCAATCAATATAAGTGATATGATATGGCCATCATCATCTTGTGCTTGTGATCTCCATCTCGAATCACCGTCATGATCACCATCGCCACCGTAGCGACACCTTGATCTCCATCGTAGCATCGTTGTCGTCTCGCCAAACTTATGCTTCTACGACTATCGCTACCGCTTAGTGATAAAGTAAAGCATTACAGCGATTGCATTGCATACAATAAAGCGACAACCATATGGCTCTCGCCATTGCCGATAACTTCGGTTACAAAACATGATCATCTCATACAATAAAATATAGCATCACGTCTTGACCATATCACATCACAACATGCCCCTGCAAAAACAAGTTAGACGTCCTCTACTTTGTTGTTGCAAGTTTTACGTGGCTGCTACGGGCTGAGCAAGAACCGTTCTTACCTACGCATCAAAACCACAACGATACTTCGTCAAATAGACTCCGTTTAACCTTCTCAAGGACGGGCGTAGCCACTTTCGGTTCAACTAAAGTTGGAGAGACAGTCTTCCACAAGCCATCTATGTGCAAAGCACGTCGAGGGAACCGGTCTCGCGTGGAAATGCAGCGTAAGGTTGGTCTGGATCGTCTTTCCAACAATACCGCTGAACCAAAGTATGACATCTTTGGTAGGCGGTATGACTTGTATCGTCCACAACTCACTTGTGTTCTACTCGTGCATATGACATCTACGCATAAAACCAGGCTCGATACCACCGTTGGGTAACGTAGTAATTTCAAAAATTTTCCTACGATCACGCCAAGATCATGGTGATGCATAGCAACGAGATGAGAGTGTTGTCTACGTACCCTCGTAGACCCACGGTGAAGCGTTGACGCAACGTAGAGGAAGTAGTCGTACTTCTTCACGATCCAACCGATCCAAGTACCGAGCGTCGGCACCTCCGAGTTCTGCACACGTTCAGCTCGATGGCGTCCCTCGAACTCCGATCCAGCCGAGTGTTGAGGAGAGTTTCACAAGACGACGGCGTGGTGGCGATGATGATGTTCCACCCGGCGCAGGCTTCGCCTAAGCTCGCTACGGTATTCTCGAGGTGTAATATGGTGGAAGGGGGCACCGCACACGGCTAAGGAAAGATCTCAAGGATCAACTTGTGTGTCATGGGGTGCCCTCTGCCCCGTATATAAAGGAGGGAAGGAGGAGGGCTGGCCGGCCAAGGGAGGTGTGCCGGTGTCCTACTCCTACTAGAGTAGGATTCCCCCCAATCCTAGTCCAACTAGGTTTCCCCAAGTGGGAAGGGAGAGAGAGGCGCCCCTTCTCCTAGTCCTAATAGGACTAGGGAAGGGGGAAGGTGCGCCAGCACTTGGGCCCCTTCTCTCCTTTCCACTAAGGCCCATGTTGGCCCATTAATATTAGGGGGTTCCGGTAACCTCCGGTGCTTGGTAAAATTCCTAATTTCACCGGAACACTTTCGATGTCCAAACATAGACTTCCAATATATGAATCTTTATGTCTCGACCATTTCGAGACTCCTCGTCACGTCCGTGATCTCATCCGGGACTCGAACAACCTTCGATGCGAAACATCATAACAACTCATAGTAACTGTCATCGAAGCGTTAAGCGTGCGGACCCTACGGGTTCGAGAACTATGTAGACATGACCGAGACACCTCTCTGGTCAATAACCAATAGCGGGACCTGGATGCCCATATTGGCTCCTACATATTCTACGAAGATCTTTATCGGTCGGAAGCATAACAACATCGTTGTTCCCTTTGTCATCGGTATGTTACTTGCCGAGATTCGATCGTCGGTATCCAATACCTAGTTCAATCTCGTTACCGCAAGTCTCTTTACTCGTTCCGTAATACATCATCTCACAACTAACTCATTAGTTGCAATGCTTGCAAGGCTTATGTGATGTGCATTACCGAGAGGGCCAGAGATACCTCTCCGACAATCGGAGTGACAAATCCTAATCTCGAAATATGCCAACCCAACATGTACCTTCGGAGACACCTGTAATGTACCTTTATAATCACCCGATTCGTTGTGACGTTTGGTAGCACCCAAAGTGTTCCTCGTGCAAGCGGGAGTTTCATAATCTCATAGTCACAGGAACATGTATAAGTCATGAAGAAAAGCACTAGCAACAAACTATACGATCAGGTGCTATGCTAATGGAATGGGTCATGTCAATCAGATCATTCAACCAATGATGTGATCCCGTTAATCAAATAACAACTCCTTGTTCATGGTTAGGAAACACAACCATCTTTGATTAACGAGCTAGTCAAGTAGAGGCATACTAGTGACACTTTGTAGGTTTATGTATTCACACATGTATTATGTTTCCTGTTAATACAATTCTAGCATGAATAATAAACATTTATCATGATATAAGGAAATAAATAATAACTTTATTATTGCCTCTAGGGCATATTTCCTTCAGAATACACCGGTGGGGAGGAGTCCTTGTCTTGATCACCAAGTCTTGTGGTTCCTCATGTATACATCGGTTGTCCAAAATGGCCCATGAGTATACGGCCATGGGGGTCCTCTGCCCAATCTAACTGATCGGGAGACGACGTGGTGAGTACCCCCTAGTCCAGGACACCGTCAGTAGCCCCCTGAACCGGTCTTCAAGTTGGGGACGCTCCTCGATTCTTCCGAACTGTTCTTCATCTTCGGTCGTCGGTCTTGAAAACTGGTTCAACAAATCTTCCCATATTTGATGTTGAGGATCCCCGAGCTAAATTTGAAGATTTCACACGTCGGTTATCCGAGGAGAACTTTAAGTCTTCGGCCTTTATCAATGCCTTGTTATTTTTATGCCACACCTCGGGTTTGAAGTTGTTCTCGGGCAGCCATGTCCTCTTGCGTCCGAGCGCCAACGCCAGACTATATTCGAGGTATCTTTTGCAGCCGAGCACCAACGCCGAACTGCACCTGAGCTCCAGCGTCAGACTGTATCCGAGCTCCAACGCCGGACTATGTCCAAGCTCCAACGCGGACTATATCCGAGGTGTCATAGATCACCTTGGTTCAAAAAATTTGAAGGAGTTTAGCCGAGCTTAATGCCGGAAATGCCCTCTATGGAGCCAGCCACTGGCGCCCGAGCTTTATGCCGGACTGCTTTCGAGGTGGTGCACCACCCCGACTGCGGGCCAATTTTTTGTCAATATTTTTGATTGGTGCAATTTGTTCTCTCCCGAGATATATAGCCAGTAGCCCTCAAGGTGTGTATCGGTCTAAAACTCGAGATGCACCTGAAGGTTGACATAAGACCGCTGATCCCAGTAGCCCCTGAGACTCAGGTTGATTCACAAAATCGGCCTGAGGATCAACTCCTAGCTCAGCAAAATACTTTGGGACACAAAAAGCGGTGTGCAATGTCCTCGAGACTCAGGTTGGGTGCGGCCGACCAACCTGAGGATCATAATCTCCTCGAAAACTATATTGCACTTAAATTTTTTGCACTGGATTGCCAATGCAGTAGCCCCCGAGACACTGGTCGGGTGGAAACACCAGATCAGGGGATCGATGTGCCCCTTTAATATTAGTAAATAATGAGCACAAAGCCCAGTAGCCCCCGAGCCTTAATGTGGGCACGGGTGGCCGTTAAGGATCAATATCCAGAGTAAAATCACAAATTATGTATAATGATTCTATGTATCCAAGTACTTTACACCATTAATGCTCGGATCCACATTGTACAAAACTTTGTTGACCGACCATCGGCTTCAACCTCCTCGGCCAGTAGCCGGGGAGTGTTTGTCCTACTTTATAAAGCCTTTACAAGGGCAAAGTTTTACGGCAAACAAGGCAATCCGGTCATACGGTTTTATTAACAAAGGTACACAGAGAGATATTTTATATTACGTTTTAACGTAAGAAACATCTTCTAAAGAAAATGGTCCCGCTATCAGTTCCTTTCTTTGGGTCGTCATGCATATCATGACCATGAAAACTCACCTCCAATCAATGTGGGAGGAAAATATTGAGGATTTAGTTCAGGGAAAGTTCCCGAACTCTATGGTATTAATGAACCAAATTGTCACTTCCGTCGTTGCCGGCCAATGTGATCCTTTAAGATCGTTAGCTTTCGGCTTCACCCAGATTGAGGTACTAACTCATATGAACCGGTAGTAACAATCATAGAGGTGCTCCCTTTACCGCCTAGCCGAACAATCGGGAACGCAGGGGTAAGCACAGGAGCCAGGCAACCCAGCTTGGCCAAAATCTTAAGTCAAATTGATGCATATTTATGGCTTTATAACGATGATTACGGAAGGCGGCCCTTATATATTAAATACAAATGCCGATGATATGTTTATTTTGACTCCGTTGCAATCGTTTATCAGTTGAAAGTGGCCCATCGTCGGCTTCTACCCCTTTGTAGATAATACGCAGGGTGTTTCCGCAAGAACAAGACAACCCTTAGCTGACGTCTCGGTGCCCGAAGGCGGGTGTGTTAGCGGAAATGAGGCAATCAGATATGCGGGCTTTATAAATTTCACTTAGTCATAGGAGCTTTAAACTAGGGAAGCTAGCTATGAGCCCCGGCTAGTGTTCGGCGACAACCGAGGTCAAGCCGTAAACACTTTGGCCAATGTTATGAACGGCCCATCATTTAACATAGACATCGGATTGCTGACCAGTTTACGCTTATTGTGACAGTCAGTTTTTGGCTTTCTCCACTGAGGTGCTTAACCATGCAAGCTGGAAGCACAATCGCAGTGGTTCTCCCTTTGCACACCTAGCCGAATAAAGCAGAACGTAGGAGGCAAGTTAGGAGCCGGGCAACCCAACTATTGACCAAAGACACAATTCGAAACCGATGCATGATACGTATCCAACGTATCTATAATTTTTTATTGCTCCATGCTATATTATCTACTGTTTTGGACTATATTGGGATTTATTTTCCACTTTTATATTACTTTTGGGACTAACCTATTAACCGGAGGCCCAGCCTGATTGTCGCTTTTTGCCTATTTCAGTGTTTCGAAGAAACGGAATATCAAATGGAGTCCAAACGGAATGAAACCTTCGGGAACGTGATTTGCTCATCAGATAAGACCCAGGAGACTTGGACCCTCTGTCAAGAAAGCCTCGAGGCGGTCACGAGGGTGGAGGGCCCCCCCCCCTAGGGTGCGCCCCCTGCCTCGTGGGCCCCTCGAAGCTCCACCGACGTACTCCTTCCTCCTATATATACCTACGTACCCCCAAACGATCAGATACGGAGCCAAAACCTAATTCCACCACCGCAACTTTCTGTATCCATGAGATCCCATCTTGGGCCCTGTTCCGGAGCTCCGCCGGAAGAGGAATCGATCACGGAGGGCTTCTACATCATCACTATAGCCTCTCCGATGAAGTGTGAGTAGTTTACCTCAGACCTTCGGGTCCATAGTTAGTAGCTAGATGGCTTCTTCTCTCTTTTTGGATCTCAATAAAATGTTCTCCCCCTCTCGTGGAGATCTATTCGATGTAATCTTATTTTTGCGGTGTGTTTGTTGAGATCGATGAATTGTGGGTTTATGATCAAGATTATCTCTGAACAATATTTGAATCTTCTCTGAATTCTTTTATGTATGATTGGTTATCTTTGCAAGTCTCTTGAATTATCAGTTTGGTTTGGCCTACTAGATTGGTTTTTCTTGCAATGGGAGAAGTGCTTAGCTTTGGGTTCAATCTTGCGGTGTCCTTTCCCAATGACAAGAGGGGCAGCAAGGCACGTATTGTATTGTTTCCATCGAGGATAACAAGATGGGGTATTTATCACATTGCATGAATTTATTCCTCTACATCATGTCATCTTGCTTAAGGCGTTACTCTGTTTTCATTAACTTAATACTCTAGATGCATGCTTTGGATAGCGGTCGATGAGTGGAGTAATAGTAGTAGATGCAGTGTGAGTCGGTCTACTTGTCTCGGACGTGATGCCTATATACATGATCATGCCTAGATATTCTCATAACTATGCTCAATTCTGTCAATTGCTCAACAGTAATTTGTTCACCCACCGTAGCAATACTTATGCTCTTGAGTGAAGCCACTAGTGAAACCTATGGCCCCCGGGTCTATCCTCATCATATCAATCTCCAATCACTTTATTATTTGCTTTGCTTTTACCTTTGCCTTTTATTTACCTTGCATCTTTATACCAAAAATACCAAAAATATTATCTATCATCTCTATCAGATCTCACTCTCGTAAGTGACCGTGAAGGGATTGACAACCCCTAATCGCATTGGTTGCGTTGAGCTATCGTTTTGTGTGGGTACGAGGGACTCGCGTGTGGCCTCCTACTGGATTGATACCTTGGTTCTCAAAAACTGAGGGAAATACTTACGCTACTTTGCTGCATCATCCTCTCCTCTTCGGGGAAATCCAATGCAGTGCTCAAGAGGTAGCAAGAAGAATTTCTGGCGCCGTTGCCCGGGAGTCTACGCAAAAGTCAACATACCAAGTACCCATCACAATCCCTATCTCCCACACTACATTATTTGCCATTTGCCTCTCGTTTTCCTCTCCCCCACTTCACCCTTGCCCTTTTATTTGCCCTCTCTTTTCCGTTTGCCTTTTTCTCGCTTGCTTTTTGTTTGCTCGTGTGTTGGATTGCTTGCTTGTCGCGATGGCTCAAGATAATACCAAATTGGGTGACTATACCAATACCAACAATAATGATTTCCTTAGCACTCTGATTGCTCCTCTTGCCAATACTGAATCTTGTCAAATCAATACTGCTTTGTTGAATCTTGTTATGAAAGATCAATTCGCCGGCCTTCCTAGTGAAGATGCCGCTACTCATCTAAATAGCTTCGTTGATTTATGTGATATGCAAAAGAAGAAAGATGTCGATAATGATATTGTTAAATTGAAGCTATTTCCTTTTTCTCTTAGAGATCGTGCTAAAGCTTGGTTTTCGTCTTTGCCTAAAAATAGTATTGATTCTTGGAACAAGTGCAAAGATGCTTTTATCTCTAAGTATTTTCCTCCCGCTAAGATCATCTCTCTTGGAAACGATATTATGAATTTTAAGCAGCTTGATCATGAACATGTTGCACAAGCTTGGGAGAGAATGAATTAATGATACGTAATTGCCCTACTCATGGTTTGAATTTGTGGATGATTATACAAAAAAATCATGCCGGATTGAATTTTGCTTCTAGAAATCTTTTAGATTCGGCGCAGGAGGCACTTTTATGGAAATCACTTTAGAAGATGCTACTAAACTCCTAGATAATATTATGGTTAATTATTCTCAATGGCACACTGAAAGATCTACTAATAAAAAAGTGCATGCGATAGAAGAAATCAATGTTTTGAGTGGAAAGATGGATGAACTTATGAAATTATCTGCTAATAAGAGTGTTTCTTCTGATCCTAATGATATGCCTTTGTCTACTTTGATTGAGAATAATAATGAATCTATGGGTGTGAATTTTGTTGGTAGGAATAATTTTGGTAACAACGCGTATAGAGGGAATTTTAATCCTAGGCCTTATCCTAGTAATCCTTCTAATAATTATGGAAATTCCTACAATAACTCTTTGGAAATTTTAATAAGATGCCCTCTGAATTTGAGAATAATGTTAAAGAGTTTATGAATTCACAAAAGAATTTTAATGCTTTGCTTGAAGAGAAATTACTTAAAGTTGATGAATTGGCTAGGAACGTTGATAAAATTTCTCTTGATATTGGTTCTTTAAAACTTAGATCTGCTCCTCCTAAGCATGATATCAATGAGTCTCTCAAAGCCATGATAATTTCCATTGATGAGTGCAAGGAAAGAACCGCTAGGATGCGTGCTATGAAAGATGCCTTTATTAAAGCGTGTTCTTCCAATTCCTATGAAAATCAAGATGAAGATCTAAAAGTTATTGATGTGTCCCCTATTAAATATTTGTTTTGCAATATGAATCTTGATGAAACTGAATATGATCCACCCTTACCTAGAAGGTGTTCCAAAAATTCGGAGTATTTAGATCTTGATGATGAAAATTGATAAAAGTGGGGTTGAAAGAAATAAAACCCTAGATGTTGCTAAACCCACTATATTGGATTTCAAGGAATTTAATTATGAAAGTTGCTCTTTAATTGATTGTATTTCCTTGTTGCAATCCATGCTAAATTCTCCTCATGCTTATAGTCAAAATAAAGCGTTTACTAAACATATTGTTGTTGCCTTGATGCAATCTTATGAAGAAAAACTTGAGTTGGAAGTTTCTATCCCTAGAAAACTTTATGATGAGTGGGAACCAACTATTAAAATAAAGATTAAGGATCATGAATTTTATGCTTTATGTGATTTGGGTGCTAGTGTTTCCACTATTCCCAAAACCTTGTGTGATTTGCTAGATTTCCGTGATTTTGATGATTGCTCTCTAAACTTGCATCTTGCGGATTCCACTATTAAGAAACCTATGGGAAGAATTAATGATGTTCTTATTGTTGCAAATAGGAATTATGTGCCCTTAGATTTTATCGTTCTTGATATAGATTGCAATCCTTCTTGCCCTGTTATTCTTGGTAGACCTTTCCTTAGAACGATTGGTGCAATTATTGATATGAAGGAAGGGAATATTAGATTCCAATTTCCTTTAAAGAAGGGCATGGAACACTTCCCTAGGAAGAAAATAAAATTACCATATGAATCTATCATGAAAGCCACTTATAGATTGCCTACCAAAGATGGCAATACCTAGATCTATCCTTGCTTTTATGCCTAGCTAGGGGCGTTAAACAATAGCACTTGTTGGGAGGCAACCCAATTTTATTTTTAGTTTTTAGTTTTTGTTTCTGTTTAGGAATAAATAATCCATCTACCTTCTGTTTAGATGTGGTTTTATGTTTTAATTAGTGTTTGTGCCAAGTTAAACCTATAGGATCTTCTTGGATGATAGTTATTTGATCTTGCTGTAATTTCCAGAAACTTTTGGTTCACGAAAACAATTATTGAAATTCACCAGAACGTGATAAAATAGTGATTCCAATTTCTGCTGATCAATAGACAAATTTTCTAGGTCTTCCTATTTTGTATGAATTTTTGGAGTTCCATAAGTTTGCGTTAGTTACAGATTACTACAGACTGTTCTGTTTTTGACAGATTCTGTTTTTCGTGTGTTGTTTGCTTATTTTGATGAATCTATGGCTAATAAAATAGTTTATAATCCATAGAGAAGTTGGAATACAGTACGTTTAACACCTATATAAATAAAGAATGAGTTCATTACCGTACCTTGAAGTGGTCTTTTGTTTTTTTCGCTAACGGAGCTCACGAGATTTCTGTTGAGTTTTGTGTTGTGAAGTTTTCAAGTTTTGGGTAAATTCTTTTGATGGATTATGGAACAAGGAGTGGCAAGAGCCTAAGATTGGGGATGCCCATGGCACCCCCAAGATAATCCAAGTACCCCAAAGAGTCAAAACTTGGGGATGCCCCGGAAGGCATCCCCTCTTTCGTCTACTTCCATCGGTAATTTTACTTGGAGCTATATTTTTATTCACCACATGATATGTGTTTTGCTTGGAGCGTCTTTTATGATTTGAGTCTTTGCTTTTTAGTTTACCATAATCATCCTTGCTATACACACCTTTTGAGAGAGCCATACATGAATTGGAATTTGTTAGAATACTCTATGTGCTTCACTTATATCTTTTGAGCTTCATAGTTTTGCTCTATGTGCTTCACTTATATCTTTTGAGCTTTATAGTTTTGCTCTATGTGCTTCACTTAGATCTTTTAGAGCACGTTGGTGGGTTTGTTTTAAAGAAACTATTGATCTCTCATGCTTCACTTAGATTATTTTGAGAGTCTTAAATAGCATGGTAATTTGCTTAATAATAATAATATGCTTGGTATTCAAGATTTGTAAAACTTTCTTTTGAGTGCGTTGAATACTAAGAAAAGTTTGATGCTTGATAATTGTTTTGAGATCTGAAGATGGTGATATTAGAGTCACGCTAGTTGAGTAGTTGTGAATTTGAGAAATACTTGTGTTAAAGTTTGTGATTCTCGTAGCATGCATTATGATGAACCGTTATGTGATGAAGTCGGAGCATGATTTATTTATTGATTGTCTTCCTTATGATTGGCGGTTGGGGAATGACGATGGTCTTTTCCTACCAATCTATCCCCCTAGGAGCATCTGGCGTAATACTTTGCTTTGATAACTTCTAGATTTTTGCAATAAGTATATGAGTTCTTTATGACTAATGTTGAGTCCATGGATTATACGCACTTTTCCCATCCTTCCACCATTGCTAGCCTCTCTAATACCCGCACCTTTCGCCGGTATCATCCAACCACCATATACCTTCCTCAAAACAGCCACCATACCTACCTATCATGGCATTTCCATAGCCATTCCGAGATATATTGCCATGCAACTTTCCACCGTTCCGTTTATTATGACACGCTCCATCATTGTCATATTGCTAGCATGATCATGTAGTTGACATCGTATTTGTGGCAAAGCCACCATTCATAATTCTTTAATACATGTCACTCTTGATTCATTGCATATCCCGGTACACCGCCGGAGGCATCCACATAGAGTCATATTTTGTTCTAAGTATTGAGTTGTAATTGTTGAGTTGTAAGAAAAATAAAAGTGTGATGATCATAATTTTTAGAGCATTGTCCCAAGTGAGGAAAGGATGATGGAGACTATGATTCCCCCATAAGTCGGGATGAGACTCCGGACGAAAAATAAAAAAATAAAAAAAGAGGCCATAAAAAAAAAGAGAAAAGGCCCAAATAAAAAATGAGAGAAAAAGAGAGAAGGGACAATGTTACTATCCTTTTACCACACTTGTGCTTCAAAGTAGCACCATGATCTTCATGATAGAGAGTCTCTCATTTCGTCACTTTCATATTCTAGTGGAAATTTTCATTATACAACTTGGCTTGTATATTCCAATGATGGGCTTCCTCACCCTAGGTCTTCGTGAGCAAGCGAGTTGGATGCACACCCACTTAGTTTCTTTTGTTGAGCTTTCTTATACTTATAGCTCTAGTGCATCCATTGCATGGCAATCCCTACTCACTCACATTGATATCTATTGATGGGCATCTCCATAGCCCGTTGATACGCCTAGTTGATGTGAGACTATCTTCCCCTCTTTTTCTTCTCCACAACCACCATTCTATTCCACATATAGTGCTATATCCATGGCTCACGCTCATGTATTGCGTGAAGATCGAAAAAGTTTTGAAAATGTTAAAGTATGAAACAATTGCTTGGCTTGTCATCGGGGTTGGGCATGATTTAAATACTTCGTGTGGTGAAGATAGAGCATAGCCAGACTATATGATTTTGTAGGGATAACTTTCTTTGTACGTTATTTTGAGAAGACATAATTGCTTTGTTAGTATGCTTGAAGTATTATTATTTTTATGTCAATATGAACTTTTGTCTTGAATATTTTGGATCTGAATATTCATACCACAATTAAGAAGATTTACATTGAAATTATGCCAAGTAGCACTCCGCATCAAAAATTCTCTTTTATCATTTACCTACTAGGGGCGAGTAGAAATTAAGCTTAGGGATGCACGATACATCTCCAACGTATCTATAATTTTTTATTGCTCCATGCTATATTATCTACTGTTTTGGACTATATTAGGCTTTATTTTCCACTTTTATATTACTTTTGGGACTAACCTATTAACCGGAGGCCCAGCCCAAAATTGCTGTTTTTTGCCTATTTCAGTGTTTCAAGAAAGCGGAATATCAAACGAGTCCAAACGGAATGAAACCTTTGGGAGCGTGATTTTCTCATCGAGATAAGACCCGTGAGACTTGGACCCTCCATCAAGAAAGCCTCAAAGGCGGTCACGAGGGTGGGCGCCCCCTAGGGCGCGCCTCACGCCTCGTGGGCCCCTCAGCTCCACCGACATACTCCTTCCTCCTATATATACCTCGTACCCCCAAGCGATCGAATCTGGGCCAAAACCTAATTCCACCACCGCAACTTTCTGTATCCACGAGATCCCATCTTGGGGCCTGTTCCGGAGCTTCGCCGGAAGGGGAATCGATCACGGAGGGCTTCTACATCATCACTATAGCCTCTCCGATGAAGTGTGAGTAGTTTACCTCAGACCTTCGGGTCCATAGTTAGTAGCTAGATGGCTTCTTCTCTCTTTTTGGATCTCAATACAATGTTCTCCCCCTCTCTCGTGGAGATCTATTCGATGTAATCTTCTTTTTGCGGTGTGTTTGTTGAGGCCGATGAATTGTGTGTTTATGATCAAGATTATCTACGAACAATATTTGAGTCTTCTCTGAATTATTTTATGTATGATTGGTTATCTTTGCAAGTCTCTTCGAATTATCAGTTTGGTTTGGCCTACTAGATTGGTTTTTCTTGCAATGGGAGAAGTGCTTAGCTTTGGGTTCAATCTTGCGGTGTCCTTTCCAAAGGATGAGGGCAGCAAAGGCACGTATTGTATTGTTGCCATCGAGGATAACAAGATGGGGTATTTATCATATTGCATGAATTTATTCCTCTACATCATGTCATCTTGCTTAAGGTGTTACTCTGTTTTCATTAACTTAATACTCTAGATGCATCTTTGGATAGCGGTCGATGAGTGGAGTAATAGTAGTAGATGCGGCGAGGAGTCGGTCTACTTGTCTCGGATGTGATGCCTATATACATGATCATGCCTAGATATTCTCATAACTATGCTCAATTCTGTCAATTGCTCAATAGTAATTTGTTCACCCACCGTAGAAATACTTACGCTCTTGAGAGAAGCCACTAGTGAAACCTATGGCCCCCGGGTCTATTCTCATCATATCAATCTCCAATCACTTTATTATTTGCTTTGCTTTTACTTTTGCCTTTTATTTTACCTTGCATCTTTTATACCAAAAATACCAAAAATATTATCTATCATCTCTATCAGATCTCACTCTTGTAAGTGACCGTGAAGGGATTGACAACCCCTAATCACGTTGGTTGCGTTGAGCTATCATTTTGTGTAGGTACGAGGGACTCGCGCGTGGCCTCCTACTGGATTGATACCTTGGTTCTCAAAAACTGAGGGAAATACTTATGCTACTTTGATGCATCATCATCTCCTCTTCGGGGAAATCCAACGCAGTGCTCAAGAGGTAGCAATGCATATATAGCAATATCCGAGAATGTTTTTGGCGAATCTCTAAAGGTGTCCGGCGTTGCACTACGAGACTTATGCTGGAAACACATAAATGTTTAAAAGTGCCATAGGCTTGTAAAACCAAAAAACTTCAGTAAAAACTTGACGTCCGACCTAGATCGAGTATTCGGTGCCAATCCGAAAATTGGTCTCAGAAAAAAATTGTGCTTCTGTCGTGCTTTAACATGACACATCCTCTCTCAAGACTTCAAGCGGGTCAGCCTACGGCTTCAACCTCCTATCCCGAAGGCGGAGTACTTCTTGTTAGGCCAATTTAGCAAACTAAACTCTAGCGGCTTTGAGAGATAAATTAGTCTCCCCGGCTATTGACCACACACTCATGTCGAAAAAAGGAGTGATAGAAAAAGACTTCGCAACGACAAAGAAGAAGAACACTTATTATAAAACAGCTCATGCTAATTTAAGAGCCCCCAAGTGACTTGGGTAAAAGAATTTTATGTATAACGATTGTATGTACCAAAGTACTAATATCATATATGTGTTCACCCGAACTTTAAACGCGTCTTAACCGACCGTCGGCTTCTCCCTCTTCGGTCAAGGGCCGAAAAGTGTTATGTACTCCACCTCTCTAGAATATCAACGGTGATTCCAATAACCAGGCAATTAGGCCATAAGGTCATAACGAGACATAAAGCGCGCTCGAGAAATTATGCTATATTCTTGTGAAGTGTAAGAAGCATCTTGAAGAAAATAGTACCCCACCGATACCTTTCTTGATTTGCTCATTGCTACTATGAGACTTGTGCAATAGATTTTTTGTACTCATGAGTTCCGTTGTGTGCCGACCATGATTGAAAACAATAAGAGCGCTAGATTTCGGCTTCACCCAGTCTGAGGTCCGAGCTCGGATGACCCGATCGTGATAATCACAGAGGTGCTCCCTTTACTCCCTAGTCGAACAATCGGGAACGTAGGGGTAAACACAGGAGCAAGGCAACCCAGCTTGCGGAACACTTAAGTCAACATGGTGCATATTGTGGCGTAATACACGAACAAGGAACGAAGCCATACAAGTATAATCATATGCAAGAGGAAAGGCTTCATAAAGGAAGCCCCCAAGTAAACAGGGTATTTGAATTTGTGTGTCACAAACAAAGTTTTGACAAGGAAGTTTTTCACAAACAACTATTTGCCAAAAATGTATAATGCTTGGTCGAACCGAGCAAAATTTAAAACTGAAAGTTTTTTAGCATGAAAGCGACTTAGCTGGTTAATGTGCTCGGTGTTGATGACGCGGCCCGAGCTTGATGCGGGACAAGGTCCCAGCCCCCGAGCCGGTCCCGAGGTGGCGGAGCGAAGAGCTCGGCACTCTGAAGTGGCGACATAGCACGGCCAATGTGGCGAGGTGGAACCCCCAGTCCGACCAAGGCGACAAGCGAGCCGGCGATGTGGACGCCAAGTCCCCGGCGTGGGTTAATAAAGTGATGACGAAGCCCCCCGTCCATCCGAGGTGACGTGGTATGTCAGTATGCCGAGGTGACAACACTGCCCGACCCGGATCATTTACCTGTGCACAAAAAATAGTGCAAACCGGAGATAATAGTAATAATAATAAATTAAAAAATTAGTTGCATAATTAATAATTTATGCAAAGTGAGTAATAAAAGAAATATGGCCCGTGTGCCGAACACTCGATGAGGCAGAGCTCTCTTAACGATGCCAAAGTCCACGAGGCAACCGAACACGTCGGTATGGCAACACGACCAACAAGGTGATCACGCGAGCCGATTTACGCCGATTGGGATGATGGCATCGGCTTGCCGAACAGACCACGTGACGTAGTCGAAGTCCATTACCTGCACATGTAAAATAGTGCAGGCGAACAACAATAATATAAATATATAAAAATCCTCGCATGATTAATTTACAAAGATAATTCATTTAAAGATATGTGGCATGGCGCCGAAGTCAATGTCGATGCAAGGCGTCAGCGTGATGCGGTAAAGGCGTGGCAAAGACTGACTTCACAGGTCGGTCCGAGTTAGGATCACGGCGTTAAGCGGACTATGTCTGAACCGACCGAACCACCATGTGACCATCGTTAATGCGGCCACCATTTGATAGACCTGTGTACAGATGATGGAACAAACCAGAGTAATAATTTCTTGGGAAAAATAAACCCAAACAAGCAAAACTTACTAGGATCAATAGCACCTGGCTTATTTGTTGTAGCAATCCGAAGAAAGATGACTCCCAAAATTGGGACTCGATCCACACACCCATTTCCTGATGGGCGATAAAGTAACGGCATGGCGATGCTGGCAAAGGTGGGTTTGCCGAGACAAAGCCCTCGGTCCAGCTAACGTGACGAAGCTGGTCGGCTGGTGACGACGAAGTCACCGGGGTATGTTGATGAAGAAATAGCCAAGTCCCTGGTCCAGCCAAGGTGACGGAGCAGTTCGGCGTGATGGACATTGGCTTGAAGAAGCAATAGTGCGGCCATGCTGACACAGGTCGTGACTTGAGACGCGGTCAATGCCGGCTTGATGAAGTGATCATGCGGTGATGCCGGTGTGCCCACTCTGTGTAATCCGTGGGGCAGCGATGTTGGTGATGATTTATCCTTCGCGATGTCGAACTCTTGTTCGGCTTGCCGAGATGATGATCCGAAGAAGTTGAGCTCGGCTCAACAAAGCGGCGACGTGTCTAGCACAGGTCGGCAGCCATGGAGCAATATTGCCGGACTGGTTTGACACCAGCATGATGGCGAAGATTACCTCGGAGGAGGCTTAAAATTTTATGGGTACGTGTTTAAAAACAACGCACAATACGCTAGAAAAAAATTCCTTCAAAAGGGTTGTCCAATATCCCGTTCATGAAGAAACATGAACTCGGGCCGGATTTGTATTCGCGCAGAAAACATATCGGAAAATTGGTCCACTCATCGGAAGGTTCCCGGAGTTTGAACCGTCGGTGAGATGAAATTTGGAGGGGTGGTAGATATGGGAATTCCGTAGCAGATGAACGGTTGGATATTCCAAAGGACCTTCGAGCTGGGCTCTGGAGACCACGCCCTAAACTCGTCCAGATTCCCGTCCAGATTTGACAGGGCTCCGGTATATCGTAGATTGCCATAGATTCCTCCATCAGAACTCGACGAAATTTTGCATGGTTGTTGTAGACTTAATTCCGCACAATTCCACCAAAGGAATCGTCAAAGCGATGCTCAAGGAGGTGGTGGCAGCGGATACAAGTTTTCTGTTTGGAAAAACAGCATGGTCGCCCGAGGGCAATGTTGACGTCGAGCCCCCGAGGTCCATGGATGATTCCTTCATGATCTTGATAGAGATCGGAGTTGATGTTGATGAAGGCCCTCGTCTGAACATGATGATTGGAGGTAGGGCGCAGTCCTCGGTCAAGCCAAGGTGATTAGTCGAGTCGGCGACAAAGACGTCGACGTGGCAGTTGATCTGCAGGCGAGCCATTGATCCTTTTGCCGATCACACAGTGGAACTCTCAATGAAAGCACCATTGTCGGTGTCAAAACCGATGGATCTCGGGTAGGGGGTTCCGAACTATGCGTCTAGGATCGATGGGTAACAGTAGACAGGGGACACCTTGTTTACCCAGGTTCGGGCCCTCTTAATGGAGGTAATACCCTACTTCCTGCTTGATTGATCTTGATGAATATAGGGTTACAAGAGTTGATATACCTCGAGATCATATGTTGTGGTCTAAGACCTAAGACCTCGGTTTATATAATGCACCAGAGGCCTAGGATAACAAGAGTCCTAGTCGAATACGCCGGTGGGGAGGAGTCCTTGTCTTGATCACCAAGTCTTGTGGAATCTTCCTCGTGTATACATTGGTTGTCTGAACTAGCCCATATGTATATGGCCATGGGGGTCCTCGGCCCAATCTAACTGATCGGGAGACGACGTGGTGAGTACCCCCTAGTCCAGGACACCGTCACCTGTCGACCTTCCCACTTTGCAAGGTATTCCAACATGTGAAAGCCACAGTCATGCCTATAAGGAAAGAATCAGGTGAACTCATGGCAATAGGAAAAATGATAAACTTCAATGCAGAGGTGACAAGGTTTAGGATTGACGTGGAGGACACATGAAAAAGATAGTAATTACCCATTTCCTTGCTTCGAAGTTGTGACATACTCAATTGGAAAATGACTAATCTGGACCTTTGAGTTTTCGTAGTGACAGTCACGTGTCTCTTTCAGGTTGTTGATAAAGAATTCAACATGTGTAGTAAGGTCTACATCATCTTTTGAACGGATTGAATCAAGCACCTCAAATCGTTGGTTCTTCAGGTCAAGGCAAATCGCGTAGTGGTGACCACACTTGTCATCTGGGTTGTCTGGTGCAAGCTCCTGGAACATGGGGAGCATGACCTACAAGTAAAACAGAGGAAAGAAAAAACAGAGTTCACATCAAAACAGAAATGATGTAGTTGGAAAAATGATATGTAAAAATATTGCCGGATGCAGTAAGAGATACATGAATGACCAAGCATAAAGGGTCCAAATGCGCCCAGGGAAAATGTTTATTTGCCATGTGTAATTAAAAGAAGTTACCATCCATGTATAAACAAAGTTGCCCAATATTTTAAGTGAAGTTGCCACATAAGTTGCATTAAATGGTCAAACTTATTTTACATGGCAGTTGTTGCCACATCAAACGCCTATCACAAATAGTATGTAACCCACATATGAAGTATAACTACTGACAAAAAATACCATGGAAAAAATATGTACAACGAGAAGAAACACTCACATATTTCTTCAGTGTGAGCTTGAATTCACCATGCACGACAAAATGCTTCCTCAGGATTTTATGGTGGAAGTCACCATCCCATATTTTGCAGGTCACGTTGTACTGCATGATCGTCTTGTCGGGACAAATGTCCATATGCCTGTTGATGAAGTCAATCCCACACGCAACTACATTCTTCGACATTTTACCAAGTGGCCTCACATACTCGGCAAGATCACCCAGGTCGACGTATGTCGCATCACATTGTATGATTTTGGTTCTGTCCAAACATGAGCTGTATGAAAATGATATAACATGAAAGAATCATGTCTACTAAAAATAGAAATAAAACATAAACAACGCATGGCTAGAAGAGCAAAGGAAAATATCATAGAAAAGCAAGTGAGGGGTTATGTGGTGTGGACATTACGCTTTCAGCTCCTTCATGTGCTTGTTGTTCGACCTCGCATTTCCAAAATGCTTGACAATATTGTACAGATGGTTCTGCTCCTTTGTGGCCTTAACTTCGGCCTCATAGTCATCCACGGGTGGTGCGTGAACTACCCTATTATGCCTCACAGATCCTGGGGTGGCACTTCTAACGGTATCCTTGGATACTGATTCACCAGACACGTTAGAACTTGATTGCCCCTGACCCCGTGAGGACCTCCTCTTCAATGCTTCCTCCACAATCCTATGGTAAGCTTCATCGAGTGACGGCAAAATCTCCTCAGGGGTGGCTGGAAGGATGAAACAGTGGGTTAGGAAACTTGGAAACAGCAAGTTATTGTGAAAAATAGTTTAGACTGTGAACTGTAGGTGCTAATAAGAAACTGTCAATGTCAAATTTCACTTGGTAGACAAAAAATGTTTCACAGGTGAGAAGTGCACTGGAGTTGCCATGTGGAAACAACTCCAGTTGCCATGTGCATTGCACTGGAGTTGCCATGTGGCAACAACTGCAGTTGCCATGTACATTGAACTGGAGTTGACATGTGGCAACAACTCGAGTTGCCATGTGCATTGCAAATGGAGTTGCCATGTGGCAACAACTGTTGTTGCCATGTGCATCTCATGAGATTTGCCATCACCATTAAGAAACCAAAAAGCTTATGACAAACGTCAGCCAAAAAATGTAGAAAACAAAAATGATAAACACACAAAAAATGTACCTTGCACTATCGGCTCTGCAAACTTCACAGCCTTCCTGCCATCAGCCATTGGCTGCACCATCATTGGGGCAGTGCCTGCCAGGAAAGCAACGGCAACAAGCATAGGATCTTGCGCCACTGGTTCATCTTGAGTGCGATCGATGCCAATGCTAAAGCTCGGTGGGGTGAAAGCCATTAGGTGCCTCTCCTACCTCCCAGCCGGATCGCGGACAAGTTGTGTGGCGGAATCTAGAGGTGACAGATCAACAAACATGTTTGCCTCGTCTATTGCATGATCATCAGGCTTATTAGTACGGAGGGGCGTGCTGTCAGCGATCTCAATCGCAACTTTCTTGCCTATCTTCCTGTTTGGGCTGTAGGGGACACCACTGTTGACTGGGAGCTTAGAAGTGCGCAGATTTAAGCTGGTGTTCTCCACGGCAGTGAAAGACGCAATCTGCTCCAAATGTTCACCTCCTTCAGTTGTGCACGGCTTGCCACCTGCATCAGTTGTATTCCGAACTTCCATTTTCTCAATGAAAGAGGCAACAAACAAGGTATGGATGAACACACATGAAATGCAAGTGGTTGAAGTTAGTGGAAAGCTACCAGTTGCCATATGAGTGGAAAAGATTTGCCATGTGGTCTAGTTAGCAGTTGCCATGCAGAAGAAGCAGGAGTTGCCATGCAGCAAATTTAGATCATGAAAACAGCAGTTGCCATGTGGGACAGATAGCACTAGCCCATGTGGCAAGTTAGACAGCTGCCATGAGAAGCGGAGCGATGGTTGCCACAGAAATGGATCAAGTAAAAGGTTGTATATGATTTAGAATGCATCAAACAAAACATAGCATTATGACAATGAAAAACAGGGAGAGCCCACTTCTTGATTGTCTTCCTCAAGTCTTCGAGCACGACAGGATCCCAGGTGTTGGACGTCAACGTATGAGGAGACGACCTAGTGGAAGTGGTGGCACCAGCAGTGGGAGCACCCTTGTTCAATCGGGTAGAAACACGGGTTGGCGTGGGTGCTTGTTTCTTCTTAATTGATCGTCCACCAGCTATCGCCTCACTGCACGTAGAAAAAATGGCAAAAAGATACCAAGTGTGAGACACAAAAATCATGGCGCACTTCGATACGTCCATTTTGCATCATGCTTTTATATCGATATTTATTGCATCATGGGCTGTTATTACACATTATGTCACAATACTTATGCCTTTTCTCTCTTATTTTACAAGATTTACATGAAGAGGGAGAATACCGACAGCTGGAATTCTGGGCTGAAAAGGAGCAAATATTAGAGACCTATTCTGCACAACTCCAAAATTCCTGAAACTCCACGGAAGTCAGTTTTGGAATATATTAAAAATATTGGGTGAAGAAAGCACCAGAGGGGGGCCACACCCTGTCCACGAGGGTGGGGGCACGCCCTACCCCCTGGGCGCGCCCCCCTGCCTCGTGGGCCCCCTGGCAGGCCTCTAGTGCCCATATTTTGCTATATGAAGTCTTTTGCCCTGGAAAAAATCAGCAGGAAGCTTTCGGGATGAAGCGCCGCCATCTCGAGGTGGAACTTGGCGAAACCAATCTAGGGCTCCGGCGGAGCTGTTCTGCCGGGGAAGCATCCCTCCGTGAGGGGGAAATCATCACCATCGATCCTCTCATCGGGAGGGGGTCAATCTCCATCAACATCTTCACCAGCACCATCTCATCTCAAACCCTAGTTCATCTCTTGTATCCAGTCTTTGTCTCAAAACCTCAGATTGGTACCTGTGGGTTGCTACTAGTGTTGATTACTCCTTGTAGTTGGTGCTAGTTGGTTTATTTGGTGGAAGATCATATGTTCAGATCCTTTATGCATATTAATAACCCTCTAATTATGAACATGAATATGATTTGTGAGTAGTTACGTTTGTTCCTGAGGACATGGGAGAAGTCTTGCTATAAGTAGTCATGTGAATTTGGTATTCGCTCGATATTTTGATGAGATGTATGTTGTCTTTCCTCTAGTGGTGTTATGTGAGCGTCGACTACATGACACTTCACCATTGTTTGGGCCTAGAGGAAGGCATTGTGAAGTAATAAGTAGATGATGGGTTGCTAGGTGACGGAAGCTTAAACCCTAGTTTATGTGTTGCTTCGTAAGGGGCTGATTTGGATCCATATGTTTCATGCTATGGTTAGGTTTACCTTAATACTTCTTTTGTAGTTGCGGATGCTTGCAAGAGGGGTTAATCATAAGTGGGATGCTTGTCCAAGGAAGGGCAGTCCCAAGCACCGGTCCACCCACATATGAAATTATCAAAGTAACGAACGTGAATCATATGAGCGTGATGAAAACTAGCTTGACAATAATTCCCATGTGTCCTCGGGAGCGTTTTCCTTTATATAAGAGTTTGTCCAGGCTTGTCCTTTGCTACAAAAAGGATTGGGCCACCTTGCTGCACCTTGTTAACTTTTGTTACTTGTTACCCGTTACAAATTACCTTATCACAAAACTATCTGTTACCGATAATTTTAGTGCTTGCAGAGAATACCTTACTGAAAACCGCTTGTCATATCCTTCTGCTCCTCGTTGGGTTCGACACTCTTACTTATTGAAAGGACTATGATAGATCCCCTATACTTGTGGGTCATCACACTTAACAAAAAATGAAAAAAGGTCGGGCTGTTAAAAAGGAAGGACAAACAAAACGCTAAATAGACGTCGAACCTCCTCCTAGCAGCTACGGGATTAGTCCTACACCTCTTGCCAGCAAAGCCTTGCCCAACATCCTCTGGAGCCCCGCCCCTCTTTGAGAGTGATACCCCCGTGTCTCTCGCAATAGTTTGATCAATGCCTTCCTCTGGAGGAGGAACTTTTGGTGCAGCCTTATCGTTCTTACCACCTACGCGAACTTCAACATGTTCATCATCGTCGATTTCACGTTGCACATTCTCCATGTCATCGTCATCGTCCTTGTCGAGACCAGCATCTCCATCTAGCTCATCTTGCGTGTTAGGGAGCTCCTGAGAGCTGTTGTAGTCGTACCAGCCACGGCAACCAGTTGGTCGATGTGTTCGTTCTCCAACGAATGATGTGAACTGCCTCGCAACCGCGTCGCTGTCAGAACCATTTAATGTCGACCAACCCTCAACCAACTTCCCGAGCAAGCTGGTCATGCCGGAAGCAAACTGCCCGACTAGGTGCTCAACAGGTGCCCTCGCCTGGCAGAAGACAAAAAGTAACAAGAAACAAACATATTAGAGTCACGTGCGTAAAGAAAAATAAGCCAAAAGAACCATAAAGAGATATCGAATGCACAAAAATATAAATTCAGAAAACAAATAAACATCCTTGATTTGAAGGAAATATGCCCTAGAGGTAATAATAAAATTATTATTTTATTTCCTTATATCATGATAAATGTTTATTATTCATGCTAGAATTCTATTAACCGGAAACTTGATACATGTGTGAATACATAGACAAAACAAAGTGTCCCTAGTATGCCTCTACTAGACTAGCTCGTTAATCAAAGATGGTTAAGTTTCCTGACCATATACATGTGTTGTCATTTGATGAACGGGATCACATCATTAGAGAATGATGTGATGGACAAGACCCATCCGTCAGCTTAGCATTATGATCGTTGAGTTTTATTGCTATTGCTTTCTTCATGACTTATACATGTTCCTCTAACTATGAGATTATGCAACTCCCGAATACCAGAGGAACACCTTGTGTGCTATCAAACATCACAACATAACTAGGTGATTGTAAAGATGCTCTACAGGTGTCTCCGAAGGTGTTTGTTGGGTTGGCATAGATCAAGATTAGGATTTGTCACTCCAAGTATCGGAGTGGTATCTCTGGGCCCTCTCGGTAATGCACAGCATTATAAGCCTTGCAAGCAATGTGATTAATGAGTTAGTTGCAGGATGATGCATTACGAAATGAGTAAAGAGACTTGCCAGTAACGAGATTGAACTAGGTATGATGATACCGACGATCAAATCTCGGGCAAGTAACATACCGATGACAAAGGGAACAACTTATGTTGTTATGCGGTTTGACTGATAAAGATCTTCGTAGAATATGTAGGAGCCAATATGAGCATCCAGGTTCCGCTATTGGTTATTGACCAAAGATGTCTCGGTCATGTCTACATAGTTCTCGAACCCGTAGGGTCCGCACACTTAACATTCGATGACAATTTGTATTATGACTTATGTGATTTGATGTACCGAAGTTTGTTCGGAGTCCCGGATGAGATCACGGACATGACGAGGAGTCTCTACATGGTCGAGAGGTAAAGATTCATATATTGGATGGTTGCATTTGGACATCGGAATGGTTCCGAGTGATTCAGGCATTTTTTCTGAGTACCGGGAGGTTATCGGACCCCCCCCCCCGGGGAGAAGTTATGGGCCTTATGGGCCATAAGAGGGAAGCACACTAGCCCACAAGGGGCTGGTGTGCCCCCCTTGGGCAGGAGGCTGCTACCTCTTGAGCACTGCGTTGGTTTTCCCTTGAAGAGGGAAGGGTGATGCAGTAAAGTAGCGTAAGTATTTCCCTCAGTTTTTGAGAACCAAGGTATCAATCCAGTAGGAGACCATGCTCAAGTCCCACGCACCTACACAAACAAATAAGAAACTTGCAACCAACGCGATAAAGGGGTTGTCAATCCCTTCACGGCCTCTTGCAAAAGTGAGATCTGATAGAGATGATAAGATAATATTTTTGGTATTTTTATGATAAAGACTAAAAGTAAAGAAAGCAAAATAAACGGCGCCAGAAATAGCTTGTTGACGGGAGATTAATATGATGGATAATAGACCCGGGGGCCATAGGTTTCACTAGTGGCTTCTCTCAAGAGCATAAGTATTACAGTGGGTAAACGAATTACTATCGAGCAATTGATAAAATAGTTATGAGAATATCTAGGTATGATCATGTATATAGGCATCACGTCCGTGACAAGTAGACCGACTTCTGCCTGCATATACTACTATTACTCCACACATCGACCGCTATCCAGCATGCATCTAGAGTATTAAGTTCATAAGAACAGAGTGACAATTTAAGCAAGATGACGTGATGTAGAGGGATAAACTCATGCAATATGATATAAACCCCATCTTTTTATCCTCGATGGCAACAATACAATACGTGTCATTTCCCCATCACATCGGGATCGAGCACCGCAAGATTGAACCCAAAGCTAAGCACTTCTCCCTTTGCAAGAAAGATCAATCTAGTAGGCCAAACCAAACTGATAATTCGAAGAGACTTGCAAAGATAACCAATCATACATAAAATAATTCAGAGGAGATTCAAATATTGTTCGTAGATAATATGGATCATAAACCCACAATTCATCGGATCTCGACAAACACACCGCAAATAGAGTTACATCAAATAGATCTCCAAGAGAAACGAGGAGAACTTTGTATTGAGATCCAAAGAGAGAGAAGAAGC
Organism: Aegilops bicornis; assembly: GCA_021605145.1. Classification (NCBI taxonomy): domain Eukaryota; kingdom Viridiplantae; phylum Streptophyta; class Magnoliopsida; order Poales; family Poaceae; genus Aegilops; species Aegilops bicornis. The sequence continues at coordinate 277,037,140 of CM038670.1, read as the reverse complement.
CATCTAGCTAATAACTATGGACCCGAAGGTCTGAGGTAAACTACTCACACATCATCGGAGAGGCTATGGTGTTGATGCAGAAGCCCTTCATGATCGATGCCCCCTCCGGCGGAGCACCGGAAAAGGCCCCAAGATGGGATCTCACGGGTACAGAAGGTTGCGGCGGTGGAAATAGGGTTTTGGCTCCGTATATGATGTTTCCAGGGTATATGAGTATATATAGGCGAAAGAGGTTGGTCAGGAGAGCTACGAGGGGCCCATGAGGGTGGAGGGCGCGCCTAGGGGGGTAGGCACGCCCCCATGCCTCGTGGCCTCCTCATTGATAGCTTGACGTCCACTCCAAGTCCTCTGGATCACGTTTGTTCCGAAAATCACGTTCCCGAAGGTTTCATTCCGTTTGGACTCCGTTTGATATCCTTTTCCTTCGAAACACAGAAATAGGCAAAAAAAACAGCAATTTGGGCTGGGCCTCCGGTTACTAGGTTAGTCCCAAAAATAATATAAAAGTGTATAATAAAGCCCATTAAACATCCAAAACAGAATATAAAATAGCATGGAACAATCAAAAATTATAGATACGTTGGAGACGTATCAAGCATCCCCAAGCTTAATTCCTGCTCGTGCTCGATTAGGTAAATGATAAAAACAGAAATTTTTATGTGGAATGCTTCTTATCATAATTTTTAATGTAATTCTATTATTTGTGGCATGAATATTCAGATCTGAAAGATTCAAGATAAAAGTTTAATATTGACATAAAAATAATAATACTTCAAGCATACTAACAAAGCAATCATGTCTTCTCAAAATAACATGGCCAAAGAAAGTTATCCCTACAAAATCATATAGTCTGGCTATGCTCTATCTTCATCACACAAAGTGTTTAATCATGCACAACCCCGATGACAAGCCAAGCAATTGTTTCATACTTTTGATGTTCTCAAACTTTTTCAATCTTCACGAAATACATGAGCGTGAGCCATGGACATAGCACTATATGTGGAATAGAATGGTGGTTGTGGAGAAGACAAAAAGAAGAAGATAGTCTCACATCAACTAGGCGTATCAATGGGCTATGGAGATGCCCATCAATAGATATCAATGTGAGTGAGTAGGTATTGCCATGCAACGGATGCACTAGAGCTATAAGTGTATGAAAGCTCTACAAAAGAAACTAAGTGGGTGTGCATCCAACTCGCTTGCTCACGAAGACCTGGGGCATTTTGAGGAAGCCCGTCATTGGAATATACAAGCCAAGTTCTATATTTTAAAATTCCCACTAGTATATTAAAGTGATAACATAGGAGACTCTCTATCATGAAGATCATAGTGCTACTTTGAAGCACAAGTGTGGTAAAAGGATAGTAACATTGTCCCTTCTCCCTTTTTCTCTCATTTTTTTGGGCCTTTTCTCTTTTTTATGGCCTCTTTTTTAATTGTTCGTCCAGAGTCTCATCCCGACTTGTGGGGGAATCATAGTCTCCATCATCCTTTCCTCACTGGGACAATGCTCTAATAATGATGATCATCACACTTTTATTTACCCACAACTCAATACTTAGAACAAAAATATGACTCTATGTGAATGCCTCCGGCGGAGTACCAGGACATGCAATGAATCAAGAGTGACATGTATTAAAATTATGAACGGTGGCTTTGCCACAAATATGATGTCAACTACATGATCATGCAAAGCAATATGAGAATGATGGAACTTGTCATAGTAAACGGAACGGTGGTAAGTTGCATGGCAGTATATCTCGGAATGGCTATGGAAATGCCATAATAGGTAGGTATGGTAGCTGTTTTGAGGAAGGTAATGGTGGGTGTATGGTACCGGCGAAAGTTGCGCGATAGTAGAGAGGCTAGCAATGGTGGAAGGGAGAGAGTGCGTATAATCCATGGACTCAGCATTAGTCATAAAGAACTCACATACTTATTGCAAAAATCTATTAGTTATCGAAACAAATTACTACGTGCATGCTCCTAGGGGGATAGATTGGTAGGAAAAGACCATCGCTCGTCCCCGACCGCCACTCATAAGGAAGACAATCAATAAATAAATCATGCTCCGACTTCATCACATAACGGTTCACCATACATGCATGCTACTGGAATCACAAACTTTAACACAAGTATTTCTCAAATTCACAACTACCCAATTAGCATGACTCTAATATCACCATCTTCATATCTCAAATCAATTATCAAGTATCAAACTTCTCTTAGTATTCAACGCACCTATAAGAAAGTTCTTACTAATTTTGGATGCCTAACATATTAGGACTAGTTTCACAATTTAAGAAAATTACCATGCTGTTTTGTAGGACTCTCAAAAGAATATAAGTGAAGCATGAGAGAACAATAGTTTCTATAAAACAAAACCACCACCGTGCTCTAAAAGATATAAGTGAAGCACTAGAGCAAAAACGATATAGCTCAAAAGATATAAGTGAAGCACATAGAGTAATCTAATAAATTCCGAATCATGTGTGTGTCTCTCAAAAGGTGTGTACAGCAAGGATGATTGTGGTAAACTAAAAAGATAAGACTCAAATCATACAAGACGCTCCAAGCAAAACACATATCATATGGTAAATAAAAATATAGCTCCAAGTAAAGTTACCGATAGACGAAGACGAAAGAGGGGATGCCTTCCGGGGCATCCCCAAGCTTAGGCTTTTGGTTGTCCTTGAATTTTACCTTGGGGTGCCTTGGGAATCCCCAAGCTTAGGCTCTTGCCAATCCTTGTTCCATAATCCATCAAATCTTTACCCAAAACTTGAAAACTTCACAACACAAAACTTAACAGAAAATCTCATGAGCTCCGTTAGCGAAAGAAAACAAAACACCACTTCAAGGTACTGTAATGAACTCATTATTTATTTATATTTGTGTTAAACCTACTGTATTCCAACTTCTCTTTGGTTTATAAACTCTTTTACTATCCATAGATTCATCAAAATAAACAAACAACACACGAAAAACAGAATCTGTCAAAAACAGAACAGTCTGTAGTAATCTGTAACTAACGCAAACTTATGGAACTCAGAAAAATCTACCAAAATAGGACGGCCTAGATAATTTGTTTATTGATCTACTTCAATTGGAATCAGTATTTTATCATGTTCTGGTGATTTTAAACAATTGTTTTCGTGAACAGAAAGTTTCTGGAATTTTCAGCAAGATGAAATAACTATCATCCAAGAAGATCCTATAGGTTTAACTTGGCACAAACACTAATTAAAGCATAAAAACAAATCTAACCAGAGGCGAGATCAAAGATTTATTACTAAACGGAACCAAAAAGCAAGAAAACTAAAAATAAATTGGGTTGCCTCCCAACAAGCGCTATCGTTTAACGCCCCTAGCTAGGCATAAAAGCAAGGATAGATCTAGGTATTGCCATAATAGTGGTAAGGCAAGTCATGAAAACTTCTCTCATATTCTCTACGTTCAGCAGCAAGTTTTCTTTGAGGCAAGCAAAAATAATCAAAAAGGCTAAATTTAATGGGACAAAAGTCTCCAAGATCAATCTCGGGAGGTATGGGTTCCTCCTTTGGCCCCTTATATTGCACAACCAATTCATCATTACAATCATTCTTTTGGCAAAAAGTCACAAGCCTTTGTTCAAGAGAAAAACCTAACCCATTATTCTAAATGGAAAAATCATCATTAAGTTCAGAAATTCTATCAATTAGAACATCGGCTGGAACCTTTTTTCTAAGATTTTCATTATAAGCGACATGATCCAAAGATTGTAAACGCATTATGTCTTCTTGATTAAAAAGGATAGCTTCTATGGGAGGACGACTAACATCCACCCTATAATGCGCAAAAATTTCTTTAGCCTCTTTCATTATGAATCTGAACTCATGAGCCAAAAAGATAGTAGCGGCACGCTTAACAGAAGAGTGCTCAATATTAGAAAATTCTAGGAAAATTCTTTGTATGCATGGATGCATATGAAGAAATTGCCTTTCAAGTTCAACTACGAGCAAAGTATCGCATCGGCAAGGCTACTAGTTCTATGAAGAATAGAACCACCCATTATGGGCAAAGCACCGGCATAAGTAAAGAAATCTTGAATAACTCCTTTCGCAATAATAGTACCACTACCGACTCGAAGCTTTTTAGTATGCAAAATAGTAGGTTCCTCAAGAGGATCATCGACAGCATCAAAGTTTCCCATGTTATTATTATTGCCTTTATTAACGATAACCTCCCCAGATTCAGACATAATGACAACAAATATCTCAAGGAACAAGCAAGAAAAAGGCGAAGGGAAAAGAGGGCGAATAAAACGGCAAGGGTGAAGTGGGGGAGAGGAAAACGAGAGGCAAATGGCAAATAATGTAATACGACGGATAAGAGTTTGTGATGGGTACTTGGTATGTCTTGACTTGTGCGTAGAATCCCCGGCAACGGCGCCAGAAATCAATCTTGCTACCTCTTGAGCATTGCGCTGGTTTTCCCTTGAAGAGGAAAGGGTGATGTAGTAAAGTAGCGTAAGTATTTCCCTCAGTTTTTGAGAACCAAGGTATCAATCCAGTAGGAGACCACGCTCAAGTCCCACGCACCTACAAAACAAATAAGAACCTTGCAACCAACGCGATAAAGGGGTTGTCAATCCCTTCACGGCCACCTGCAAAAGTGAGATCTGATAGAGATGATAAGATAATATTTTTAGTATTTTTATGATAAAGACTAAAAGTAAAGAAAGCAAAATAAACAGTGCAAGAAATAGCTTGTTGACGGGAGATTAATATGACGGAGAATAGACCCGGGGGCCATAGGTTTCACTAGTGGCTTCTCTCAAGAGCATAAGTATTACGGTGGGTAAACGAATTACTGTCGAGCAATTGATAGAACTGAGCATAGTTATGAGAATATCTAGGTATGATCATGTATATAGGCATCACGTCCGCGACAAGTAGACTGACTCACCGCATCTACTACTATTACTCCACACATTGACCGCTATCCAAAGATGCATCTAGAGTATTAAGTTCATAAGAACAGAGTAACGCTTTAAGCAAGATGACATGATGTAGAGGATAAACTCATGCAATATGATATAAACCCCATCTTTTTATCCTCGATGGCAACAATACAACACATGTCGTTTCCCCATCACATCGGGATCGAGCACCGCAAGATTGAACCCAAAGCTAAGCACTTCTCCCATTGCAAGAAAGATCAATCTAGTAGGCCAAACCAAATTGATAATTCGAAGAGACTTGCAAAGATAACAAATCATATAAAAGAATTCAGAGGAGATTCAAATATTGTTCATAGATAATCTGGATCATAAACCAACAATTCATCGGATCTCGACAAACACACCGCAAAAAGAGTTACATTAAATAGATCTCCAAGAGAAACAAGGAGAACTTTGTATTGAGATCCAAAGAGAGAGAAGAAGCCATCTAGCTAATAACTATGGACCCGAAGGTCTGAGGTAAACTACTCTCACATCATCGGAGAGGCTATGGTGTTGATGTAGAAGTCCTCCGTGATCGATGCCCCCTCCAGTGGAGCGCCGGAAAAGGCCCCAAGATGGGATTTCACGGGTACAGAAGGTTGCGGCGGTGGAAATAGGGTTTTGGCTCCGTATATGATGTTTCCAGGGTATATGAGTATATATAGGCAAAAGAGGTCGGTCAGGAGAGCTATGAGGGGCCCACGAGGGTGGAGGGCGCGCCCAGGGGGTAGGCGCGCCCCCCTGCCTCGTGGCCTCCTCGTTGATTGCTTGACGTCCACTCTGAGTCCTCTGGATCACGTTTGTTTTGAAAATCACGTTCCCAAAGGTTTCATTCCGTTTGGACTCCGTTTGATATCCTTTTCCTTCGAAACACTGAAATAGGCAAAAAACAGCAATTTGGGCCGGGCCTCCGGTTTATAGGTTAGTCCCAAAAATAATATAAAAGTGTATAATAAAGCCCATTAAACATCCAAAACAGAATATAAAATAGCATGGAACAATCAAAAATTATAGATACGTTGGAGACGTATCAGAGGCCGATTAGGACTAGGAGAAGGGGGTCGGCCCCCCTTTCCTTCTCCTTCTCCCTTCCCCCTTTCCTACTCCGTGTGGGAGGTGGAATCCTACTAGGACTAGGGAGTCCTAGTAGGACTCCACACCTTGGCGCGCCCCCTAGGGCCGACTGCCTCCCGCTCCCTCCTTTATATACGGAGGCAGGGGGCACCCCGAAGACACACAAGTTGATCTTTTAGCCGTGTGCGGTGCCCCCCTCCATAGTTACACACCTCGGTCATATTGTCGTAGTGCTTAGGCGAAGCCCTGCGCCGGTAACTTCATCATCATCGTCACCATGCCGTCGTGCTGACGGAACTCTCCCTCGGCCTCAACTGGATCAAGAGTCCAAGGGACGTCACCAAGCTGAACGTGTGTAGATCGCGGAGGTGCCGTGCGTTCGGTACTTGGATCGGTTGGATCGCGAAGACGTTCGACTACATCAACCGCGTTACTAAACACTTCCACTTTCGGTCTACGAGGGTACGTGGACACACTTTCCCCGCTCGTTGATATGCATCTCCTAGATAGATCTTGTGTGATTGTAGGTAGATTTTTTGAAATACTGTGTTCCCCAACAGTGGCATCCGAGCCAGGTCTATGCGTAGATGTTATATGCACGAGTAGAACACAAGGAGTTGTGGGCGATAATAGTCATACTGCTTAACATCATGTCATACTTTGATTCGGCGGTATTGTTGGATGAAGCGGCCCAGACCGACATTACATGATCGCGTTCATGAGACTGGTTCTACCCTTATGCTTTGCCCACAGGTGGCTAGTGGGTGTATGTTTCTCCAACTTTAGTTGAATCGAGTTTGACTACGCCCGGTCCTTGTTGAAGGTTAAAAAACACACTTGATGAAAAGTCGTTGTGGTTTTGATGCGTAGGTAAGAACAGTTCTTGCTAGAAGGCCGTAGCAGCCACGTAAAACTTGCAGCAACAAAGTAGAGGACGTCTAACTTGTTTTTGCAGGGCTTGCTGTGATGTGATATGGTTAAGATGTGATGATATATAAATTGTTGTATGAGATGATCATGTTTTGTAACAGTTATCGGCAACTAGCAGGTGCCATATGGTTGTCGCTTTATTGTATGAAATGCAATCGCCATGTAATTGCTTTACTTTATCTCTAAGTGGTAGCGATAGTCGTAGAAGCAATAGTTGGCGAGATGACAATGATGCTTCGATGGAGATCAAGGTGTTAAGCCGGTGACGATGGTGATCATGACGGTGCTTTGGAGATGGAGATCAAAGGCGCAAGATGATGATGGCCATATCATATCACTTATTTGATTGCATGTGATGTTTATCTTTTTATGCATCTTATTTTGCTTAGTACGGCGGTAGCATTATAAGATGTTCTCTCACTAAATTTCAAGGTATAAGTGTTCTCTGTGAGTATGCACTGCTATGACGATTCTTCATCTTTGAGACACCATGTGATGATCGGGTGTGATAAGCTCTACGTTCACATACAACGGATGCAAGCCAATTTTGCACATGCAGAATACTCGGGTTAAACTTGAAGAGCCTAGCATATAAAGATATGGCCTCAAAACACTAAGACCGAAAGGTCGAACGTGAATCATATAGTAGATAATCAACATAGTGATGTTCACCATTGAAAGCTACTCCATCTCACGTGATGATCGGACATGGTTTAGTTGATATGGATCACGTGATCATTTAGATGACTAGAGGGATGTCTATCTAAGTGGGTGTTCTTAAGTAATATGATTAATTGAACTTTAATTTATCATGAACTTAGTCCTGATAGTATTTGCATAACTATGTTGTAGATCAATAGTTCGCGATGTAGCTCCCCATTTATTTTTGATATGTTCCTAGAGAAAACTATGTTGAAAGATGATAGTAGTAATGACGCGGACTAGGTCCGTGATCTGGGGATTATCCTCATTGCTGCACAGAAGAATCATGTCCTTGATGCACCGCTAGGTGACGGACCTATTGCAGGAGCAGATACAGACGTTATGAATGTCTGGCAAGCTCGCTATGATAACTACTTGATAGTTTAGTGTGCCATGCTTTATGGCTTAGAACCGGGACTTCAAAAACTTTTTGAACGACACAGAGCATATAATATGTTCCAAGAGCTGAAATACTCATGCCCGAGTCGAGAGGTATGAGACCTCTGACAAGTACTTTGCCTACAAGATGGAGGAGAATAGCTCAACCAGTGAGCATGTGCTCAGATTGTCTGAGTACTACAATCGCTTGAATCAAGTGGGAGTTAATCTTCCAGATAAAATAGTGACTGAAAGAGTTCTCTAGTCACTATCACCAAGTTACTGGAACTTCGTGATGAACTATAATATGCAAGGGATGACGAAAACGATTCCCGAGCTCTTTGTGATGCTGAAATCAACGAAGGTAGAAATCAAGAAGGAGCATCAAGTGTTGATGGTTAACAAGACCACTAGTTTCAAGAAAAAGGCAAAGGTAAGAAGGGGAACTTCAAGGAGAATGGTAAGCAAGTTGCCGCTCAAGTGAAGAAGCCCAAGTCTACACCCAAGCCTGAAACTGAGTGCTTCTACTGCGAAGGAAATGGTCACTGGAAGCGGAACTGCCCCAAATACTTGGCGGATAAGAAGGATGGCAAATTGAACAAAAGTATATATATGATATACATGTTACTGATGTGTACTTTACTAGTGTTCATAGTAGCCCTGGGTATTTGATACTAGTTCAGTTGCTATGATTAGTAACTCGAAACAGGAGTTACAAAATGAACATAGACTAGTTGAGGGCAAGGTGACGATGTGTGTTGGAAGTGAATCCAAGGTTGATAAGATCACCATCGCACACTCCCTTTATCTTCGGGATTAGTGTTGAACCTAAAATAAATGTTATTTGGTGTTTGCGTTGAGCATAATATGATTGGATCATGTTTATTACAATACGGTTATTCATTTAAGTCAAAGAATAATTGTTATTCTGTTTACATGATAAAACCTTCTGAGGTCATACACCCAAGGTGCATGGTTTATTGAATCTCGATCGTAGTGATACACATATTCATAATAATGATGCCAAAAGATGCAAAGTTGATCATGATAGTGCAACATATTTGTGGCACTGTCGTTTAGGTCATATTAGTGTAAAGCGCATGAAGAAACTCCATGCTGATGGGCTTTTGGAATCACTTGATTACGAATCACTTGATGGTTGCGAACCATGCCTCATGGGCAAGATGACTAAGACTCCGTTCTCCAGAACAATGGAGCGAGCAACTGACTTATTGGAAATAATACATACTGATGTATGCGATCCAATGAGTGTTGAGGCTCGTGGCGGGTATCGTTATTTTCTGACCTTCACAGATGATTTGAGCAGATATGGGTATATCTACTTGATGAAATATAAGTCTGAAACATTTGAAAAGTTCAAAGAATTTCAGAGTGAAGTGGAAAATCATCGTAACAAGAAAATAAAGTTTCTACGATCTGATTGCGGAGACAAATATTTGAGTTACGAGTTTGGTCTTCATTTGAAATGATGTGGAATAGTTTCGCAACTCACGTCACCTGGAACACCACAGTGTAATGGTGTGTCCGAACGTCATAACCACACTTTATTAGATATGGTGCGATCTATGATGTGTCTTACCAATTTATCACTATAGTTTTGGGGTTATGCATTAGAGACAGCAGCATTCACGTTAAATAGGGCACCATCTAAATCCGTTGAGACGACACCATATGAATTGTGGTTTGGCAAGAAACCTAAGCCGTCGTTTCTTAAAGTGTGGGGCTGCGATGCTTATGTGAAAAAGCTTCAACCTGATAAGCTCGAACCCAAATCAAAGAAATGCATCTTCATAGGATACCCAAAGGAGATTTTTGGGTACATGTAATGCCCCGGATTCGATGCGCCAGGTGTCCGCCAGTTATTCGCCGTCGTTGCCATGTCATTTGCTTGCATGTTGCACTTTGCCATGTCATCATCTGCATTTTATATCATGTCGTCATGTTCATCGCATTTGCATACGTGTTCGTCTCATGCATCCGAGCATTTTCCCCGTTGTCCATTTTGCAATCCGGCACTCCTATGTCCCCCGGCGTCCCCTTTTACCTGTTTTCATTTGCGGGTGTTAAACGGTCTCGGAATGGACCGAGATTTGTCAAGCAGCCTTGGTATAGCACCGGTAGACCGCCTGTCAAGTTTCGTGTCATTTGGAGGTCGTTTGGTACTCCAATGGTTAACCGGGTAACCGCGAAAGCCTCTTTTGTGTGCAGCCCAACACCCCTTTCAAAGTGGCCCAAAACCCATCTAACTCCTCTCCATGCTCTCGGTCGTTCGATCACGATCGCGTGGCCGAAAACCGCACCTCATTTGGACTCTCCTAGCTCCCTCTACCTATAAATATGTGTCTCCCTCCGAAATTTCGGGTCCAACCCTAGTCTTCATCCTCGCGCCGCCACCGGACATGTCCAGCCGCCGCGCCGGACGAATCCGGATGCGCCACGTCAGCCCCGTCGCCCTCTCTCTCCTCCCTCCGCCGCCGCACCACCCGGGGCCCAGATCCGGCCCGCCCGGGCGAAGCTGGCCCGCCCTCCATGGCCATTCGCCGCGGGTCCCCAGCCGCCTTGCCGCTCCAGCCCGGCGCCCGCCGCCGCCACCTCGCGGCCGCGCGCTCCGCCCGCCGCCCAGCGCCCCTCGGTCCGGCGCCTCCCGGCTGGCAGCGCGCGCCATGGGAGCTTCGCCGGGCGGCTCCCTCGCCCTTGCGGCCGCCTCCGTCCGTCGGCGCTCCTCGCCATGATCCGGCCTCCCCGGCCCCGATCCGCCCCGCCGCCGGTCGCTGCCGCCTCGTCCCCGCCATCTCCCTCTTCTCCGGCCGCCGGCGGCCCCGATCCGGCGAGATCCGGCCCTGCTTTAAAGTCCGTGCCATGAGGTTGACTTTCCCCCCATCCAAATTCTGCTAAGTCCCGATTATCTGTGAAATTATCATGCATTTTCATCGCATCATATCTCCGCATCCGTAGCTCTGTTTCGTGCGTGTGATATGTCAAATTGTTCGTGTCGACGAGTGCATCATTTCATCTCATTGCATCATTTTCATTTGAGATCGTATTGATGCCCTAAATGCTGTTAGAAGAGTGCTATGTGATGTTAGTTTCAGATTCTTATCAGAACATGCACTTTTGTCATTTTTTCCATGATTGATGTGTGCATCCTATGAACTTGAGTCCTACATGTGTTTTGTAATATGTCATGCCATCTTTCCGGGGGTGCCTGCCATGTATTTTTATGAGTTGTGTAGAGAGTGCATCAAGCTTGTTAAGTAGGATATTTGCTGTTGCTGTTTTCCTGGCAGATTCTATTATATTTTGTTGCCATGTTAACTTGATGCTACCGAGAGATACATGCTTATTTTGAGATACTTCAGTAAGGATGTTTTGAACATATGGTTATTTTCTATCCATCCATGCCCTTGTTTGCAATTATGGAGTGCCATAGCTTGAGTCAATCGAGCTCTACTTTTGCTATAAAATGTTTCCTGGCAGGTTGTTTACATGTTATTCAATTTTGCCAAGGTTGTTGTAGTTGATCCATGCACTCTATGATCTTTATCTTGCCATGTATAGCTTCTACAACATGTATTATTACTGTGAGTTGCCTTGCCATGCCATTTATTGCTCTGTGGTGAGTGGTTCAAGCTCACCAACATGCCTACTTATTGTTGTTCCTGCCTTGTATGAATCTGTCATATAACTTGCCATGTTTACATGGGTGCCATCATATCTTCTGATCCTTTTTGGCTCATGGTCAGTAAAGGACTTTTGATCTATGCATTTAGTAGTTTCATGCCATGACTTTGTTTGCCATGATAAGTTCCTGTAACATGTTGTTTGATAGCTCTAAACATTGCAACCTGATGTTATTTCTGCTAAAGTCTGAAACTGGTATTATTTGCAATCTTGCCATGTCCTTTTGAGCATGTTCTAGTGGTTTATGGAGATAGCTCAGTGTTCATGTTTTGTCATGCTTTACCTGTACATCGTGCCCATGCCTTTTGTTTTTATGTTGAGATACTGTAGCATGTTGTTTTGATGCTTCAATATGCCTAGTTGCTGTTTTGGACAGATTGTTGCTATAACTTGTTTCATGTGTATGTGTTGAACCGTTGCTCCGTTTTGAGTGTGCTCTATATGAAACTTGCTTAGAATTGCATGTAGCTTCTTATTATCATGTTGCATCCATGTTTTTATGTGTTTGCTTGATGTTTGTATGCGTTTTGCACCAATGCCATGTTTAACTTGTTTTGCTCATATCTTCTAGGCCGTAGCTCCGAATCTAATGAACTTTATATGTAACTTGACTAGAATTTCGTGTAGATCATCGTGGTGCATCTTAACTTGCTGTTTAACAACTTTAACATAAGGTTTATTCAGGTCTGGACCAATTTCGAAATTTGCATATGAGGATTTACCGGAATTGTTATATGTTGTTTCCGGCCTCATTTAAACTTGCTTTGATGTGTTGCTCTTGTTTGCATCATCTCTTGCCATGAGTAGCTTCATTTAGCTTTGTCATGCATCATGCTTGTTGTGCATCTTGTCATGTTCATGTGTGGTGTGTTTACCTATGTTGTGTGCTTCTTCTTGTTAGTTCCCGTTTCGTTGCGATCGTAAGGATTCGTTCGTCTACGCTTAGTTCGGCTTCATCCGTTCGTATTCTTCATGGACTCGTTCTTCTTCCTAGCGGGATTTCAGGCAAGATGGCCGCTACCCTGGATCTCACTACTATCATTGCTATGCTAGTTGCTTCGTTCTATCGCTATGCTGTGCTACCTATTACCTGTTTATCAAGCCATCCCAAATTGTCATGTCAGCCTCTAACCTTTTTGCACCCTTCCTAGCAAACCATTGTTTGGCTATGTTACCGCTTTGCTCAGCCCCTCTTATAGCGTTGTTAGTTGCAGGTGAAGATGAAGTTTGTTCCTTGTTGGAACATGGAGATGTTGTTCCTTGTTGGAACAAGTTTACTTGTTGGGATATCACAATATATCTTATATTTTTAATGCATCTATATACTTGGTAAAGGGTGAAAGGCTCGGCCTTATGCCTGGTGTTTTGTTCCACTCTTGCCGCCCTAGTTTCCGTCATATCGGTATTATGTTCCCGGATTTTGCGTCCCTAACGCGGTCGGGTGATTTATGGGACCCCCTTGACAGTTCGCTTTGAATAAGACTTTTCCAGCAAGGCCCAACATTGGTTTTACCATTTGCTTCACCACCACCTACATTTTCCCTTGGGAGTAATTAACCCAAGGGTCATCTTTATTCAGCCCCCCCGGGCCAATGCTTGTCTAAGTGTTGGTCCAAACTAGAGCCCTTTGCAGCGCCACCTCGGGGAAACTTGAGGTCTGGTTTTAGTTATGCGGACTGCTCATCCGGTCGTGGCTCGAGACGAGATCTGTGGCGGCTACTATCGAGTGTCGACGCCGGGAGGTCTTCTTGGTCTTGTTTTATTGCTGTCGAAATGTCTTGTAGCCGGGATTCCGAGACCGATCGGGTCTTCCGGGGAGAAGGAATATCCTTCGTTGATCGCGAGAGCTTATCATGGGCTAAGTTGGGACACCCTGCAGGTATAAACTTTCGAGAGCCGTGCCCGCGGTTATGTGGCAGATGGGAATTTGTTAATATCCGGTTGTAGTAAACTCGAAGCAAACTCTTCTAAAATACACCAACCGTGTGCGTAACCGTGAGTGTCTCTTTTCGGGGTTGATCGAGAGGAGAACACGGTTCTTGGGTTATATATGACGTAAGTAGGAGTTCAGGATCACTTCTTGGTCATTACTAGTTGACGACCGTTCCTTTGTTTCTCTTCTCGCTCTCATTTGCGTATGTTAGCCACCATATATGCTTAGTCGCTGCTGCAACCTCACCACTCTACCCCTTCCTTTCCCATTAAGCTTTGCTAGTCTTGATACCCATGGCAATGGGATTGCTGAGTCCTCGTGGCTCACAGATTACTACACCACCGATTGCGAGTACAGGTTTTGCGATGATCATGACGCGAGAGCGATGTTTGCTTGTATTGGAGTTCTTCTTACGCTTCTTATTCGATCGGGGATAGGTTCCGTGTCGGCACTGGGCTAGCGAGGGTGGATGTCGTTTGAGTTTCATTTATGTTTCATCCGTAGTCGGATGTGGTTCTTGTATATGATGTTGATGTATTCTTGTGGCATTTATGCCTTATGTATGTATCCCCATCTATTATGTAATGTTGATGTAATGATATCCACCTTGCAAAAGCGTTTCAATATGTGGGTCTATCCTTGGTGGGACCGTCGAGTTCCTTTTGGATAGGGTCGCATATTGGGCGTGACAGTACACCTACTATCACAGATCCAAAAGCAAGATATTTGTTGCTTAGAATGGATCCTTTCTAGAGAAGGAGTCACTCTCGAAAGAAGTGAGTGGGAGGAAAGTAGAACTTGATGAGGTAATTGTACCTTCTCTCAAGATTGGAAAGTAGTTCATCACAGAAATCAGTTCCGGTGATGCCTACACCAATTAGTGAGGAAGCTAATGATGATGACCATGAAACTTCAGATCAAGTTCCTACCGAACCTCGTAGGTCAACTAGAGTAAGGTCTGCACCAGTGTGGTATGGCAATCCTGTTCTGGAGGTCATATTACATGACCATGACGAACCTACGAACTATGAGGAAGCGATGATGAGCCCAGATTCCGCAAAATGGCTTGAGGCCATGAAATATGAGATAGGATCCATGTATGAGAACAAAGTATAGACTTTGGTTGACTTGCCCGATGATCAGCAAGCCATAAAGAATAAGATGGATCTTCAAGCGGAAGACAGACGCTGGTAGTAGTGTTACTATCTACAAAGCTCGACTTGTTGAAAAGGGTTTTTGACAAGTACAAGATGTTGACTACGATGAGATTTTCTTACTCGTATCGATGTTTAAAGTCTGTCCGAATCATGTTAGAAATTGCCACATTACATGAAATCTGGCAAATGGATGTCAAAAACTACATTCCTTAATGGATTTCTTAAAGAATAGTTGTATATGATGCAACAAGAAGGTTTTGTCAATCCTAAAGGTGCTAACAAAGTGTGCAAGCTCCAGCGATCCATCTATGGACTGGTGCAAGCATCTCGGAGTTGGAATATACGATTTGATAAGGTGATCAAAGCATATGGTTTTATGCAGACTTGTAGTGAAGCCTGTATTTACAAGAAAGTGAGTGGGAGCATTACATCATTTCTGATAAGTATATGTGAATGACATATTGTTGATTGAAAATAATGTAGAATTTTTGTGGAAAGCATAAAGAAGTGTTTGAAAGGATTTTTTCAAAGAAAGACCTTGGTGAAGCTGCTTACATATTGAGCATCAAGATCTATAGAGATAGAACAAGACGCTTGATAAGTTTTGTTTTCAATGAGTACATACCTTGACAAGATTTTTGAAGTAGTTCAAAATGGAACAGTCAAAGAAGGAGTTCTTGCCTGTATTGCAAGGTGTAAAGTTGAGTACGACTCAAAACACGACCACGGCAGAAAATAGAAAGAGAATGAAAGTCATTCCCTATGCCTCAGCCATAGGTTCTATAAAGTATGCTATGTTGTGTACCAAACCTTTTGTGTACCTTGCCATGAGTTTGGCAAGGGGGTACGATATTGATCCAGGAGTGGATCACTTGACAGCGGTCAAAATTATCCTTAGAATACTAAGGAGATATTTCTCGGTTATGGAGATGATAAAGATTACATCGTAAAGAGTTACGCCGATGCAAGCTTTTACACCGATCCGGATGACTCTGAGTCTCAATCTGGATACATATTGAAAGTGGGAGCAATTAGCTAGAGTAGCTCCATGCAGAGCATTATAGACATAGAAAATTTGCAAAATACATACGGCTCTGAATGTGACAGAACCATTGACTAAGCTTCTCTCACAAGCAAAACATGATCACACCTTAGTAATCTTTGGGTATTAATCACATTGCGATGTGAACTAGATTATTGACTCTAGTAAAACCCTTTGGGTATTAGTCACATGGCGATGTGAACTAATCACATGGTGATGTGAACTATTGGTGTTAAATCACATGGCGATGTGAACTAGATTATTGACTCTAGTGCAAGTGCGAGACTGAAGGAAATATTTCCTAGAGGCAATAATAAAATTATTGTTTTATTTCCTTATATCATGATAAATGTTTATTATTCATGCTAGAATTGTATTAATCGGAAACTTGTTACATGTTTGAATACATAGACAAAACAAAGTGTCCCTAGTATGCCTCTACTAGACTAGCTCGTTAATCAAAGATGGTTAAGTTTCCTGACCATAGACATGTGTTGTCATTTGATGAACAGGACCACATCATTAGAGAATGATGTGATGGACAAGACCCATCCGTTAGCTTAGCATTATGATCATTGAGTTTTATTGCTATTGCTTTCTTCATGACTTATACATGTTCCTCTAACTATGAGATTATGCAACTCCCGAATACCGTAGGAACACCTTGTGTGCTATCAAACATCACAACATAACTGGGTGATTATAAAGATGCTCTACAGGTGTCTCCGAAGGTGTTTGTTGGGTTGGCATAGATCGAGATTAGGATTTGTCACTCCAAGTATCGGAGAGGTATCTCTGGGCCCTCTCGGTAATGCACATCATTATAAGCCTTGCAAGCAATGTGAATAATGAGTTAGTTGCGGGATGATGCATTACGGAACGAGTAAAGAGACTTGCCGGTAACGAGATTGAACTAGGTATGATGATACCGACGATCGAATCTCGGGCAAGTAACATACCGATGACAAAGGGAACAACGTACGTTGTTATGCGGTTTGACCGATAAAGATCTTCATAGAATATGTAGGAGCCAATATGAGCATCCAGGTTCCTCTATTGGTTATTGACCGGAGATATGTCTCGGTCATGTATACATAGTTCTCGAACCCGTAGGGTCCTCACGCTTAACGTTCAATGACAATTTGTATTATGAGTTATGTGATTTGATGTACCGAAGTTTGTTCAGAGTCCCGGATGAGATCACGGACATGACGAGGAGTCTCGAAATGGTCGAGAGGTAAAGATTCATATATTGGAAGGTTTCATTTGGACATCGGAATGGTTCCGAGTGATTCGGGCATTTTTCCGGAGTACCGGAGGTTACCGGAACCCCCCCCCCCTCCCCAGAGAAGTTATGGGCCTTATGGGCCATAAGAGAGAAGCACACCAGCCCACAAGGGGCTGGTGCGCCCCCCCTTGGGCAGGAGGCCGATTAGGACTAGGAGAAGGGGGTCGCCCCCCTTCCTTCTCCTTCTCCTTCCCCTTTCCTACTCCGTGTGGGAGGTGGAATCCTACTAGGACTAGGGAGTCCTAGTAGGACTCCACACCTTGGCGCGCCCCCTAGGGACGGCTGCCTCTCCCTCTCCCTCCTTTATATACGGAGGCAGGGGCACCCCAAAGACACACAAGTTGATCTTTTAGCCGTGTGAGGTGCCCCCCTCCACAGTTACACACCTCGGTCATGTCGTCATAGTGCTTAGGCGAAGCCCTGCACCGGTAACTTCATCATCACCGTCACCACACCGTCGTGCTGACGGAACTCTCCCTCGTCCTCAACTGGATCAAGAGTCCGAGGGACATCACCGAGCTGAACGTGTGCAAATCGTGGAGGTGTCGTGTGTTCGGTACTTGGATCGGTTGGATCGCGAAGATGTTCGACTACATCAACCGCATTACTAAACGCTTCCGCTTTCGGTCTACGAGGGTACGTGGACACACTTTCCCCGCTCATTGATATGCATCTCCTAGATAGATCTTGCGTGATCGTAGGTAAATTTTTTGAAATACCGTGTTCCCCAACATGATTACCTCAGCAGGACAAGATGGAACTGAATACACATCCATCCACTTGCCAAAGTTTTGTGGCCCACCAAACACACTGTAGTCTATAACATGCTTGGCCATCAGCTGAAAAATAGCAAAAACAACTAAGATGTCACAAGAAATAAGGAGCAGTGACTACAATTCATGGATTGCAAAGGAAAAAGAAGGAGTTTCGACATGGAATGGCGGAGTTGCCATATGGGGTCAAACATGGGTGCCATGTGCAGACAACCATGGTTGTGATTTTTTTCATATTTTATGCAACATCAAAATTCAAGAATGTCGTGCAAGAAAGAAGGCAGAACAAACCTGCAGTTTCCCATATGTCGTACCAGTTATCTTGTCTGCGGCAAGCACAACCTTGACAGCATCGTACGTCCACGCAGAGACAGCAAACTTATGTGGAGGCGGCGGGCCTCCTATCCTAGTAAAGTTGACAGTGGATAGATCAAGACGATCGACGTATATGAGCTGGTTTGCACAATAAAAAGCAAACTATGTTAGTTGCCATCATGCTATGTTGAAAAAAGCTTATGTAGTCTCCCTTGAGTCACTAGTCGGAAGAAGGAAGAAAGATTTGCCATCTATCTATGTTAGTTGCCATCATGGTATGTTGGCAGTTGCCATATTGTTATTCTGGTAGCTGCCACTAGCTCAACATCATGGTTGCCATCCAGATTGTATAAAAGAGAATGAATGTAGGAAATGAACACTTTGTGTGTGGTAGGAAAATGTAATTGCCTTGTAGGCAGCAACTACAGATGCCATGGAACAAACAAAATTCACTTTGACATGTAAAGATTCACGTAAAAATGAAACAAAAGGGTTGCCATGCACGATCGCCTTTGGTTGCCATAAAAAAGGAAAATACAAAATTCAGTTAAAAGATCAGTCAAACACTTTGGGTTGTCAGACTATGGCCAAACAGAGATACCAAAAATGCAAAACAATTTGGTTCACACTTATGAATAGCTGCAATGTTGATTTAGGAAAAGAATGAACCGTGATAAGAGCATTTGCAAAAGAGTGGGGAAAAAATACCATCAGGTGCAAGCGACAGCCCTTCTGGTACATCTTGTTTGAGAATGCATCATGCAGGAAGTCTACGATGAATTTACACCAATTCATGTTCTTAACGTCTTTAAGCTTCGCCTGCACAACACAATTTCAGGACAAAAAAGATGCCGCATCAGCATTCAAATAAAAACATCAAAAAAAATGGCAGTGACTGGCTTCCAGGTGACATCAAAATCAAAAAGATTGTAGGGAAAAAGAAATAGAGAGAGAGAGCATTCACCAGGATAGGGAAGCACTTGTTGCTTGGGCGAAGAGATATGGTAGGCGCAAAGACAACTGAGATCAAGTACATGAGCAGCTTCATCTTAAGTACCTCGCCATGCGTTCTCATGCCCTCCAGCAAAGTTGCCAGCACAGTCGTATTAGGCATGGATTCCATTCCAGGAAACAAACGGGCGAACACGGCTTCCTCAATCTTATTATTCACCTCATACGGGACTTTGATTTCTCCACGGGGCACACCCAAAGTGCAGAACACAGATTCGTCATCCAAAGGAAGTCTTCCACGTCCCGGAATCACGAATTCCCTAGATGCAGGCTCATATATCTCACCGAGCCAGTCACATACATGATTTACTAGGTTCTTGCACCGAACATCCATCAGAGCCTCCCCATCTCACCGGCAGCTCCCTTCTGCTCATCAGTAAATCCCTTGGTCAATATGGTCAGGTGGTCTTGCGAAGCCCTATTGCACTGACGTTTCTTCTTCTGCATAACACAAAAAGGATCATTTGTTGCCATGTTCAATGTAGTGAAAATTTAGTTCTAACAGAAGAACGAAGACTCAATGTCAAATTAAAACATAGGGGGGAGAGTGACCTCATCGCCATCTTTTGTCCGACCGGTCGCACGATTCTATGGCGGTAACTCCATGAAGTCATCATCATCTTGATGGTCACCGCGAGCCATTGTGCTACGGTAATAACAAAAACACGTTAGTGTAAAATAAAAACACGGCGACAGATGCGGACAGAAATGCACGATATAACGTTTCATTGGATATCATCGATAACACAAATGAAAACTGCCATGTTTACCCCAAAGTTGTAGCATCTGAAAAGGAGGTAATTACCATGTGCTGAACATGCACAAATAGGAAGAAAATAACCAATGGAGAAGCAAATGCAGAAACATGGCAACTGGATGTGTGTGTGTGCGCTACTTAGGGATGCAGTTGCCATGTAGCAGAATCAAGTTGCCATGTTGGCTCTAATGAAAGTGGCAATTGAGGCAGTACAGAGGAACACACAACTAGGTTTGTCCAACATGTAATGTGGCAACTAACACATTGCTTCAAGTTGCCATTTTAACAAACAAAAGATGTGGCAGCTGAGACACTTCAAACAGGACCGACAACTTCCAGTGTACAACACATAATGTGGCAACTCACACCCTGCCCTTGTAGAAAATGAGTTGCCATGTAATGCAATCAAATATGTTTAGCTATCACAAATCAGCATGGCAACGTAGTTGAGTCTATCGTACAGCCAAACTGCCACTACTCTGCATATGACATGGCAACTCGCAAAGTTGATTCACAAAATTAGTTGCCACTGAGAGGATAGTTGTAGGCAAACAAATGCAATGGAAATTGCCGTGACTGCCATTATCACACACTTAAATATGCAACTACCTAGGTATAGAAATCATACACAAAAATTACTCCCTGACTTGGATCTCATAAACTGACATTATCCTACAAATAACATGGCAACTGACGTAGTTGATTCAGAAAATTAGTTGCTATCGGTGATGATAGTTGTTGAAATTGCCATGACTGTCATTATCCTACATTTTGAAATGCACCTAACTAGATCTAGGGTTCATTCACAACTATCATACCCTGAATTCAACAACAAAAAACGCCCTAAAACACTGATGCCCATATCGTTCGAGGCAAATCAGAACTAACAGCTAGAAAATCGCTCGTGCAAGCACAGGCAAATGCAGATGTCGTTGCCGACTGGGCGAGCCTCACCGGCATGACTGCCACCGCGACGGTGACGAAACTGCGCAATGCCGATCTAAATGGCAAACACGAGACTCCACCGCCGACGGGGACACCGGAGCGCCACCAATCCGCCGGAATCTCGAGAAAACTCGAGGGGAAAGTGACCACGGAGGGAGGGGGCAGAATTCGCAAGGAGGAATGTGACCACGGAGGGAGCCTTACCTTCTCACTGCAGCTGCTCCGGCGACGACGCTCCGGCCCCGTGAACCGCAGCAATGGCCCTAAATGCCGTTGACTCTTCCGCCGTCGCCACCGCCTCCTCCTCTCCTCTTCTCTTCCAATCGATTGAACCGCTGTGGATAGTTGGTTGGGGAGGAATGAATGAGAAGGGGAGTAATGAACCGTAGCGAGGGGGGATGGCGAGTCAAGGGAGACGCCAACCGAAGTCGTGCGCGGCGTGCGGGTGCGACGGCAGTTCCACCGCACGCCCGACTCGCAAACTGCTGTCGTCCGAGGGAGAAACGGTGTGCGGGTGAACAAACTACACACCACACACAGGCTTTGTCCTACGGGGCACACGAAATCTACCATCTTGTGTCAAGATTCGTGCAAAAACGCATCGACGGCGATCAAGACATGTGGGCGAGTTGGAGAAGTGCCACACGTGTGGGCAGTAGTGTTTCCGTTGATTTTAGGCACTTCCGCAATGTTCTTTTGACTCTTTCGACTCAAAGGTTGGCACCATACAGTGAACTGGACCAAAGTTTGTTGCGATCTAATGCAACGGTTCTTGCATCATATGGAGGAGATGCTAATATAGCAGCGTCCAAAATCGAAAATACCACGGTAAACATGGGTCCAAGCGCACACCGTACGAGTAGTAAAATCTAAAAAATAGAAAATAAAATAATTCTAAAATTTTAGGTTAACATACGTGATCGCATGTTGTGCTTATACATGACGTTTCATGTAGAAACGGCATTTGTGGTATTCTTGATAAATGAAAATTGGACATTTGAATTGCTTCAAACGCTGGTTTTTTATATAGCGTCGGTTTTGTGTTTCTTGCCCAGAATGCCACGATTGCCATTTCTTCGCCAAACTTCACACATGAGTAGAACTCTTGATCATGTATGTTACAAACAAAATTTAGAATTGCTTAAAAATAACATTTTTATTTTACTGTTCATACGACACGCCCGGGGGGAGTATCCAGTGCTCCCAGCCTTGAGGTACTCCCAGTGCTCCAATGCCAAAAGATATTTTTAAATGTTTCAAAAAATTCCGAAAAAATTGAGAATGTTCATAAGGAATGTCACTACATCCCCTAAAAATTTCAGGTCCAAAATCAAAATGTACATTGAGAAAAAAAAGAGAAATCCAGATCTGAATAGTGTCAATGTTGCTTTTGTCTCTTCTTTACACTATTCATGCTAGATTTCACATTTTTGTAATGTACATTGAGAAAAAAAGAGAAATCCAGATCTGAATAGTGTCAATGTTGCTTTTGTCTCTTCTTTACACTATTCATGCTAGATTTCACATTTTTGTTTTTAATGTGTGTTTTGAGTTTGGACTTGAAATTTTTAGGGGATGTAGTGACATTCCTTGTAAACATTCTCAAATTTTTTTGAATTTTTTGACACATTAAAAAATATTTTTTGAACATTGAAGCACTGGGAGTACCCCAAGGCTGGGACCACTGGATACTTTCCCGACACGCCCGAACCCATTTTCCAAAAAAATTGTGCTCTTGCTAGCCACCGTTAGTCTGCACTGCTTCCAATTGTGTGACTCTTCACCGCGCCATGGACGTTCCTAGTCTAACATTGCACCCAACATTTCATAAAAGCTTTTCATCACATATTGCATATTCATCCACTTCTTCCTACCACCGTTGATCGGGTTGACAAATCTCCTACCTTATTGCGCCCTTGTTAGTCCACAACTTCACAAACACCTGGACAACTGAGGTCAGGGTTGAATCCATTATAAGCCCTAAGGACCATAAGCTTCCCCATAGGATGTTGATGACCGCGGAGCTTCATGGAGTGCAACCTGGGCCAGCCCCCACCGATGAAGAAATACCTCACTACCCCTAGGTATTTGAGCCATAAGTACAGAAAAATAAGGCCAAACCTCATAATTTAGCCCCCCCCTCAACCCATTGCCCCTCCAGAATTTTGGCCCAAGCTCCGCCACTGTCGATGACTGAAAAAAAAATACCAATGACATTGGCGGAGGTGTTGGCACTAATCTTAGGAAGTCGGGTGAGGAAGATCTCTCTAGCTCACATTGTGATCGATTAGACCGATGCAAATCTGCAACATCGCCAACGAAATAGGGAGACAAACATCGATTAATCGATGCGAACCCAAAAAAAAACTATGGCTCTCAGTTGTGTTGTGGTAAACTTATTTTTATAGTCTTTTCATGAGAAAACAACAAGTGAATATGGGGGAAATCTAACAACTTGACTCAATAATAAAAGTGGGTTACACTAATGGGCTAGTATAATCCATGGCGATGATTAATGCAGTGCATGTGAAGTGAAAATTCAAATGCTATGCTGGTAAAGAAATCGTCATGGTGTTTGCTGGGAAAAGAAATTATCCAGATATAACAAAGTGACAAAACAAGGAAATCTTACTGGCCAACAGAAGCCCAACCATTGGCCAGGGCGCAATCCAAATGGAGGTCAGGCGATGCAGCATGCCACAAGCCCGTGCCACAGGCGCGCGCGCATTGGCCGCGAACTTATCCAGTCAGATAAGGTTTCGCGCCGCAAAGGACAGCGACACGTTACACATCCTCCTCATATATTTTTGCCAGTGGATCGAGAGATCGCTAGCTTCTCAAGAGGGATAAGAGAGAAACACAGAGCAAGAAGAGAAGAGAGAAGCAAAGCTTGAGATGGCGCAAACCATGGCGTCCATGACCGGCCTGTCGCAGGGCGTGCGTCTCCCAGGCCCGGCCGGCAGGCGCGCCAGCAGGTTCACCGTGAGGGCGTCGTCGGCGGAGGCGGAGGCCGCCGGCCGCCGCGCGGTCCTTGGCCTCATGGCCAGCGGAGTCGTCGGCAGCGCGTTCGCTCAGGTGGTGCACGCCGGCACCGTCGCGGCCATCAAGGTTGGCCCGCCGCCGCCGCTCTCCGGTGGACTCCGTGAGTGCCTCCAGCTGCTCGTACATCATCACTATACTGTACTCGCTTTAGTAGACTACTATATAATGATTTTACGGCTGATCTGATGGAATGATTTGGGTGTGTGTTCAGCCGGAACGGACAACTCCGACGAGGCAAGGGACTTCGACCTGCCCCTGAAGAACCGGTTCTACCTGCAGCCGCTGCCACCGGCGGAGGCGGCGGTCCGGGCCAAGGAGTCGGCCCAGGACATCCTCAACCTCAAGCCGCTCATCGACAAGAAGCAATGGCCGTACGTCATGAACGACCTCCGCCTCAGGGCCTCCTACCTGCGCTACGACCTCAAGACCGTCATCTCCTCCAAGACCACCAAGGAGAAGAAGGACCTCAAGGACCTCACCGGCAAGCTCTTCGCCACCCTCGACGGGGTAAGAAACCTACCATCCCGCAATTTCAGCTATCTTACTGCATCAAGCCTGAACATTTTCACAAGAAGAATCGCAGGACTAACAGGTTTGTCTTTCTTGCAGCTTGACCATGCAGCCAAGATCAAGAGCCCCACCGAGGCCGAGAAGTACTACGGCGAGACCAAGACTGTTCTCGGCGATGTCCTCGCCAAGCTAGGCTAGATGGATCCGCATAATGGCCGTGTTGCTTTCAGGCCTTTTATGTTTGTTCATATTTGGAAGCCGGCAATGTAACTTCCCTGTTGATAATATGTCAACAAGCACTTAAGTATGATTCTATCTTGAGTTTTTCACAGGTGAAATCACAAGCAGATTCAGTCATATGAAGAGTAAACATTAAGACAAACTCCACACAGATCCGATGTAACAACGAATAGTAACTTACAGTTAGAGCCCAACAGCCATGAGTACACGGTTTTAGTCCAACCGAATAATTCATCCAAATCTTCTTTTGCTTTTTTAGTTATTAATATTAATTCCCACTCAGTAAACACCATGCCAATTTTTTTAGAGGGGTTTCCCCACGATTTTCATTAAGAAAACCATATAGAAGTTCATACAAGCATCAGCCTAGTCATCTGGGACATATCTCAAACTGCTAGATCAACGGGAACAGCAAAGACCAGCTAAACATACCGCCAGGCTTAAATCTAAAACCACAGCTACCAACATCTCCAAAAGAGGGCTACAAGTTCCAAACCGATGACAGCAATGACGTGCCAAGTATTTGAGATGTAACAGAAATCAGCTACCAAATGCTACAACTCCAGCTGATAAGTGTTTATCCTGTCAGGAATATATTATTTCGACATTTCAGTTGAATGGGCTAGAAAGACTTGAGAAGAGAACACCTCAATCCTGACACTTAAGAATTCAGTGCTTGTACAAAACTTCCACGAAATTAACAAGTCATTGCAACACCGAGATGTGCTCCGGGTAGATGGTAGCCTTGACAGTTAGGCCTAAGATACACTGCAGTGTTCTGAGAAAAAGGGGTCATTGACTTGCAAGATATTCTCCCCTGTTTATATGAAATGAAAACCTTCCATTGTTTTGTCAAGGACATCAATATTTCTCTTCCTTTTTTATCTGCAAGAAAAGGAGTATCTCAGTTCTAACGTAACTTTGGGCAAGAAAATGGCCCATCTGAAATTGATTTTTTAAGTTGTAGCCGTATGTGAATAAGTGCAACATGTAGTATTTCTTATGATGGTCTTATGGAGAATCAGATAATTAGACCCAGGTACCCAATACAAAAAAATGCATGAAGGAAATGACATTTAACATTCGTTGTAACACCTATGCAGACAATTTTTTGCCCTTATGTGACTTGACATCACAAGAGAAAGATGACATCAAGACAATGCATATCCTAAAAGTACTTCAGTCTGCCATGACAAGGAGAGGATTCAAATGGACCAATAATGAGTCAAATATAAATAAATTAAATAAAAACAACTGTGCATCCTTTTCCTAGTAACATATTTCAAACTTTCAGGTATAACAGAGTGGAACTGTGCAAGTCATTTATCACCGATATGCCAACAAAGTCTTCAATATCTAACAGTTAGCATATTTGGCGGATAAAGTAAAGTTCAACAAAGGGATGATGATTATTCCTGAAACAAAAGCTACAGAAACACATTTACCATTAACAATGGCACGCAGGTCCAAGCTAAGACTTCTCTGCGACATCAGACACCTCTTCATTTGTATCCACGACTTCAGTTGTTTCGTCATCATCAGCTTTAGTTGCTTCTAGCTGACTCTGCTTTGCCACACCCAAAGCCCTTCTTGATTCGCTGCGGAACTCTCTCTTGGCCGATCGAACCTCCTCGAAACCCTGCTCTATCTTAGCCTCTTCCTTGGGAGGGAAGAAGCCAACTTCCATCCCAGCTAGCTCTGAATACATCTTCTCAATCTTTGCCTTCCAGGCTATTCCCATCTCAGTATCCATTTTGTTGTAAGGTGTCTTCAGGAGGTATTCATCGATCCCGCCAGCTTTGTCAATGCACCGTAGTGCATGAGTGGTTACTTTGACTCTAATGTGTCTGTCATGAATATAACTGAAAAGACGTTTCTCCTGAACGTTTGGCTTCCAGTTTCGCCTTGACCTGAACAAAGAAAATGCTCCGTAAGAAAAAGGTGCTCAATATACAAAGATCGGAAGGAGGTAGGGAGATTCTTAAGAAAGGCTTGAGCCACATGGTAAAATAATTAGCAGGCAGTGTTTCAAATTTGCAAGCTGCCAGGATATTTCTGGGTTGTCTAGCACGTAATTAGACATCCAAAATAAATGGTAATACTATCACTTTTGTTAAAGATATCCAAGAATGCAGCTCCTAGTAGGCTAGTACTACTGTGATGCTATAGACAAGATGAAAAGCTGCAAACCAAAAGGTTACAAGGATGATCAGTCATCATTAGCAGCTTTGCACTGGCCAGAGGTCACGGAGTTCCTGAATTAATGTGGTTCGGTGCTTTAGTTCATCAACCAACTAAGAGTTAGTCCACATGATAATTGAATCAAGTAAACACCATCAAGAAAAGTATCTGCTCACAGGAATCAGAGTCTGCGGAACATCTCTCAATCAGCTGCTCGTGGACAAAAGACCTTTGGGGCCTTATCCTCTGCTGGGCAGGTCGCACTTCCGCCACCCCACCTGAGACGGTGGCTGACCATGTACAAGCACCCCCAAGCTAGAAGAGAGGATTTCAACTTCATGGTCATCCTGAAGGTTTGGTCCATCTGGTGTGAACGGAACAGCAGGGTGTTCCAAGGGGTGAGCAAGGACATCCTGAGAGTGCCCAATGGAATCAAGAAGGCCGAGTGGTGGCGATGGGCTTTTAAACTACCGGCTGCATGACTGCCATGAGTAGTTAGGGTGTTTATGTTATGTGTGTTGTCTGTCTAAGACTTGGCGTTTGTTGCCCAACTAGTGTAACTATTTTGCTTCTCCTCTCAATGATAAGATGTGCAAACACTTGTTTGCAAGTTTTTCAACAAAATAAGTACCTGCCAGGAACAATTGGATTTATATATCAAGAATAAGACGAGTTACTGTTCTCCTTCCAAAAAACAGGTGTGTGAAGTTAATAACATTGGATCATGAAGGACCAAATGAATCATGAGGCCATACTAACAGTTTAACACGGTGTTGGGCCTGGTGGCAAGGTCGGGAAGGAGATAAATGAGGTTTTGCAAGATTATACGATTTCTGTTTCACACATCTTAAATATGACTGAACTTTGATTGAATTTGTCATTATCGCTACAGAACAAAATAGTGTGGCATAGCATAGCTTTTGCAAGTAAACAGCATGCTAATTCCCCTGACCAGCTTTCTGAGAAATAACACTGATGAGTATGAAGGGGCTCCCTTTCTCTGTTTTCATGACCTAATAGTGTTCGGCATGGGGCGTACACCGCCTGCAGGTTTCCCTCGGTCTTGCCTGTGAGTGATGAGAGCTTCTATGACTGGTGGGACTCTAGGCTGCATCTCCAACTTCTCTGCGTGAAGGTGTGGCCTCGCTCGGAGTCCTTGTCAAATGGCATCTGTGGAAGCACAGGAACGCCTGTACTTTCGACAATGCGCGCCCCTCCACTACTCATCTTATCCAAACTATTCTGGAGGAAACCAGAACCTGCGCTTTGGCTGGTGCCAAGGGATTGGCAGCTATCAACCCGTACGATCCACCATAGTCTATTTGTTGCTTGGGGCTGAGCATCCCCTCTCTCCTTGCTGCTCTCCGAGCCAAATAAAAGGCAGACAATTATATAACTCTAGTGTTACCATAATGTGTGGTGTTACATCATAAAAAGTCTGCCTAATCTTCTACACTCTTGACATTCCAATCATCAAAGAATTGCATGCATCTCGTTCTGATGCAAACTATCAAAGCCAGTACAAAATGGAGTGAATCCCAACAAGACCTGATTTGATCCTCAGCTCATCCAATTCTCAAGTCGGTGCTGATTAAGAAACTAAATCAATTACACAGGTGAACAATCTAATATATGATCAGGGACGGATCCAAGGGGGGGCGAAACCCCCCTGACGTATTTTCCCACCATTGATAGCGATTAGGTATCTAGCTAATCTAGCATCTCTCACGCCTAATCCCCCCCCCCCCCACCCCACCTGTAGCACTAATGCAACATAAACGTACTTGACAGGCCCTAAGCTATCCTACCTATAGCAGATTCTAAATCAGATAGCAGGCCAAAAGGCCCAAAAAAAACCAAGCCAAAGCTCACCATCAGAAGAAAAAAGGCCATAGACTTGGAAACCTAGCATAAGTCACGTACCCCTAAAGTCACACAATTAGCATCAGTGAGATCGTTTCGTTTATGTGCTGCTGCCATTCAACACGACGACGCGCCTCCTCCTATCAACAAGGGCAGTTTCGATCAGGCCGATTCTGATCGATCGCAGACCAGAAGGAGAAAGGGCCGGCTGGCCACACGGTCTACATGAGCGACGATGAGGCATAGAAGAAGGTGAGTTTACTCAGGGCTGAATTTACTCCAAACATTAGATTAATTTGTGCCTTGAGAAATATACAAGTATAACTGTTGAAATTACAGGCATCAAAACAATAATAGGAAATTTCCAATTGGCGATTTGTGCTTGTGTGGACATGAAGATATAGATAGCTGGATCAATTCATAAAAAATTCAAGCCAATTGGTCCAAAGCCCTCAGCCATGTGAATGAGATGCTAATGCAAATGCAACCAGTGTGCAAGCTATCAAAGAGAACAGTCCTAACAAATATGTAATATTAATCCTTATTACAGAACAATTAGTACTACCTCTGTAAACTAATATAGATCACTACTTAGTGGTCTAAAACGTCTTATATTAGTTTACAGAGGGAGTAGAATTTAACCATCTACACCTTATGATATGATTCCTTTCGTGCAAAAATAATAATGTTTAGCATGATTTTGATGCTTTAGTTGTAGACCCCCCCGCCCCCCCTCCTATTTATTTTCTGGCTCCGTCCCTGCATATGATTATTATGGCATAATCAGGGCAGATATATACAGGGTGTGGCCTCACTACACCTCTCCCTTTCGTCTCACAACCCCCTAAGCAGTATTTCCTCCATTCTTCATAGTGATTTGTGGCATTTTCTACGAAGACTTAGAATCCAAGTCAATAATTTTAAACATGAACTAACAAAAGCAGCATTTCGCAACTCAAATTCCCAAACAAGATAAGCAAGACTCGTCACGTCCCCTCCCCCACCCCACTCAAATCGAAATGATCTCAAGAAACGTCAAACGCGTCATTTTCCCCATTCCAACGACTGAGCATATGCATTACAGTTCGGAATATCTGCTCGCATGGATCAGAAGAGATTGCACGAGGGAAGAGGCGGGGGAGAATTTGCATACTTGTTGCCGCCGTCCTCGGAGACCTTGTTGCCGAACTGGATGTGGCGGCCGGCGAAGATGCCGCGCTTGGCCCGGCCCATGACGACCTTGCTATTCGGGAGTATGTTCTTCACCGTGTCCATCACCTCCGCCGGCAGCTTCCCCTCCCCGCCCACGCGGCGCACCACCTTCTTGTAAATCTCCCGCGCTCGGAACGACATCTTACTCTGGCTGTTTCTGATGCTTCGATGGCGGCGGCGGCGGCGGCGGCGGAAGCCGGTTGCCTGCGAGGTTTTCCCGTGCGTGGTGGGGGCGACTCTGGTGCGGGTGTGGTTTGGCTCCGTGAGATCTTCCGGCATGTGAGACGCAGTATTTTGGGCCAGACCACACGGCCCATTGTCTGAACGAGTCCACAAGGCGAGGCCCATACACAAGATGCCTTGTTCTTAGTTCTAAAAGAAATGCCTTGTTTTTTTTTTGGATCTCAAAATGCCTTGTTGGATCTAAAAAAAAAAGCCTTGTTCATTGGGAGCCCCTACGCGTCCGCCGGCGGATGTATTAGAAACATCCGCCGCACGGAGCTCCATTGGATCAGCGCTCTGACTGCTATCAGATATAACCACCACGCGTGTGACCACCTTCATACTTCCTGCAACAACCGCTCAGTTTCAAAAACACATTTTCCCTATCCGACGTCCTGATACATCTGCGCCCAGCGCGACGCCAGCCCCCACCACCGCAAAATCGCTGCCGCCGGCGCACTGGGGGAACTAGTCCTTTGTCGTGCTCGCCGGAGTTGCTCATCCTCCTCCGTCAAATCTCGCCCCATGACATTTGCTAGCTCAATCGGCCTTGACAAACGACCTCTCACGCTCGGCGCTTCTTCAGCGTTTTCTGCAACCAAAGCTATGGTTTCTGAAACATGCCTCATGTTGCAATGTCTTGCCACTCACTCTCTAACGTCGGGCGCTCCTGCGGAGCTGCAACTCGGGCTATGTTTCTGAAATAAGACCCTTGTTGTAGAAAAAGCCCTTCACAACCGAAAAATTTCTTTTCTTTATGAAACAAAAGATATGTTGCGGAAATCTTTTGAAACAAGACCCTAGTTGCAGAAAAAAAAAACTTCAGCACCCAATCATTTTTTCTTTCTTTCTGAAACTAGTCATGTGTTGCAGAAATCTACTGAAACAAGATCCTTATTACAAGAAAAAAGACTGGCCGTGCGGGGCTGACTTGTGGCCAGCGTGGCCATTTGATCAGGATTGATCTGATAGCTACGCAAGCGGTGGACGCTTGAGCGTGCATCAGTCGGCTGAAGGTAAGCTTTTCTCTTGTTCATTTTAGGCCGAGGGGAGCATTTTAGGCCGAGGGGAGCACGACGCGCGAATTTACTCCTAAAAAACGACGCACCACCTTGTAAAAAATATGCTTTATTCGTTTTGCCAGGCTGCTGAGAGAAGACTATGATGGCAAAGTAGATCCATCTTCTGTGATTTTCAATGGTCTATATGTTTGGGCACAGATTCATGGTATCCAGATATGTATCAAGATGTCAGCGTGGTGGATCAGCTAGCCCATCGCATTGGTCGGGTGAAGGAAATTTTGGTACCATCAGACTTTATTATGAAGGGGATTATGTCAGGGTTCGGGCTCGTGTGTTAGTGGCTAAACCACTCACAAGAGTTACTCCACTGAACGTCACGGGTGAAGGTCGCAAGTTTCTGCCAGTCAAGTATGAAAGATCCCGTATTTTTGTCAAGTCTGTGGTCTCATGGGGCACGACCATGAAGAGTGCGGGGATGGAGTTTGGGAGCCGAAACAGCGGCAATTTGGTAGTTGGATGCTCGCACATAGGAGGGAAATAGGCCCCGGTGAGGGAGTCCTGGATTAAGGGGTCCTCGGGTGTCCGGCCTGTCTGACGTGGGCCGGACTGATGGGCCATGAAGATACAAGATAGAAGACTTCCTCTCGTGTCCGGATGGGACTCTCCTTTGCATGGAAGGCAAGCTTGGCGTTCGGATATGAAGATTCCTTCCTCTGTAAACCGACTCTGTACAACCCTAGGCCCCTCCGGTGTCTATATAAACCGGAGGGTTTAGTCCATAGAGGCAATCACAATCATACAGGCTAGACATCTAGGGTTTATCCATTACGATCTAGTGGTAGATCAACTCTTGTAATCCTCATATTCATCAAGATCAATCGAGCCGGAAGTAAGGTATTACCTCCATCGAGAGGGCCCGAACCTGGGTAAACATCGTGTCCCCCGTCTCCTGTTACCATCGACCTTAGATGCACAGTTCGGGACCCCCTACCCGAGATCCGCCGGTTTTGACACCGACATTGGTGCTTTCATTGAGAAGTCCGCTGTGACGTCGAAGACAGGATTGATGGTGCGCCTTGTCATCAAGGACAGTATCACCTCCGGAGGAGCCCTGGCCTCAGGCCAAACCCTCCGGCTGGGCGGCTTAACCATGACTGCCCGTTCGGCCGTCAAGCCGATGATGACTTCTCAGGTCATCAAAAATCGTCTCCGTGTTGACTTTGAATACTCCAAACGGATGGATCCGGTGGAGTTGTCGTCTTTAAATGAACTCTTGGATCGCATTGCCGCCATGGGGGTCTCTATAGACTATGATCAGATTGGGCTTAAACCCGATCAGAGAGAAATCAAATCTTCGCCGATCACCCATCAGATAGCGGTTGTAGAGGAGCAAAACAACAACTCTTCGCCTGTGTTGAGGACGAGCTATGTTCAGATTTCTGAGCTCGAAGATCCGGATACCTGTCTGCGGGACGACACTCCCGGTCCTCCGAACCTAGAATCGGCGTCGAGCCTGGAAAATCATTTAACATCCCGGAGCCCAAACTAATAAGATCGGAAGTTCTTCAAACTCCGGACTCCAAATTGGGCCAGGGATCGGATTCGAAGCCACCCACCCACCACAAGAAATATTCACCAAGCAATTCATGTCCTCCGAATATATGCGACCTCGTGTACGTACGACAGCAGTCTCAGGAAACAGTCCATCACTTTTGGGCCAGATTCCTCCTTGTCAAAGACAAGATTAAAGATTGCCGCGACGAGGACGCGATTTCAGTATTCTGCAATAATTGCACGGACGAAGGAATCCTCAACGCCATCAACCACCATCGCATATTACACTTCGCCGACTTGGCAACCATATTACCGAAGTACTGCACAATGGAAAGCACCTTGAAAACTCAGACAGCTCACTGGGAACCACCGGTCGCCACTCAACCCCTCTGGCAAGCAAAAAGGATGCACCCCTCGCGGGGCACCCGACCCCATAGTGAAGAAAACTAAGCCCATTACGGGACGCGGAACCGTTCTTAAGTGATGGCTCGATAGGCCATGCAAAATACACACGACACCGGATACCGTACCAACCCACAGCCTTAGAGCATGTTGGATACTCCGGCAAGTGGCCAAGAGCGGCGAGGATGTCCTCACCAAAAACACCTCAGAGGAATGCCCCCCGGAAGACGACAACCTCAGAGTATTGACGGTCTTCGAGACTTTCGCTTCAAACAATCGGCGCAAGAGGGCACTCCGCGACCTCGCCGAAGTCCGCCAAGTCGCAACAATAAACCCCTGGAACGACACGGCCATAACTTTCAATACCAGTGACGAACCAAAATTCCGGTCAGTCCGGGCACCAGCCGCCTTGGTCCTTAATCCAATTTTGGATGGCTTTTGGCTGACTAAAGTGCTCATGGACGGCGGCAGTGGACTAAACCTCATCTACGAGGACACACTCAATAAAATGGAAATAGACAGGAGCCGCATCGAGCAAAGTAATACGACCTTCCAAGGAATCATTCCCAACCGGGAGGCGCAATGCATGGGGAAAATTACACTCGACATGGTATCCGGCACGCCGGAGAACTATCGGTCCGAAGAGATAACCTTCCAAGTGGCCCCTTTCAACAGTGGATATCACGCCCTGTTGGGGCGAGATGCATTCACACGCTTTCAAGCTATACCTCATTACGGGTATATGAAGCTCAAGATGCCCGGGCCCAACGGTATTATCACTCTCGCCAGTGATCCGGACATAGCCCTCCGCGCCGAAAACAAAACCGCATCCCTGGCCCTTGAGGCACTGTCTGAGGCCCTCGCGGCCGAAGAGTTAACCGCACTATGCTCCACGATGGATAGGGACGACGTAATCCTTGATAAGCAGCCCAAATCCACCTCCTTCAAACCAGCAGACGAAATAGTCAAATTTCAAGTCCACCCGACGGACCCCAAGAAGACAGCTTCCATCGGGCTGGACCTAATGGTTGACGCTGCACTACGAGCGTTCCTGCGCGAGAACTGGGACATATTCGCCTGGCACCCTTCTGATATGCCAGGAATCCCACGCAGGTTGACCGAACACAACCTCAATATATTGAAGGGATATAAGCCGGTCAAGCAAACACTGCGGCGCTTTTCCGAACCCAAACGACAAGCTATGGGGGAGGAGCTAGCCAAGTTAATCGATGTCGGATTCATCAGAGAAATAAAACACCCGGACTGTCTAGCAAACCTGGTGATGGTGCCAAAGAAGGATAAATCCTAGCTCTTGTGCGTCGATTTCAAAGACCTCAATAAGGCCTGCCCTAAGGATCCCTTCCCCCTCCCCCGCATCGATCAGATTATTGATGCTACTGTAGGACACGACTCACTGTGTTTCCTCGACGCATACTCCGGATACCATCAAATCAAAATGAAGGAGTCCGATCAAGCCGCAACGACATTCATTACCCCATACGGGCCTTTCTGCTTCAACACTATGCCCTTTGGGCTTAAAAACACCGGCGCCACCTACCAATGCATGATTCAAACATGCTTGGAGAAACAAATCGGCAAGACAGTTAAAGCATATGTGGATGACGTCATCATCAAGACTAGGCACGTCGACTCATCAATAGACGACCTGCGTCTCACATTCGACAACCTCCGTACATATGACATCAAGCTCAATCCGGAAAAGTGTGTTTTCGCTGTTCCCGCTGGAAAACTGCTGGGCTTCATCGTTTCCAATAGAGGAATTGAGGCAAATCCAGCCAAAATCTGAGCTTTATCACAATTGGCTACACCAACAAACCTTAAACAGGCACAAAAACTAGCCGGATGCGTGGCAGCTTTAAGCCGATTTATCTCCAGACTAGGAGAAAAAGCAATGCCACTTTATCGCCTTCTCCGACGCACCGACCACTTCGAGTGGACGGATGCAGCAATGGCCGGACTGGAAGAAATAAAGGCTCTTCTAGCGAGCAACCCAATCCTGGCCGCGCCGAACGTCGGCGAACCGATGTTATTATACATCTCTGCAACACACCAGGTTGTGAGCGCGGTGCTCGTCATTGAGCGAGAGGAGGACTGTCGGTGTCAAAACCGGCGGATCTCGGGTAGGGGGTCCCGAACTGTGCGTCTAGGCGGATGGTAACAGGAGACAAGGGACACGATGTTTTTACCCAGGTTCGGGCCCTCTCGATGGAGGTAATACCCTACTCTTGATTGATTAATATTGATGATATGGGTAGTACAAGAGTAGATCTACCACGAGATCAAGGAGGCTAAACCCTAGAAGCTAGCCTATGTTATGATTGTTGTTAGATCCTCACGGGCTAAAACCCTCCGGTTTATATAGACACCGAATAGGTTAGGGTTACCCAGTCGGTTACAATGGTAGGAGATCTACATATCCGTATCGCCAAGCTTGCCTTCCACGCCAAGGAAAGTCCCATCCGGACACGGGACGAAGTCTTCAATCTTGTATCTTCATAGTCTTGGAGTCCGCCGTGACGATAGTCCGCTATCTGGACACCCCTAGTCCGGGACTCCTTAGTAGCCCTGAACCAGGCTTCAATGACGACGAGTCCGGGCGCGCATATTGTCTTCGGCATTGCAAGGCGGGTTCCTCCTCCGAATACTTCATAGAAGGTTTTGAACACAAGGATAGTGTCCGGCTCTGCAAAACAAGTTCCACATAACACCGTAGAGAGAATAATTTTTGCACAGATCTGCTGACGTATTCCGCGGCGTGACATCACACCACGGCCAGGCCTTTATATGAATTGTTTTTTATTGTTCCACCTCAGCGTGTTTAGCGAGGCGGTTTCCTTGGCACGTCTTATCAAAGCATAGATTGTGCCTCCTTATTCCGGGATTCTCATCAATACGGACGTGGGTAACTCATCCGCGCCATTGATTACGGCGCTTGGGAAATAAGCGAGTTTTACCAGGCTGGTGGGGGACGCATAGCATCGTCCGTCCATATAAGGGGATAAGGATCCACCTTTTCACCTACGCCTTCTTCCTCCTTTGCTTATCCATTTCCGCGCGCTCGAGCTCCAGCGCCCAAGTCCACACATCCCACCTCAACCTTCTCCAACCATGTCGAGGCGGGAGGCGGTGGATGGCCTCCTCCGTCACGGAGGGGCACATCACAAGATCAAGGGAAGCCGGATACTTGTCCGCGACATCGCCAAGACAGGCTGCCCGATGCGGGCAGCTTATTCCAACCCCCGTGCCCCATGAGAGGGTAGTGTTTCTCCCCACTTCCTCCGCGGACTAGGTTTTCCACTTCACCCATTTGTCCGGGGCTCATGTTCTACTACGGCTGGACTTCCACGACCTAGCCCGAATTTCATCCTCAATATCTCGGCGTTTATCGTCGTGGTGCGAGGCTTTCCTCGCATCCAGCCCCACTTCGCTTATGGTGAAGATCTTCAACGTCCGTGAAGGTAGTGGGCGTCAGCCGGAGTCGGAGGCGCCATGGTTGGCAAGATGGCCAAAGTCCCATGGCTCAAGGCGCCTTCGTGGAGACAATAAAGGGGTGGCAATCAGGGTGGTTCTACATCACCGAGCCCCGCAACACCGAATGGGTGGCGGCCCCCGAATTCAGATCTGGCTTCCCCACACGGCTCTCATCATGGAAAGAGACGGGCCTAACGTGGGGGAATTCGGATGAGACATCCGGACTTCAAACATGCGTCCAAAACCTGGTGGCCAAGAATCTTAGGCTTGTTGACGTAATCCAGGTGATGCTCATCCGCCGGATTCTCCCATGCCGACAACGGGCCTTCAATTTGTGGGAGTTCGATCCGGCACAGCACCGAACCTTGAGCCGACTCTTCGACACTACGTACGAAGACGCCTGGAAGGTGTTGTTCAAGGGCGCCGAAGCCCCAGCATCCGCTACTAAACATCGCGGATACAGCTCGCAGCGTCAAGCCGGCGAGGTAAGTTATTTTACCCTTTACGGGACTCTTTTTTCATAGATTGACTCCACGTGGGATCTAAAACTCCCTATTCTTTGTGAGATCGGTCAAGACGCCCGCAGACATTAACCGTCGCTCCTTGGCCGGAAGATCCGGAGGGCGCCTGATTAGCCAGGCTGCTGGCTCCGACGCCGTCGTGGTGCCGGAGAAGAAGGCCAAGAAGGAGGCCACGGGAACTCGAAGGAGCTCCCGACACGAGTGTGCCGCCGATTCTCAAGCGTAATCTTCTCCTGAAGACGAGGAGGAAGAAGAAGAAGCTCCTCCCCTAGCGGGGGAGGAGAAGAAAAGGAAGGCCGCCCCAACTGGGGAGGTTGGAGGGTCCAAGAAGGGAAGGACCCTTCCTCCGGACTTCTCCACCAACGTCGACGACGACGAGGAGGATTGGCCTACAAGGGCCAAGCCCCTGACGAGATCGTAAGTGTCCGGATACCCATGGCTTTTTATTATTGCAGAGTGTTCTGTAATGTCGAACAACCGTGCAGCCCGCCTAAGGGCGAGTTCGCCGATTCATCGAGCGGGTCCCTAGGCTCGTCAGAAATGGAGTACTTCGCTTCCGACCGCCTCCTCGCCTCACACTGCGGATGACGCCGCGGTGGGGCCCCAAGGGGGGCTTGGTCAAGAGGAGGTAGCGCCGGAGGTGCCACAAGGCAACCTCCCGGACTCCAGGCGTGCGGGGGGAAAGACCCCCAGGGGTTCTAAGCCCGACCCTCGTCCGGACTCCATGCCGGAACCATCAGCGGTTCCGAAGTCCGGCCAGCAGATCCTTCGCAAGAAGGGTAATACGCCGGTGTCCTCCATCCAACCGGAGGCACCGGATAGCTTACAGGAGGCGCTTAACAGCGCTTCCATCAAGGAGGAACACCGCACTGTTATGAGTGCGGTGATCCAGACAGTTCAATCCGCCAAGAGCGGACTGACCGAAGCC
This sequence comes from Aegilops bicornis, assembly GCA_021605145.1. Taxonomy (NCBI): domain Eukaryota; kingdom Viridiplantae; phylum Streptophyta; class Magnoliopsida; order Poales; family Poaceae; genus Aegilops; species Aegilops bicornis. Next base: position 276,998,960 of record CM038670.1, on the reverse strand, counting down.
TGTACCAGCCTTCTAACAGGCTTTGAGGTAAGTTTAGAATATGTAAAAATATTACCGCATAGACAGTAGCCCCTGATGCTTAGTTAGGTGTTCGGAAAGAAAAGCCGGACTAAGGATCTGAAAAAGATATCTGTGAGAGTCTAACATAAGTATGTCAATATGGGAATGCAGTCTGGCCGACCTCTGCCGCATTGGATCATGCGGAGGTCAATGCGTTGAAGCAGAACCTCGAGCGGTCCGAGAACGAGCTTGGACAAGCCAAGAAGCAGCTCGAGGACAAGGAAGGTAAGTAATACCTTATTAAAGAAGTACCTTATAGAGAAGGTTTTGGTTGCAAAAAATAACAGGAATAACTTGGGTACTACAGGGGCCACGAACGAGGTGGAGACTCTGAAGGAAGCGGTGTCCGTGGCCGAAAACAAAGCGGCTACAGAACGCACTAAGCGAGAGAAGGGGGAGGCGCAGCTGGCGGAGGTGCGGCAAGAGCTCCAGATTCTCGTGAAAAAACACGAGGGTTTGGAGCGTGACTCGAAGACCCGAGAGTCCGAGCTTGCCTCGGCTCTTGAGAGTGCCAAAGCTGCTAAGGCCGAGGCCCAAAAGCCCTCCAAGAAATTGAAGCACTAAAGAAGATAGCGGCAGGTAAGGCATTCTTTATGCAAAGCAAGAATGTAAAAGTCAATTACCTATTACTTACCCGGATTCGAGCTCTCCAGAGCATTCGCAGATTTGCCCGTAGTGTGTCCTCGATGTCGCCATTCTACCGCGCCAGAGGGGAGCTCCATGGAGAAGGTGTTACGGTCTCAATATGCTTTGAGACCGGACATCCGGTGCCCTGAGCGACCAAATGAAGCAGCTGGTCGAGCTCCACAAGGTCGCCGAACAGGCCATGAAGGGCCTTATAGCCTTGTGGCCATTGGAGGCCATGCACAGGAGCTACTTCGGCTTGGTGCGGCGGTGGTGGGCCTTTGTCCACGGATTGAAGTCGTCAGCGCTCCGTCAGCATTGAAGGGGTCCGTCGGGCCCTTGCCCGTGCTAAAGTGCACTGGGGCAAGCTGGATGCGGAGAAGCTTGTGACAGACGGGCCACCGAAGGGCCATGAGCATCGCACGCCCGAGATGTACTATGAGGGCCTCCTGAAGGGTGCCCACCGAATAGCGAATGAGTTCTCCAGAGATGTAATTTTTGAATAAACTCGCATTTGTTATCCTGCAGCTGAAAACTTGTTCATATGCGCTAAGCAACGCTTGTTAATTTAAAATATTACCTTACGTGCGGCCGTTTATCAAATTTGAGAGATGGCAAGTCGTTGGCTTCACCCCCATGCCACAGTCTTTGGGGTGTTCGGGATAAACTTGAGCACTCTTGTTCCCATTCTTGGGTCCGTCTAGGGAGGCGCTCAACACAACGAACAAGGCAACCGGACTTATAATGCTTGAACACTCTCACTTAGCCATATAATTCTATAATTTTAAATTTCGGCGAAGCCCCTAGTATTCGGAAGACCAAGTTCGGGGCGCTATCCACGCCTTGGCCGGACAATTCCGGTTCCTCGCTCTAAGCGGCGTAAGTCTTTAGGGACCCGAAAAAACCTCTCGAACAGCGACCGGCTCTCGCCTTATCATGACGGTCAATTTTAGCTTTCTCCACTGAGGTGCTCGACCCAGCATAATTGGGGCACAATCGCAGTGGTTCTCCCGGTGCTACCTTAGCCGATATAGCGGAACATAAGGTACCAAAACACGGAGCCGGGCAAACCCAACTATTGACCCAAGACATGATTCGGAGCCAATTCATATAATGCTATAAGTTCAAGGTGCCGCACTTGTGAAAGTGTTCGGACTTATCACACCATAATTTTGGGATACTTAAGCCCCTGGTGTATTGGCCGTACCAAAGTGTACGGTTGCAACGTGTCGTGAAATGAACATATGTATATATAAAGGAAGTAGAGCAATAATAAGCGAAAGCTATGTATCGTTTATTCAAAAAGGTACTACAATGGGAGCAAAATGATACAAATAGTGCGGTAAGCAAGGGATGGGACTATCTAACATGTTCCCCTCCAGGGGTAAGCTGCGGGATGGTATGTAAAACAGGTATAATGCTCGTAATAGAGACCACCTGAACACTCGACGTGGCTTTCCGCTTCCACGGCTGTTGCATCGTGAGTTCGGCGATTCAAGTGCGGACATGACTTCTCAAAGACGGAGTCCTGAAAGTAAAAAAAGGAAGAAAAGAGGAAAAGAAAAAAGAAATGACACAAACGGAGCCCACAGTGCGGTCGAGCCGCATTCTTGGCGTGTCGTTGTCTTGCCCTCCCCATATGCCCATGGTATCTCCAGAGCGTAATTATATGCAGCGTAATACTAGCTTCGCAATTTTGCGAGGGCTGGGGTTGGAGCGGATTGCTACCGTGCTTGAATCGTGCGGTGGTCTTGTTGTAGGTTACTTCGGCACGCTTGATGGTGTCCGGACGCTTAGCGGCGGACTCAAGAATTGCCGTGAGAGGCTGCTTTGTACCTCCGCGAGGGTTTACGTGTGCTCCTCCGTTCGGAGAAGGCGTTCGGTGTTTCCATTGACCGTGATTACTCCTCGAGGGCCTGGCATCTTGAGCTTGAGGTATGCGTGAGTGCGGCACCGCATTGAACTTTACCGTCGCGGTTCGTCCGAGCGAAGGCATGATAGCCGCTGCAGAATGGGACGATGTCGAAGATTAACTCTTCGCTTCGGAAGTTATCCGGGATCCGAAGACCACTTCGAGTGTAATCGAGCCCGCATAACTGGCCTCTACACGGTATGACGCCTTTAAAGGTCGTCTTTGTAGGTTTAATCCTTGAGGGGTCAATGCCCATTTTGCGACCGTATCACGATAAAGCGAGTTCAGTTGCCACCGTCCATCAGGACTCTGGTGAGGTGAAATCCGTCGATAATTGGGTCAAGAACCAATGCGGCAAAGCCGCCGTGACGGATGCTAGTGGGGTGGTCCCTTCGATCGAAGGTGATCGGGCAGGAAGACCATGGGTTGAACTTCGGGGCGGCTCCATCGCATATACGTCCCTTAGTGCACGCTTCCGCTCCCTTTTGGGTATGTGGGTTGCGTATATCATGTTCACCGTCCGCACTTGTGTAGGAAAACCCTTCATCCTTTATTGTTCGGAGGCGGGGCTCTTCCTCGTCATCACTATGCAGCCCTTGTCATTGAGTTTGGCACTTAACTTGCTGCTTGCTTGAACACCCAACAGTCCTGTTGGTGTGATTGGCTGATTTTTGGGGGTGCCATGTATATCGCTGGCGATCGAGTATTCGGTCCAAGTTGGATGGGCCCCGGTATTTCTTTTGAATGGCTTCTTCACGACCGGTTTAGAGCCTCTGAATCCGGCATTGACGGCCGTATCTTCAAAGATATCGCCGTTGATGCGGCGCTTGTTCTTGTTATGACGCAACTCGCCATTGCTGTCCTTGGTATCCGGACTATCAAGATGTTTGGCCAAGTTGTTGCTTTGAGCTAGCAGTTGTCCTCTCCGCACAAAAGCGAGTCATGAGGGTTGTGAGGGCTGCCATAGATTTCGGCTTTTCCTGTCCTAGGTGTCGGGCAAGCCACTCGTCGTGGATGTTATGTTTGAAGGCTGCAAGGGCCTCTCGCATCCGGACGATCAGCGATTTGATTTTTCTTTGTTAGGAACCGAGTCCGTAATTGTCGGCCGATTCTTCCGTCTGCTGAATTATGTGGCTAAGGTCATCGGCGTCTGTGGTCGCACATATGTGCCCTGGAAGTTATCAAGGAATGCGGCTTCCGTGTCCTCCCAACAACCAATTGATTCTGGCGGCAAGCTATTGAGCCAATGTCGAGCTGGTCCTTTAAGCTTGAGTGGGAGGTATTTGATGGCATGTAGATCATCACCGCGGGCCATGTGGATATGGAGGATATAATCCTCGATCCAGACCGCATGATCTGTGGTACCATCGTATGATTCGATGTTTACGGGTTTGAAGCCCTCGGGGATTTGATGATCCATTACTTCATCTGTGAAGCATAGTGGGTGTCTTGGCGCCTCAGATTGGGCTATATCACGACGTAGCTCATATGAGCTTTGTCTCATCGTGTTCGGCCCGGCCGGTTTTGCTGGATCCGGCGTGACGGTAATCATCCCGCGTTGTTGGGCGCCCACGCGATCCGTAGATCGATCTTGTATGTTTTGCCTTATCCTCCAATATATCTCGCAAGTCCGGCGCATTTTCCCGTGCCTTGGTACTTTTTGAGCGGCGTCGGGGTGTGGCTTGAGCGGAGGGCCGAGAGGCTTCTCTGTCGCGGCCACGGGGTGGCCGATCTGCCATGTCATCTTATTTGGTGACTTGGGTGCTTCCTCCTCTAGTCGAGGCAACGACCTGCGTTTGGGGTAGCTTTTGGAGGCGTTCGAGTTCATACTCCTCGGTGCAAGGACTTCACCCATCCGTCGCCTAGCAGTCTTGATCAGCTCTAAGTTGTTGCTGCTTTTCTTGAGGCTGCTTGCCGTGGCTATAATCCTGCGTTTGAAATGCTCCTGTTGGCGGGATCCTCGTGCACGACAAATTAAATGCGTCGTCGAGGCTTGCCTCATCTTCGGAGGGAGGCGCATAATTATCGTCCTCAACCTCTTTTTCTGCGACCGTCAGGCGGGCTTGCTTCTCCCTCCTCCCGTTGAGTCCTGCTGAGGAGGGTTCTCTTCAGACCTTTGTCGGGGTGTTATTATCTCCGTGCGGAATCACCGCTTTTATTGTGGCGGATTTAGAGCGGCGCCCGACGTCGGCGCTTGGTTGTTTCTTGAGGGGTCATCCTCCGTTGTTCCATCGCCGTTCCCATCTTTTGGTATGTCCACCATATATATGTCATATGACGAGGTGGCCTTCCGCCCCTCGTAGGCGCTGGTCTTGGTCGCCTCCGCATCGCCGTCCATACCGCCGATGTCTTCGGAGTCGTAGTCTAGCATGTCGGTTAGATCATCGGCGGTGGCTACAAAGTGGGTGGTGGGTGGGCGTTGAATTTCTTCGTCATCCGCATCCCAACCTTCCTGTCCATAGTCCGCCAGGCTCTCCGGATAAAGAGAGAGACTTTAGTGAATTCAGGATGTCGCCAAAGGGCGAGTCTTTGAAAGATGTCCGCGTAGTGAACTCCATGACCGCTCCCAATCGGATTCGATTGGCGGGGCGCGAGGGTTGGAGTCCGGAGAGGAGTCCAGCACCGGAGTCGAGGTCTTCGCAGCGACGGGATGGAGTTCGCTCGATCACCGTAGAGATTGTAGCCCCGAGGCGGTGTCCAACCACTCGTCCTCGATCGGGAATCCGGCTCCGGATTAAGGGTCGGAGCGGATATCGGTGCGGCCTCCGAGGCACCGTTCGGCCGCAGAGCTAGATCATGCCCATCGAGACAAGCAGCACGCTTTGGTTGCGGCTCAAATCCGTCGAAGATCAAGTCTCCGCGGATATCGGCCGTATAGTTCAAACTTCCAAATCGACCTGATGGCGGGCGTAGCTTTCGATCTGCTCCAGATGGCTGCTTAATTGGCCCGCAGTGCAAAGCCGCCGAACACGAAGATCTGTCCGGGAGAAAAGTCTCACCACGGACCGCGTCGTCGTTGATGATCGAAGGAGCCATCGGGCCCTATCGGTGGCGACACGGAAGGAACTCTCAATGAAAGCACCAATGTCGGTGTCAAAACCGCGGATCTCGGTAGGGGGTCCCGAATCGTATGCGTCTAGGCGGATGGTAACAGGAGACAAGGGACACGATGTTTTTACCTGTGTTCGGGCCCTCTCGATGGAGGTAATACCCTACTCCTGCTTGATTAATATTGATGATATGGGTAGTACAAGAGTAGATCTACCACGAGATCAAGGAGGCTAAACCCTAGAAGCTAGCCTATGGTATGATTGTTGTTCGTCCCACGGACTAAAACCCTCCGGTTTATATAGACACCGGATAGGTTAGGGTTACACGTAGTCGGTTACAATGGTAGGAGATCTACATATCCGTATCGCCAAGCTTGCCTTCCACGCCAAGGAAAGTCCCATCCGGACACGGGACGAAGTCTTCAATCTTGTATCTTCATAGTCTTGGAGTCCGGCCGTGACGATAGTCCGGCTATCCGGACACCCCCTAGTCCGGGACTCCCTCAAGGACGGACACAAATTCCCACTTCAGAAACCGGTATACTACGTATCCACTGTCCTCACACCATGCAAATCCCGGTACCCTCATTACCAAAAGATAGCATATGCGGTATTCATGGCATCCCGGAAGCTACGACACTACTTCCAAGAGTGCTCGATCACGATGGCTTCCGTAGTACCACTCAATGACATAATAAACAACTGCGACGCTACGGGCCGGATTGCCAAGTGGGCCATCGAGCTCCTGCCATTCGAGATAACATACAAACCATGCCAAGCCATTAAATCCCAAGTATTGGCCGACTTCATCGCTGAATGGACAGAGGCCAAACTCCCTAAAGAGTACGGTACATATTCCAACTGGGTCATGCACTTCGATGGCTCTAAAATGCTGGCTGGCTTAGGAGCGGGCGTCGTCTTAACGTCCCCCACTGGAGACACAGTCCAATACGTACTCCAAATATTATACACAGACTCCAACAATGCAGTCGAATACGAGGCCTTATTGCACGGTCTTCGGATGGCTGCCTCCATGGGCATACAACGTCTGGAGGTGTGCGGGGATTCAAATCTCGCAATATCCCAAATAAATGGAGATTTCGACGCCAAAGATCCGAAGATGGCGGCCAATCGTAACGCCATACTCAAAATATCAGCTCGGTTCGAGGGTCTCGAGTTTCATCATGTAGCTCGAGAAAGTAATCAAGCGGCGGATGTCCTTGCTCGCATGGGCGCCAAGCGTGACCCCATCCCGCCTAACATCTTTCTGGAAAGGCTCTTCAAGCCATCCGTGGTGTGGCAGGGTGAGAGCAGCAACACCAGTCCGGATCCGATTATACCCCCAGATTCCGAACACAATACCGATATCATCGGGGGCTCAGCCACCGAAATAACACCATCGGCCCATCCAATAATGGCAGTAATTGCCCCATGGACCGAACCCTTCTTGGCCTACCTTAATAGGCAAGAGCTCCCTGGGGATTAGAATGAGGCTCGCTGCATTGTTCAGCACTCGAAAGCCTACAAGGTCCATGACGGAGAGCTCTACAAGAAAAGCGCTACCGGAGTCCTTCAAAGATGTATCTCCAAAGAAGAGGGACGATAGCTCCAGGCCGAAATCCATGCTGGTCTCGGTGGTCACCACGTCGCGGCTTGGGCCCTTGTAAGTAAAGCCTTCCGTACAAGTTTCTTTTTGCCGACGGCCCGAGCAGATGCACATGACCTTGTCCAACGTTGTGTCAGATGACAGCTTTTCGCCAATCAAAGCCATATGCCGCCTACCGCTCTACAAACAATCCCCATTACTTGTCCTTTCGCGGTCTGGGGGCTTGATATGGTCGGACCCCTTAAAGGAGGAAGCCAAAAGAAAAAATATCTGCTGGTCATGGTAGATAAATTCACCAAGTGGATAGAGGCCAAACCAGTTAAAACGGCCGAAGTCGGACCAATGATAGACTTTATATCCGGTGTCGTGCACCGTTATGGTGTCCCACACAACATCATCACCGACAACGGCTCCAATTTTACAGCCGATGAAGTGAAAACCTGGTGTGCTAACCTGGGCATTAAGCTCGATTACGCCTCCGTCTATCACCCACAAACAAACGGTCAAGTCGAACGAGCTAATGGTCTTATCATGAGCGGCATTAAGCCTAGGCTAGTGCGGTCTTTGAAAGAATCAGACAAGCACTGGGTTGAGGAGCTCGACTCCGTACTCTGGGGGCTGCGGACCACGCCCAATCGCACTACCGGATACACACCATTCTTCATGGTGTACGGCGCAGAGGCCGTTTTTTCCCACGACATCATTCATGACTCACCTCAAGTGCGCATGTATGAAGAGAGAGAGAGGCCGAGCTTGATCGGCAGGATAGTCTAGATGCCCTGGAGGAGGAGCGTGACTTTGCAAAAGCCCGTTCTGCATTCTACCAACAACAGGCTCGCGGATACCAAAGCAGAGAAGTGCGGTCCAAGACTTATACTGTTGGTGAACTCGTTCTACGCTTGCTAGAAAAGAAAAAGGAAAAACTCAAGCCCAAGTGGGAGGGTCCCTTCATGATAGATGAAGTTCTCACTAGAGGAGCATACCGCCTGCGTGATGCATCGGACAATCGCTTAGAGCCGAACCCGTGGAATGCCACCAGACTCCGAAGATTCTACGCCTAGAGCCATACTCTTTGTTCGTCTTCTTCTCCCTTTGTTTCCATTTTTTCTCTCTTTAATTTTTTCTCTAGCTATATAGCTCTTGTGCGGCCAAACCGCACACCTATGACGTACACATCCTTAAATGTACACGCTCATAATACCTGGGGGCTTCTTTTACAGAAGCTTATTAGTATTTTTTGAGCATCGAGCTCACCACATATGTTTCCTTTCCTCATATGTACCTTTTCTTCGCCATTATATGCACCGTTATGACTTAAGTTTTTGCCAAGCTGGATTGCTTGGCTCCTGTGCTTATGCCCTACGTTCCCGTTTGTTCGGCTAGGGCATAAAGGGAGCACCTCTGCGATCGTTACAGCCGGGTCATCCGGACTTGTACCTTAGACTGGGTGAAGCCGAAAGCTAGCGTTCTTAAGGGAATATTCGGTCGGCGGACTATAGACGTTATACCCTAATTACACTGTGAACCCCAGATGTTACGTATACTGTGATTTTTCAATCACAGTTCGGGCATGCATACTAACGCATGTTCACCCAAGGAAAGGAACCCTTAACGGAACTATTCTCCCTGGAAGATGTTTCTTACAATCAACAAGTAATATAACCTAGCTAGCTGGATACAACTTGTCTGTTCAAGCAACTATGACCCCTACGCCTGGTTTCCACGCATACCCCAGTCTATATTGCCGCTCCGGTATTCGGAAACACTCCGCACCTTCGGGTCTAGAGGTCGAAGCGAAAAGGTCCGCCATCCGGCTAGGGACAAATTTGTAAATTGAAGTACATAGTCACTTGGACTAAAAAACTTCTTCCTCTATGCCGTCTAACAGGCTGGCTATCTTTACTTGGTCATATACCAAACTAACTGGAATTTCTTGTCCATCTGACCCCTGAGGTCCGACCCGGGCCATATGATTCAGATCAAGCTTGGTGTACCATGTTTTTACCATGGCCCAGGCCTCTCACGCACCTTCTCGGCAGGCCGATATCTTCCATAATCAAAGGCGCCGCCGAGCTCCTTGGAATAGCTTCACAAGCTCCTCCATACTTCCTGGAGGGGAGGCGGATGGCCACAAAGCCTTGGCAACGCTCCGCATTGCTTACCGAGCTCGCTCGTGCACTTGGTACAGCTCTTGCAGCAGATCGCCTTGAGATCCGGACATTTCCTCTTCATGACGGCCAGTCAGCATACCTGCAGACATAAATTTGTCAGCTCATTTTTTTCACCGAATTACACGGAGGTAAGTTCAAAAGCATACTAAATATGCCGCCTCGTAGCCCCCTATTTTCCTTTACGGCGTCAGCTAGCTGGGCTCGTACATCTTTTAGCTCTTCGCCCAGCAGGATGTTGGAATCCTGCAGCTTGTTCTTATCATCCCTGACCCGTGTCAGCACACGTTCGCCTGCGAACAGTTGCCTTTTGGCCTCTTGTTCACCCGCCTGCGCGATTTTCAGTTCCTATTTTAGTTGATCTACTGATCCTGTCATCGGAAACGCAACAGTATTAACATTACTGGTACATGATTATACTTTCTGGATGGAGGGGAACATTACCAGGTGGTGCCTCCTTGGACTTCTCCAGTTCAGCGGTAACAACAACTAGCCGAGTCTGGCACTTTTCCAGCTCATGAGACAGCATGTTCTTCTTCTTGGTGAGTACCTGATTATACATTGATCCTTAAATCAGTTGTTTCAACTGTTTCAAGTCTCAAGGGCTACTGGTACATGATTACCAGATCTGTACAATGTGTACTTACCCGCATATCTTTCAAATACTGGTCAGTGGCCCTGGAAAGCCCATCCCGAGCAGCTCGGATGTACGCATCAGCCGAGCTGAAGGCATCGAACGCCTCTTTAGCAAATTTGGGGTCGCGAAGAGCGGCCCTCCGGCGCTGATGATTCATGGCACTCTCTACTTCAGAATTTGTGACGGATACATTATCCGAATCCTCTGAAGGAGGACAATCCAGCGTTACTCCCGTGTCTGCCCCCGCCCTAGAAGCAGGGTTTGGAACCTGATTGGTGGGGGCGCGACCGACAGGCTCCTCGGACACGATCCGGCGAACGCTCTTCTTGATAAAACAAAGCTGACAATGTCATGGTTTGATGTGACTGCCATAGGGCATATTTAAAGCCATACCTCTTTAAGGAAGGTTCAGCCGTGTTGTCATTTGCCTTTCTCTTCGAAGACCCGCCCGGCGCAGGCGCGCTCTCTTCTGAGACGCCTCTGGTGCAATATGACGCGTCGAGCGCCTCCCCTTTGGAGCACAAGATAGTGCGTGGTGAGGCATAATGAGGAAGCTCCTTCGGAGGAAATGTCTCCTGGTTACTTACATATGAGGCAGGAAGGAGGCCGGGATAATCGGCCGTGATGGCCACTTCGGTGCCATCATAGCTTGCCTGGTAGAAGACTCCCTCCTTGAGCTCTATGAATATGTCCGGATCTTCTTTGAATCCGGGATCAAGGTCCTGGTTATGGTCCTCCGGCTGTGGAGCGGGACTATGGATCCCCGCGATGACCCTCCGCCATTCCTATTTGACGGACGGGTTAATGTCGGTTAAACATGACTCGGGGAGAGGATTGAATAAAGTGGTAGGATTAAAACTCACCCAGCTAGGAGGATTGTACATGGAAAATCCCTCTCAGCGCGTAAGACGAGTGAACTCCTCTTTCTCCCCTTTATACAGATCGGCCAATATTGCGGCCAGGGCGGCGAGGGAATCCGGTCCCTTCCGCCCGCAGCGTGAGGCGTCATCTTCCCCATTGTAGTGCCACATAGGGAGCCCCCTGAATTGGAGCGGCTGAACACCTCGCGCTATGGAAGTTGCCATTACCTCGATTATTGATAATCCGTACTGGGCGAGTGTCCTTATCTTGCCCATTAATTGTTGGATTTCTGCGTTGTCTTCCTCCTCGAGGCTCCAAGGACGCCAGCTGTGGCATTTCCTCAAAGGAGCGCTGGAAAATTCGGGAAGGCCTATTCATACTGGGTCGGGGAGAGCGACATCTTCAATATAAAACCACTCCGAGGGACACTCTTCGGATGCCTTGTTTGGCGTGCCAGACAAGTATCCGGTCCCGGCTATGTGCCATATCACGGTGCCGCCCACCTCGAATATGGATCCCTTTTGGGTACGAGGGACGAGGCGGAAAAGTTTCCTCCATAGATCAAAGTGGGCCTCACAGCCCAGGAGTACCTCGCAAAGAGCGACAACACCCGCGATATGCAGGATGGAGGCCGGAGTGAGGTTGTGCAGTTGGAGGCCATAGTACTCCAGGAGACCTTGGAGGAAAGGGTGGATTGGAAACCTGACACCTCTTATTAAGAAGGATATGAAGCACACTCGCTCCCCCCTGGTTGGATTAGGGAAATTTTCCGCCAGGGCTTCGCCTGTAAAAGAGGTTAATCCTGCCGGACGGGGACTAGATCTGTGGGGGGAAGTAATCCCTGCGTTTGAAGCTTACTCAGCTGGTCATGGGATACTGAACATTTCTCCCAATCACCTTTTTCGGAGCCATGGGGGCGGGAGGAAGAACTGGGATTGCTAGCCATGCTGGAATGGTTTCTCCTAGCAAGCTCTAAGGATATTTTGCCTGATGTGAGATGGCATCTGAGATCCAATCCACTTAAATATACACCTTTCTTACATGGCCAGGGTGTTATGTGCAAAAATACTCTGACCTTTCGTGTTCGCTCGACACGTAAAAGCCGAAGCAATGGAGGCGCAGAAGCCAAGGGGTACGACATTAAATGGAAAGCCGAGTATAACTCTTCGGATCAGACGCTTTGAAGTATTAAAAGGAAGAACCCGCCTTGCAATGCCGAAGATGTTGGGGAACGTAGTAATTTCGAAAATTTCCTACGCACACGCAAGATCATGGTGATTCATAGCAACGAGAGGGGAGAGTGTTGTTCACGTACCCTCGTAGACCGTAAGCGGAAGTGTTATGACAACGCGGTTGATGTAGTCGTATGTCTTCACGATCGACCGATCCTAGTACCGAAAGTACGGCACCTCCGCAATCTGCACACGTTCAGCTCGGTGACATCCCATGAACTCACGATCCAGCAGAGTGTCCAGGGAGAGCTTCGTCAGCACGACGGCGTGATGACGGTGATGATGAAGCTACTGGCGCAGGGCTTTGCCTAAGCACTACGACGATATGACCGAGGTGGATTATGGTGGAGGGGGCACTGCACACGGCTAAGAGATCAATGGTCAACTTGTGTCTCTATGGGGTGCCCCCTCCCCCGTATATAAAGGAGTGGAGAAGGGGGAGAGGGCCGGCCTCCTAGGCGCGCCTGTTGGGAGTCCTACTCCCGGTGGGAGTAGGATTCCCCCTTCCCTAGTTGGAGCAGGAGAGGGAAGGAAGGGGGAGAAGAAGAGAAGGAAAGGGGGGCTGGCCCCCTTCCCAATTCGGATTGGGCTTCGGGGGGGGGGGGGGCGCCCCCACCTTGGCCGCCTCCTCCTCCTTTCCACTATGGCCCATTAAGGCCCATTGACTCCCCGGGGGGTTCCAGTAACCTCCCGGTACTCCGGTAAATGCCAGAACTCCTCCGGAACCATTCCGATGTCCAAACATAGGCTTCCAATATATCAATCTTTACGTATCGACCATTTTGAGACTCCTCGTCATGTCCGTTATCATATCCGGGAATCCAAACTACCTTCGGTACATCAAAACACATAAACTCATAGTACCGATCATCACCGAACATTAAGCGTGCGGACCCTACGGGTTCGAGAACTATGTAGACATGACCAAGACTCATCTCTGGTCAATAACCGATAGCGGAACCTGGATGCTTATATTGACTCCCACATATTCTACGAAGATCTTTATCGGTCAAACCGCATAACAACATACGTTGTTCTCTTTGTCATCGGTATGTTACTTGCCCGAGATTCGGTAGTCGGTATCTCAATACCTAGTTCAATCTCGTTACCAGCAAGTCTCTTTACTCGTTCCGTAATGCATCATCCCACAACTAACTCATTAGTGACATTGCTTGCAAGGCTTATAGTGATGTGCATTACCGAGAGGGCCCAGAGATACCTCTTCGACAATCGGAGTGACAAATCCTAATCTCGATCTATGCCAACTCAACAAGTACCATCGGAGACACCTATAGAGCACCTTTATAATCACCCAGTTACGTTGTGACGTTTGATAGCACACTAAGTCTTCCTCCGGTATTCGGGAGTTGCATAATCTCATAGTCATAGGAACATGTATAAGTCATGAAGAAAGCAATAGCAATATACTAAACGATCAAGTGCTAAGCTAATGGAATGGGTCAAGTCAATCACATCATTCTCTAATGATGTGATCCCGTTAATCAAATGACAACTCATGTCTATGGCTAGGAAACTTAACCATCTTTGATTCAACGAGCTAGTCAAGTAGAGGCATACTAGTGACACTTTGTTTGTCTATGTATTCACACATGTACTAAGTTTCTGGTTAATACAATTCTAGCATGAATAATAAATATTTATCATGATATAAGGAAATATAAATAACAACTTTATTATTGCCTCTAGGCCATATTTCCTTCAGAAGATTATCAGCGCGCCGGACACATCGTCATTGAAGTCTGGTTCGGGGGCTACTGAGGGAGTCCTGGATTAAGGGGTCCTCGGGCGTCCGGCCTGTGGCGTGGGCGGACCGATGGGCCATGAAGATACAAGATAGAAGACTTCCTCCTGAGTCCGGATGGGACTCTCCTTTGCATGGAAGGCAAGCTTGGCGTTCAGATATGAAGATTCCTTCCTCTGTAAACCGACTCTATACAACCCTAGGCCCCTCCGTGTCTATATAAACCGGAGGGTTTAGTCCGTAGAGGCAATCACAATCATACAGGCTAGACATTTGGGGTTTAGCCATTACGATCTCGTGGTAGATCAACTCTTGTAATCCTCATATTCATCAAGATCAATCAAGTAGGAAGTAGGGTGTTGCCTCCATCGAGAGGGCCCGAACCTGGGTAAACATCGTGTCCCCCGTCTCCTGTTACCATCGATCTTAGACGCACAGTTCGGGACACCCTACCCGAGATCCGCCGGTTTTGACACTGACAGCCGGAGCCAGAGCCGTCGATGGGAGGCCGTGCCACTCGGGGCGGTCGAGGTAGCAACTGCGGTAGAGTGGGAAGAGATAGGTGACAGGAGCCTGCTCAGTATCAGCAACCTACACCATGCAAAAGGTCATCCCAAGACACTGATCTGGGCTCAGATGAAGAAGAAGGAGATATTGTAACTATCCCCCTTAAGCAGACCTAGCCTACCATCCCTGTTAAGGTTGGGGAACCTTCAGCTCACAAGAATCTCAGTGAAGCACTCTCATGCGGAGCATCCTACGGACATCACCATGTCATGAATCCTGCCGGCAAGTGACATGCGTGACATCTACTTCACATACATAAAGGTGAATCATCTCCTTTACACGTGTTCACTTACCTCTTCGAGGATGGTATACTACTCGACACTCCTTTCATGTGCATGCATAGGTAATGTCGGAGCTTCCCGGATGATGAGGAGGAGTGCAAGCGCAAAGGAACAACTACACCATCCGCGAGGGAAGCATGGAAGCGAAGGCGGGGATGCTAAAGCTACAACTGCCAGACATCTAGGCCAAGGGTCGGACATCCGGCACCTACGCCATAGAGAAGCCCAACACCATCTGGCGCCCAAAAAGCATCAGCGACCGGACATTCGATGCCACGCGACGGGTCGTACATCCGGCGCCTCCCCAAATATCCGGCGTGAGGACTACAGAAGAACGGTCACCACCAGGCCGGAAATCCAGCCAGTACCTCAGACATCCGGCGTCTCGCAAACGGCTGGACATCCGTCCTCCAGCCCAGACATCCAACGCCTGCTTGCACATAGAGACGGGCGAGAGGCCCATGTATCCCCCTCTCACTTACCCCATTCGTGGACTAGCCTATATATACTCTTCCCCCACCTCATTTCTAGGGTTAGCAAATTGATAGCTCATTCTAGTTGAGCTTTGCTCCTACCTCTACTCCTCTTGAGAGAGAGAGAGAGAGAGAGACTCTCCCATGGAGTTCAAGACCTCCATGTGAGAAGATCTTGAGGGATTCAAGACCCCGTCATTGGAAGGTCTATCTAGATCATTGAGACATCAACTCCTCTTGGATTTGGTATGAACTCTACATTGCATCTTTCCCTTTGATTGTTCATGTACCTTGTGGATCTTGTGTGGATTTGAGTCTAGTGGATGTGTGATTAGGCATGTTCTTGAGTGTTCCTCTTGTGATTTCTCCTTGTTCTTCCCCATGTTCTTTGTGTTCTTCGAGCATTCCCCCTCCAATTCGTGAAAGATCGGCCATTAGGGTTCCACCATACATCATCTTGGATCAGAGCTTAGGTTGATCACGAATTTGGAGTCCTCCCCTTCATTTTCTAGCCATTTTTTGTTTGATTTCGTCCCAATTTGAAAATCCCCACCAAAATAGCCATGCCATTTTTTTGTATTTTGTTGGTTCTTGTGAGATTTTGTTGTGTTTGATTGCTACTTGTAATCTGCATTGGTATTTCCCCGAAGAGGAGGGGATGATGCATCACAACAGATGTAAGTATTTCCCTCAGTTATGAAACCAAGGTTATCAATCCAGTAGGAGAACCAAGCAACACTATGTAAACAACACCTGCACACAAACAACAACTACTTGCAACCCAACGCGTAAAGGGGTTCTCAGTCCCTCAACTGTATCGAGATAGATTAAATTGTATGAGATTTGATAAATAGATCTAACTAATACAAAATAAAATAAATAAAATAAAATTGCAGTAAGGTATTTTTTGTTTTAATATATGATAGAAAATAGATCCGGGGGCCATATTTTCACTAGAGGCTTCTCTCAAGAAAATAGCATACGGTGGGTAAACAAATTACTGTTGGGAAATTGATAGAAAAGCAAATAATAATGATGATATCCAAGGCAATGACCATATATATAGGCACCACATCCAAGATTAGTAGACCAAAATGATTCTGCATCTACTACTATTACTCCACACATCGACCGCTATCCAACATGCATCTAGTGTATTAAGTTCATGGGAAAATGGAGTAATGCATTAGGCAAGATGACATGATGTAGACAAGATAAACCCACGCATGAATAAACCCCATCTTCTTACCCTTAATCGCAACAATACATGCGTGTCTGCCTCTTTTTGTCACTGAGATTGAGCACCGCAAGATCGAACCCATCACAAAGCACCTCTTCCCATGGCAAGAAAAGTCAATCTAGTTGGCCAAACCAAACCAATAATTCGGAGAAGAAATATGAAGCTATAACAATCATGCATAAAAGAGTTCAGAGAGGATGCTACCTCTTGAGCACTGCGTTGGATTTCCTTGAAGAGGAAAGGATGATGCAGCAAAGTAGCGTAAGTATTTCCCTCAGTTTTTGAGAACCAAGGTATCAATCCAGTAGGAGGCTACGCCATGAGTCCCTCGTACCTGCACAAAGCTAATAACTCCTTGCAACCAACGCGATAAGGGGTTGTCAATCCCTTCACGGTCACTTACGAGAGTGAGATCTGATAGAGATGATAGATAATATTTTTGGTATTTTTATGATAAAGATGCAAAGTAAAATAAAAGCAAAGTAAAAAAGCAAGGGCAATAATAAAAGTGTAGGAAGATTGATATGATGAAGATAGACCCGAGGGCCATAGATTTCACTAGTGGCTTCTCTCAAGAGCATAAGTATTTTACGGTGGGTGAACGAATTACTGTTGAGCAATTGACAAAATTGAGCATAGTTATGAGAGTATCTAGGTATGATCATGTATATAGGCATCACGTCCGAGACAAGTAGACCGACTCCTGCCTGCATCTACTACTATTACTCCACTCATTGACCGCTATCCCGCATGCATCTAGAGTATTAAGTTCATGGAAACAGAGTAACGCCTTAAGCAAGATGACATGATGTAGAGGGATAAATTCATGCAATATGATAAAAACCCCATCTTGTTATCCTCGATGGCAACAATACAATACGTGCCTTGCTGCCCCACTCACAATGGGAAAGGACACCGCAAGATTGAACCCAAAGCTAAGCACTTCTCCCATTGCAAGAAAGATCAATCTAGTAGGCCAAACCAAACTGATAATTCAAGAGACTTGCAAAGATAACCAATCATACATAAAAGAATTCAGAAGATTCAAATATTGTTCATAGATAATCTTGATCATAAACCCACAATTCATCGGTCTCAACAAACACACCGCGAAAAAGAAGATTACATCGAATAGATCTCCACGAGAGAGGGGAGAACATTGTATTGAGATCCAAAAAGAGAGAAGAAGCCATCTAGCTACTAACTATGGACCCAAGGTCTGAGGTAAACTACTCACACTTCATCGGAGAGGCTATGGTGATGATGTAGAAGCCCTCCGTGGTGGATCCCCCTCCGTGAGCTCCTAACAGGCACCAAGATGGGATCTCGTGGATCTGAGAAGGTTGCGCGGTGGAATTAGGTTTTGGCTCCGTGTCGATCGTTTGGGGGTAAGTAGGTATATATAGGAGGAAGGAGTGCGTCGGTGGAGCAACAGGGGCCCACGAGGGTGGAGGCGCGCTACAGGGGTGGGCGCGCCTCACCTCGTGCCCTCCTCCTTTCTTTCTTGACGTAGGGTCCAAGTCTCCTGGATCATATTCGGTGAGAAAATCACGTTCCCGAAGGTTTCATTCCGTTTGGACTCCGTTTGATATTCCATTTCTTCAAAACTCTGAAATAGGCAAAAAACAACAATTCTGGGCTGGGCCTCCGGTTAATAGGTTAGTCCCAAAAATAATATGAAAGTGGATAATAAAGCCCAATATTGTCCAAAAGAGTAGATAATATATCATGGAGCAATCAAAAATTATAGATACGTTGGAGGAGTATCAGGCATCCCCAAGCTTAATTCCTGCTCGTCCTCGAGTAGGTAAATGATAAAAACTGAATTTTTGATGCGGAGTGATACTTGGCATAATTTCAATGTAATTCTTCTTAATTGTGGTATGAATATTCAGATCCGAAAGATTCAAGATAAAAGTTTAATATTGACATAAAAATAATAATACTTCAAGCATACTAACAAAGCAATCATGTCTTCTCAAAATAACATGGCCAAAGAAAGTTATCCCTACAAAATCATATAGTCTGGCTATGCTCTATCTTCACCGCACAAAGTATTTAAATCCTGCACAACCCCGATGACAAGCCAAGCAATTGTTTCATACTTTTGACATTCTCAAAACTTTTTCAATCTTCACGCAATACATGAGCGTGAGCCATGGATATAGCACTATATGTGGAATAGAATGATGGTTGTGGAGAAGACAAAAAAGGGAGAAGATAATCTCACATCAACTAGGCGTATCAACGGGCTATGGAGATGCCCATCAATAGATATCAATGTGAGTGAGTAGGGATTGCCATGCAACGGATGCACTAGAGCTATAAGTATATGAAAGCTCAACAAAAAAAAACTAAGTGGGTGTGCATCCAACTCGCTTGCTCACGAAGACCTAGGGCATTTTGAGGAAGCC
Source organism: Aegilops bicornis (assembly GCA_021605145.1). NCBI lineage: Eukaryota > Viridiplantae > Streptophyta > Magnoliopsida > Poales > Poaceae > Aegilops > Aegilops bicornis. Next base: position 276,980,073 of record CM038670.1, on the reverse strand, counting down.
CATCATTGGAATATACAAGCCAAGTTATATAATGAAAAATTCCCACTAGTATATGAAAGTGACAAAATGAGAGGCTTTCTATCATGAAGATGGTGGTGCTATTTTGAAGCACAAGTGTGGTAGAAGGATAGTAACATTGTCCCTTCTCTCTTTTTCTCTCATTTTTTTTGTTTGGGCCTTTTCTCTTTTTTTATGGCCTCTTTTTTTTCGTCCTGAGTCTCATCTCGACTTGTGGGGGGAATCATAGCCTCCATCATCATTTTCCTCACTTGGGACAATGCTCTAAAAATGATGATCATCACACTTTTATTTTCTTACAACAAAACAATTACAACTCGATACTTAGAACAAAATATGACTCTATATGAATGCCTCCGGCTGTGTATCGGGATATGCAATGGATCAAGAGTGACATGTATGAAAGAATTATGAACAGTGGCTTTGCCAAAAATACTATGTCAACTACATGATCATGCTAAGCAATATGACAATGATGGAGTGTGTCATAATAAACGGAACAGTGGAAAGTTGCATGGCAATATATCTTGGAACGGCTATGGAAATGCCATGATATATAGGTAGGTATGGTGGCTGTTTTGAGGAAGGTATATGGTGGGTGTATGATACCGGCGAAAAGTGTGCGGTATTAGAGAGGCTAGCAATGGTGGGAGGAAGAAAGTGCGTATAATCCATGGACTCAACATTAGTCATGAAGAACCCATATACTTATTGCAAAAATCTACAAGTTATCAAAGCAAAGTATTACGCGCATGCTCCTAGGGGGATAGATTGGTAGGAAAAGACCATCACTCGTCCTCAACCGCCACTCATAAGGAAGACAATCAATAAATAAATCATGCTCCGACTTCATCACATAACGGTTCACTATACGTGCATGCTACGGGAATCACAAACTTTAACACAAGTATCTCTCAAATTCACAACTACTCAACTAGCATGACTCTAATATCACCATCTTCATATCTCAAAACAATTATCAAGCATCAAACTTCTCTTAGTATTCAACACACTCATAAGCATTTTTACAATTTATTTATGCTTAGCATATTAGAATTATTCAAGCAATTTACCATGCTATTTAAGACTCTCAAAATAATCTAAGTGAAGCATGAGAGATCAATAGTTTCTCTAAAACAAATCCACCACCGTGCTCTAAAAGATATAAGTGAAGCACTAGAGCAAAACTATATAGCTCAAAAGATATAAGTGAATCACATAGAGTATTCTAACAAATTCCAAATCATGTATGGATCTCTCAAAAGGTGTGTACAGCAAGGATGATTGTGGTAAACTAAAAAGCAAAGACTCAAATCATACAAGACGCTCCAAGCAAAACACATATCATGTGGTGAATAAAAATATAGCTGCAAGTAAAGTTACCGATGGAAGTAGATTTAAAGAGGGGATGCCTTCCGGGCATCCCCAAGCTTTGACTTTTGGTGTCCTTAGATTATCTTGGGGTGCCATGGGCATCCCCAAGCTTAGGCTCTTGCCACTCCTTGTTCCATAATCCATCAAAATCTTTCACCCAAAACTTGAAAACTTCACAACACAAAACTCAGCAGAAATCTCGTGAGCTCCGTTAGCGAAAGAAAACAAAAGACCACTTAAAGGTATTGTAATGAACTCATTATTTATTTATATTGGTGTTAAACCTACTGTATTCCAACTTCTCTATGTTTATAAACTATTTTACTAGCCATATATTCATCAAAATAAGCAAACAACACACGAAAAACAGAATCTGTCAAAAACAGAACAGTCTGTAGTAATCTGTAACTAACGCAAACTTCTGGAACTCCAAAAAATCAGCCAAAACAGGATGAACTAGGCAATTTGTTTATTGATCAGCAGCAACTGAAATCACTATTTTATCACGTTCTGGTGATTTTTAACAATTATTTTCGTGAACAGAAAGTTTCTGGAAATTACAGCAAGATCAAATAACTATCATCCAAGAAGATCCTATAGGTTTAACTTGGCACAAACACTAATTAAAACATAAAAACACGTATAACCACAGGCTAGATCAAAGATTTATTCCTAAACAGAAGCAAAAGCAAAAAAAACTAAAAATAAAATTGGGTTGCCTCCGAACAAGCGCTATCGTTTAACGCCCCTAGCTAGGCATAAACGCAAGGATAGATCTAGGTATTGCCATAGTAGTGGTATGGCAAATCATGAAAACTTTTCTCATATTATCTACGTTCAGCAGCAAGTTTTTTTTAGACAAGCAAAAATAATCAAAAGGGCTAAATTTAATGGGACAAAAGTCCCTCCCTCGGCCCTTTGTATTGCACAACCAATTCATCATTAAGAGCATTCTTTTGGCAAAATGTCACAAGCCTTCGTTAAAGAGGAAAACCTAGTCCATTATTTTGAATAGCAAAATCATCATTAAGCTCATAAATTCTATCAACTAGAACATCGGCAGGAACCTTTTTCCTAATATTTTCGTTATAAGCAATATGATCCGAAGATTGTAGACGCATCATGTCTTCTTGATCAAAAAGGATAGCTTCAATGGGAGGATGACTAGCATCGACCCTATAATGCGCAAAGATTTCCATGGCCTCTTTTATTATAAATCTAAACTCATGAGCCAAAAAGATAGTGGCGGCACGCTTAACAGAAGAACACTCAATATCAGAGAATTCCAGAAAAATTCTTTGTATGCAAGGATGCATATGCATAAATTGCCTTTCAAGTTCAACTATAAGCATGGCAATAGCATCCGCAAGACTACTAGTTCTATAGAGAATAGAACCGCCCATAGAAGGCAAAGCACCGACACAAGTAAAAAATCTTGAATAACTCCTTTTCCAATAATATTACCACTACCAATTTGAAATCTTTTTGTAAGCAAGGTAGGGCGTTCTTCAGCAGGAGCATCCGAATTTTCTATGATATTGTTATTGTCCATATCGGTAATAATTTCCCCAAATTTAGACATAACGACAAAGAGAGCGAGGGGCGAAAATAAAAAGAAGGCGAACGGAAAAGAGAGGGCGAATAAAATGGCAAGGGTGAAGTGGGGGAGAGGAAAACGAGAGGCAAATGGCAAATAATGTAATGCGGGAGATAAGGGATTGTGATGGGTACTTGGTATTTTGAATTTTATGAGACTCCCGGCAACGGCGCCAGAAATTCTTCTTGCTACCTCTTGAGCACTGCGTTGGATTTCCTTCAAGAGGAAAGGATGATGCAGCAAAGTAGCATAAGTATTTCCCTCAGTTTTTGAGAACCAAGGTATCAATCCAGTAGGAGGCTACGTGCGAGTCCCTCGTACCTGCACAAAGCAAATAATTCCTTGCAACCAACGTGATAAGGGGTTGTCAATCCCTTCACGGTCACTTACGAGAGTGAGATCTGATAGAGATGATAGATAATATTTTTGGTATTTTTATGATAAAGATGCAAACTAAAATAAAAGCAAAGTAAAAAAGCAAGGGCAATAATAAAGTGTAGGAAGATTGATATGATGAAGATAGACCCAGGGGCCATAGATTTCACTAGTGGCTTCTCTCAAGAGCATAAGTATTTTAAGGTGGGTGAATGAATTACTGTTGAGCAATTGACAGAATTGAGCATAGTTATGAGAGTATCTAGGTATGATCGTGTATATAGGCATCACGTCCAAGACAAGTAGACCGACTCCTGCATGCATCTACTACTATTACTCCACTCATCGACCGCTATCCAGCATGCATCTAGAGTATTAAGTTCATGGAAACAGAGTAACGCCTTAAGCAAGATGACATGATGTAGAGGGATAAATTCATGCAATATGATAAAAACCCCATCTTGTTATCCTCGATGGCAACAATACAATACGTGCCTTGCTTCCCCATCATCCGGGAAAGGACACCGCAAGATTGAACCCAAAGCTAAGCACTTCTCCCATTGCAAGAAAGATCAATCTAGTAGGCCAAACCAAACTGATAATTCAAGAGACTTGCAAAGATAACCAATCATACATAAAAGAATTCGTAAGATTCAAATATTGTTCATAGAAAATCTTGATCATAAACCCACAATTCATCGGTCTTAACAAACACACCGCAAAAAAGAAGATTACATCGAATAGATCTCCACGAGAGAGGGGAGAACATTGTATTGAGATCCAAAAAGAGAGAAGAAGCCATCTAGCTACTAACTATGGACCCGAAGGTCTGAGGTAAACTACTCACACTTCATCGGAGAGGCTATGGTGATGATGTAGAAGCCCTCCGTGGTGGATGTCCCCTCGGTGAGCTCGAATTTGCCCCAAGATGGGATCTCGTAGAGTGCAGAAGGTTGCCCGGTGGAATTAGGTTTTGGCTCCGTGTCGATTGTTTGGGGGCTTGTAGGTATATATAGGAGGAAGGAGTACGTCGGTGGAGCAACAGGGGGCCCACGAGGGTGGAGGGCGCGCCCTTGGGGGGGGGGCCCTCCTACCTCGTGCCCTCCTCCTTTCTTTCTTGACGTAGGGTCCAAGTCTCCTGGATCATATTCGGTGAGAAAATCACGTTCCCGAAGGTTTCATTCCGTTTGGACTCCGTTTGATATTCCGTTTCTTTGAAACTCTGAAATAGGCAAAAACCAGCAATTCTTGGCTGGGCCTCCGGTTAATAGGTTATTCCCAAAAATAATATAAAAGTGGATAATAAAGCCCAACATTGTCTAAAACAGTAGATAATATAGCATGGAGCAATCAAAAATTATAGATACGTTGGAGACGTATTAGAGGACTCAAATAATATTCATGGATAGATATGATCATAACTCACAATTCATCGGATCCTAACAAACACACCGCAAAAAAGAGTTACATCAAATAGATCTCCAAGAACACTGTATTGAAGATCAAAAAGAGAGAAGAAGCCATATAGCTACTAACTACGAACCCGTAGGTATGTGGTAAACTACTCACGCATCATCTAAGGGGCATTGATGACCCACAAGTATAGGGGATCAATCGTAGTCCTTTAGATAAGTAAGAGTGTCGAACCCAATGAGGAGTAGAAGGAAATGACAAGTGGTTTTCAGCAAGGTAATTTCTGCAAGCACTGAAATTGTCGATAACATATAGTTTGATAGCGAGATAATTTGTAACAAGCAAGTAACGGTAACAGTAAATAAAGTGCAGCAAGGTATCCCAATCCTTTTCTGACAAAGGACAGGCCAAAACGGTTTCTTATAATAGGCAAAGCGTTCTTGAGGGTACACGGGAATTTCATCTAGTCACTCTCATCATGTTGGTTTGATTCGTGTTCGCTACTTTGTGTTGGGGAACGCAGTATTTCAAAAAAGATCCTACGATCACACCAGATCTATCTAGGAGATGCATAGCAACGAGATGGGAGAGTGTGTCTACGTACCCTTGTAGACCGAAAGTGGAAGCGTTTAGTAACGCGGTTGATGTAGTCGAACCTCTTCACGATCCAACCGATCCAAGTACCGAACGTATGGAACCTCCGTGTTCAGCATACGTTCAGCATGATGACGTCCCTCGAGCTCTTGATCCAGTTGTGGACGAGGGAGAGTTTCGTCAGCACGACGGCGTGGTGACGATGATGATGAAGTTACCGGCGCAAGGCTTCCCCTAAGCACTACGACGATATGATCGAGGTGTGTAACTGTGGAGGGGGCACCGCACACGGCTAAGACAAATCTTGGAGAGCCTTTGGGGTGCCCCCTGCCCACGTATATAAAGGAGGGAGGGAGAGAGGCCGGCCCTCCTAGGGGCGCGCCAAGTATAGGGAGTCCTACTAGGACTCCCAAGTCCTTGTAGGATTCCCTTTCCTATTCGGAGTGGGAAAGAAGGAAAGGAGGGAGAGGGAGAAGGAAAGGGGGGGGGGGGCGCCCCACCCCTTGTCCAATTCGGTTTGGGCAGGGGGAGGCATGCGCCACCTCGTTGCCCTTCTTCCCTCTCGCCACTAAAGCCCAATAAGGCCCATTAACTTCCCCCGGCGAATTCCCGTAACTCTCCGGTACTCCGAAAAATACCCGAATCACTCGGAACCATTCCGATGTCCGAATATAGCCTTCCAATATATGAATCTTCACCTCTCGACCATTTCGAGACTCCTCGTCATGTCCGTGATCTCATCCAGGACTCCGAACAATCTTCGGTCATCAAATCACATAACTCGTAATACAAATCGTCATCGAACGTTAAGCGTGCGGACCCTACGGGTTTGAGAACCATGTAGACATGACCGAGACACATCTCCGTTCAATAACCAATAGCGGAAACTGGATGCTCATATTGGCTCCTGCATATTCTACGAAGATCTTTATCGGTCAAACCGCATAACAATATACGTTGTTCCCTTTGTCATCGGTATGTTACTTGCCCGAGATTCGATCGTTGGTATCATCATACGTAGTTCAATCTCGTTACCGCCAAGTCTCTTTACTCGTTACATAATGCATCATCCCGCAACTAACTCATTAGTCACATTGCTTGCAAGGCTTATAGTGATGTGCATTACGAGAGGGCCCAGAGATACCTCTCCGATACACGGAGTGACAAATCCTAATCTCGATCTATGCCAACCCAACATACACCTTTGGAGACACCTGTAGAGCATCTTTATAATCACCCAATTACGTTGTGAAGTTTGATAGCACACAAGGTGTTCCTCCGGTATTCGGGAGTTACATAATCTCATAGTCAGAGGAAAATGTATAAGCCATGAAAAAAGCAATAGCAATAAAACTAAATGATCATAATGCTAAGCTAACGGATGGGTCTTGTCCATCACATCATTATCTAATGATGTGATCCTGTTCATCAAATGACAACACATGTCTATGGTCAGGAAACATAACCATCTTTGGTTAACGAGCTAGTCAAGTAGAGGCATACTAGGGACACTCTGTTTTGTATATGTATTCACACATGTACTAAGTTTCCGTTTAATACAATTCAAGCATGAATAATAAAAATTTATCATGATATAAGGAAATATAAATAACAACTTTATCATTGCCTCTAGGGCATATTTCCTTCAGTCTCCCACTTGCACTAGAGTCAATAATCTAGTTCACATCGCCATGTGATTTAACACCAATAGTTCACATCTTTATGTGATTAGTTCACATCGCTATGTGACTAACACCCAAAGGGTACTAAGGTGTGATCATGTTCTGCTTGTGAGAGAAGTTTAGTCAACGGGTCTGTCACATACAGAGCCGTATGTATTTTGCAATTTTTCTATGTCTACAATGCTCTGCATGGAGCTACTCTAGCTAATTGCTCCCACTTTCAATATGTATCCAGTTTGAGACTCAGAGTCATCCAGATCGGTGTCAAAGCTTGCATCGACGTAACTCTTTACGACGAACTCTTTATCACCTCCATAACCGAGAAATATTTCCTTAGTCCTCTAAGGATAATTTTGACCGATGTCCAGTGATCTACTCTTGGATCACTATTGTACCCTCTTGCCTATCTCATGGTGAGGTACAAAATAGGTCTGGTACACAACATAGCATACTTTATAGAACCTACGACTGAGGCATAGGGAATGACTTTTCATTCTCTTTCTATTTTCTGCCGTGGTCGGGTTTTGAGTCTTTACTCAACTTCACACCTTACAACTCAGGCAATAACTCCTTCTTTGACTGATCCATTTTGAACTCCTTCAAAATCTTATCAAGGTATGTACTCATCGAAAGTCTTATCAAGCGTCTTGATCTATCTTTATCGATCTTGATGCTCAATAAGTAAGTAGCTTCACTGAGGTCTTTCATTGAAATATTCTTATTCAAGTATCCTTTTATGCTATCCAGAAATTCTGTATTATTTCCAATCAACAATATGTCATCCACATATAATATCAGAAATGCTACAGAGCTCCCACTCACTTTCTTGTAAATACAGGCTTCTCCAAAAGTCTGTATAAAACCATATGCTTTGATCACACTATCAAGGCGTATATTCCAACTCCGAGAGGCCTGCACCAGTCCATAAATGGATCGCTGGAGCTTGCACACTTTGTTAGCACCTTTTGGATCGACAAAACCTTATGGTTGCATCATATACAACTCTTCTTTAAGATATCCATTAAGGAATGCAGTTTTGACATCCATTTGCCAAATTTCATAATCATAAAATGCGGCAATTGCTACGGGTGAGAAGGTCTCATCGTAGTCAACTCCTTGAACTTGTTAAAAACCTTTCGCAACAAGTCGAGCTTTGTAGACAGTAACATTACCGTCAGCATCAGTCTTCTTCTTGAAGATCCATTTATTTTCCATGGCTTGCCGATCATCTCATCGGGAAAGTCAACCAAAGTCCACACTTTGTTCTCATACATGGATCCCATCTCAGATTTCATGGCCTCAAGCCATTTTGTGAAATCTGGGCTCATCATCGCTTCCTCATAGTTCGTAGGTTCATCATGGTCAAGTAACATGACCTCCAGAACAGGATTAACGCACCACTGCTATGCGGATCATACTCTGGTTGACCCTACGAGGTTCAAGAGTAACTTGATCTCAAGTTTCATGATCATCATCATTAGCTTCCTCATTAATTGGTGTAGGAATCACTGGAACTGATTTCTGTGATGAACTACTTTCCAACTCGGGAGAAGGTACAATTACCTCATCAAGTTCTACTTTCCTCCCACTCACTTCTTTCGAGAGAAACTCCTTCTCTAGAAAAGATCCATTCTTAGCAACGAATATCTTGCCTTCGGATCTCTGATAGAAGGTGTACCCAACAGTCTCCTTTGGGTATCCTATGAAGACACATTTCTCTGATTTGGGTTCGAGCTTATCAGGTTGAAGCTTTTTCACATAAGCATCGCAACCCCAAACTTTAAGAAACGACAGCTTAGGTTTCTTGCCAAACCATAGTCCATACGGTGTCGTCTCAACGAATTTAGATGGTGCCCTATTTAACGTGAATGCAGCTGTCTCTAGTGCATAACCCCAAAACGATAGAGGTAAACCGGTAAGAGACATCATAGATCGCACCATATCTAATAAAATGCGGTTACGACATTCAGACACACCATTATGCTGTGGTGTTCCAAGTGCCGTGAGTTGCGAAAGTATTCCACATTGTTTCAAATAAATACCAGACTCGTAACTCAAATATTCGCCTCTGTGATCAGATCATAGAAACTTTATTTTCTTGTTACTATGATTTTCTACTTCACTCTGAAATTCTTTGAACTTTTCAAATGTTTCAGACTTATGTTGCATTAAGTAGATATACCCATATCTGCTCAAATCATCTGTGAAGGTCAGAAAATAATGATACCCGCTTGATGACCCACAAGTATAGGGGATCTATCATAGTCCTTTCGATAAGTAAGAGTGTCGAACCCAACGAGGAGCAGAAGGAAGTGACAAACAGTTTTCAGTAAGGTATTCTCTGCAAGCACTGAAATTATTGGTAACAGATAGTTTTGTGATAAGGTAATTCGTAACGGGTAACAAGTAACAAAAGTAAACAAGGTGCAGCAAGGTGTCCCAATCCTTTTTGTAGCAAAGGACAAGACTGGACAAACTCTTGTATAAAGGAAAGCGCTCCTGACGACACATGGGAACTATCGTCAAGCTAGTTTTCATCATTCTCATATGATTCGCGTTCGTTACTTTGATAATTTGATAGGTGGGTGGATCGGTGCTTGGGTACTGCCCTTCCTTGGACAAGCATCCCACTTATGATTAACCCCCCTCGCAAGCATCCGCAACTACGAAAGAAGAATTAAGGTAAACCTAACCATAGCATGAAACATATGGATCCAAATCAGCCCCTTATGAAGCAACACATAAACTAGGGTTTAAGCTTCTGTCACTCTAGCAACCCATCATCTAATGCCTTCCCCTAGGCCCAAATAATGGTGAAGTATCATGTAGCCGACGTTCACATAACACCACTAGAGGAAAGACAACATACATCTCATCAAAATATCGAACGAATACCAAATTCACATGACTACTTATAACGAGACTTCTCCCATGTCCTCAGGAACAAACGTAACTACTCACAAATCATATTCATGTTCATAATCAGAGGGGTATTTATATGCATAAAGGATCTGCATATGATCTTCCACCGAATAAACCAACTAGCATCAACTACAAGGAGTAATCAATACTACTAGCAACCCACAGGTACCAATCTGAGGTTTTGAGACAAAGATCGGATATAAGAGATGAACTAGGGTTTGAGAGGAGATGGTGCTGGTGAAGATGTTGATGGAGATTGACCCCCTCCCGATGAGAGGATCGATGATGATGACGATGGTGACGATTTCCCCCTCCCGGAGGGATGTTTCCCCGGCAGAATAGCTCCGCCGGAGCCCTAAATTGTTTCCGCCAAGGTTTCGCCTCGAGACGGAGGTGCTTCGTCCTGAAAGCTTCCTTATTCTTTTTTCCAGGGCAAAAGACACCTTATACCAGAAGATGGGCATCGGGGGGCTTCCCAGTGGCCCACGAGGCAGGGGGCGCGCCCAGAGGGGTAGAGCGTGCCCTCCACCCTCGTGGATAGTGGGTGGCCCCCTCTGGTGCTTTCTTCGCCCAATATTTTTAATATATTCCAAAACTGACTTTCGTGGAGTTTCATGACTTTTAGAGTTGTTTAGAATAGGTCTCTAATATTTGCTCCTTTTCTAGCCCAGTATTCTAGCTGCCGACATTCTCCCTCTTCATGTAAACCTTGTAAAATAAGAGAGAAAAGGCATACGTATTTTGACTTAATATGAAGTAATAGCCCATAATGCAATAAATATCGATATAAAAACATGATGCAAAATGGACGTATCAACTCCCCTAAGCTTAGACCTCGCTTGTCCTCAAGCGGAAGCCGATATCGAAAAATATGTCCACATGTTTAGAGATAGAGGTGTCGATGAAATAAAATACGGACATGAGGGCATCATGATCATTCTTAAAACAGCAACATATATATATTCTCATATGATTTCTTATGCCGAAGTAACAACCTATTCACAATGTAAAGTATGAATCATAAACTTCATTGAAAACTAACAAACTATGATCTCAGTCATTGAAGCAATTGCAATTTATCATAACATCGGAAAGAGCCAATTTAAGAGCTTTTTAGCAAGTCCACATACTCAACTATCATTTAGTCTTTCACAATTGCTAACACGCAATACTTATGGGTATGAAGTTTTAATCGGATACACAGAAAGATAGGGGCTTATAGTTTTGCCTCCCAACCTTTTACCTCAAGGGCAACGTCAACAATAATGCTTTATGAAAACCCACATCCAATTGGATATATATAGCAGGATCTTTCCAAAACATAGTGCTTGCCAAAGGATAAAGTGTAAAAAGGAAAGGTGAAGATTACCATGACTCTTGTATAAGGTATAAGACAAAAATAAAAGATAGGCCCTTCGCAGAGGGAAGTAGAGGTTGTCATGTGCTTTTATGGTTGGATGCACAAAATCTTAATGCAAAAGAATGTCACTTTATACTGGAAATTTGTTCGCACTGAACGTGACGGAGTAATTGACCACGGGTACCCCGAAAACGGCAACACAATATTTCCAGACATCGGGGCTAGCAAAGGCCCTCAGTCCGACTGCCCGGCCGCTCCTGCCGGCTCCCCGTCCGACTGCTCCGCCCAGCCGGCTGCTGACTGCAGCCCGACCCGACATCGACGAGATACCGACGAGACGGATGTACTCAAGCACTATTCACGTGTCATCTCAGCCATCATGTATAGTGTCACTTGTCCCTTGGCACTATTTATGAAGTGACCCAGGGGACAAGGATGACACCCACCATGCCTTGCTCCCATACCACCACATAGATTACATGCTAAGCTAGCATCTCCTATATAAAGGGGCACACATCCATCCATCCAGGGGATGGACACCAATGGGCACACACATGCTCACGCACACACCCACGGCCAAGTGCCATTCGGCCACTAGAGCTCGCATGTTCATCCGCCATCCGCATACACAAAGTCGGATGCCTATGGCATCGACCAATGATACAACTCTAGGAGCACTCATACTAAGATATGCAACATACACTCGGACATGCGGCGGTAGGAGTATTATCTCTCGGAGAGCTCCGGTTGGGTAAACCAACTGCGTGCTACTCGCATACCGCTCCCGGGCCTATCAGCGCAGTCTTACCCTCACACTAAGCCCTTGTGGCATCTGTCGACTTCATAAGCCCCGTGAGAATACCGCGACAGTTGGCGCCCACCATGGGGCGGTACTACTACTATGCTACCACGCTGCTGCTGGTTTCGCAGTCCGGGCCGGACCACTTTCGTCATCACCGCGGCGTCGCCGTCGTCTCTCCGATAGCGCTCGGGGGCCCAACGTCAACACGCCTCGGAGCAGCGCGAGGCGGCGGCGTCCTCGCCATCGGCCTCTTCGTCTTCATCATCGCGACGTCGCGCCGCCTCTCCGATAGCGTGTCGGGGGCTCGACATCGACATGCCCCCGGAATGGCCGTGAGGGGCGGCGTGACCTCGCCATCGGCCTTGCCTTCTTCACCACCACCGCAACATCGACCGTCCGTCCGTCAGCGGCGTGCCGCGCGAGGCCTCGCTTCGTCGTATTGGCCATCCACGCGCCGCTCGCGTCTGCTTCCCTCCGCGTTGCGCCTTGCTCCTGCCAAAACGAGCGCTCGCCCCTCCATATGCTATCTATGCAAGCTAGCTAGATGCAAGTCAACAATGGTCAAACCATGGCCATGCACTACCCAAACACTTCTCAGATGCGAGTCGTACACTACATGTATATTGGTCAGATGATCCTCAGATACAAGCCAGATTATCCTCATACACTAACCAAAGCTAGCAAGCAAGCACACAGCCCAGCAGCTCGATGGATTTTTCAAGCCAGCTGGCGCTACGTGTGTGCTATCTCGCTCATATGCATGTGCGCCCGCGCCTACACCACATCGCCCATGCGTCTCGCGGCCCGGCTCGCGCCTCGTCCCGCGACACGCTTTCGCCGTCTTGGCGCCCGCCCGGCTCGCGCGCATCCGGCCACTCCTGCGCGTCCGACCTCTGCCTCGTCGCAAGCCGGCCTCCCCGCCGAGTCCGTCTCCGCCCTGCTCCGTGTGGTGCGTGTTTGCGGGTCCAACTGCCGCAGCCCATGAGGCGGCCGTCCCGGCAGATCCGCCCACGCCCTACCGGCTGCCCAGACGGGCCGCCTCCTCACCGCTGGCCGCTGGCGGGTCGCCGTCTCGCCACCTCCCGGCTGGCCCGGCTCTTGCCTGCTCGCCGCCTCCGCTATGCCCTGCACGGTGCTGCGCCGGCCTCCTGCATCGGCCGCCGCTCCGCCCTGCTGAAGTCTTCTCCGCCCGTGCGGGACGAGCTGTCCGTCTGGCTCCGCCTCACGGCTTCCCACAACCCGGCTAGCTGGCTCCAGCGCCCGGCCTCCCGTGCGCCGGATCGCTGCGCCCGGCCTCGCCCGCCCTACGTGCCAACCCGGCGCTGCAGAAGCTTCCCGCAACCCGGCCCGTGCGGCTCGGCCTGCGCCAAGGTCCGGCCTTCCACGGGTCGCTGCGCCCAGCCGACTCCGCGCCCGGCCTGCTCCGACCCGGCCACCGACTCCAGCGCCCGGCTTCCCGTGACCTGGCCCGCCCGGCTTCGCTTGCGGCTTCCCAGCGACCAGCCGCCCGGCTGGCTCGCGCCAAGCTTCCCGTGACCTGCCCGCCCGGCCGCCGCTTGCTTCCAGCGACCGGCCGTCGGTTTCCGCTGCGTCCTGCTCCTTCCTGCTGCTCATGCAAAAAAAGACAAAAAGAATAGAGAGAAGAAAAGTCAAGCCAGTGGTTGAGAACAAGAAAAAGAGATGTGTCCGGCTGCTCCGGCCCGCGAAGCTACTCAGCGTCATCGTCGCCGCCCGGTCCGCCGCCCGGCTTCGTCGCCTGGCCGGCTGGGGGCCCGACCCGTTCGCTTGTCTGCCTCGACGCCGGCTGCGCCAAGCCGGACCAGTCCTCAGTCCACCTCGACGCTTGTTTGGTCGGACCCGACCGGCAGGGACCCCCTTCGAGCATCTGGAGGCTCGAAGGCTACCCTCAGTGGATGTGTCGGCGCGCTAGCGCCAAGCCGCGCCGACAATCATCGACGACCTCCACCTCGTCTACACAAAAATCAATGTGAGCTCCTTACCTGCATACTTTCGCGCCACGCGCAAAACCAGATAACCCCGAGCAACCCTCGGGGACCACCTCCGCCTTTATTACAGTTGCACTACTGTTCGCCCCGGCGCCAGCCAGAGTTGGCCCGGGGGCTGGCCGCTTGGCCTGAGACGTTAGTTATCACAGACGGCTTAGTAGCGTGAGCAATACCAAAGGCCACTCTTAGTCACAGACCGCAGAGCGGCTGTCCGGCTAGCAAAAGTGAACGCTGGAGGCCACCCACGTGAAAAACGTTCGGGAAGAAAAAACGGTTCGGGCGACTCGGTCGTTTCTTTTATGAGTATCTGCTCGGTTAAATTCGCTCTCAGAGTCTGAGTATTGTACACTCCACTCCGCAGCCCACTCTCAGCCACAGACCGCAGAGCGGCTGTCCGGCAAGCGAGAGCACAAGCCAAAGAGTGGAGGGAACATGGAAAGATTGAAGGGGGCTCGGACGAAACCGAGACGGCACCCTCCGTATAAAACTTGCAATGCTAAAAGCAAAAATTTGATATATCTGCACGGACTAAACTTTGTTTTTTGCATGATCATTTTCGTGGGGAACCCGCCTCCTCACTCGGAGGCTCGGAGGCTACGCCCAGTGGGTAAGCTGGCGCGCCCCATTGGAAGCAAACCGCACCGGCTGCAGCCCGCAGTCGGCTGTCAGCAACAACATCAGTCGGCGGACCCCGCATCCGCGCCCGATAGCACCAGCCGGCGGATTTCGTGTCGCGCCAAGACCCTCGGCGCCATCGTCTGCACCAACACTGAAAAGCCTCCGCCCAACTTTTCCAAGTTGCCGGAGGCTCGGTGCTTCACCAGTGGTCTTGTTGGCGCGCCCGCCAGCTCAAGCCATTGCGCGCTGCAGCCGGCCGTCATCGACATTTTCTACATCTACACCCAGCGGGTGCGCTGGCGCGCCCCCGCCCGAAGCAAGCTACGCCGACTGCGGCCTGCAGCCGACCGTCATCGTCGTTTTCTACATCTACACCCGCCAAAAAACCTCCGCCCAACTTTGCCAAGTTGCCCGGAGGCTTGGAGGCTACTGACGGAGTAATTGACCATGGAGACCTCAAAAACGGCAAGACAATATTTCAAGGCATCGGGGCTAGCAAAGCCCCTCAGTCCGACTCAAGCCGGCCCGCCGCTCCCCATCCGGCTCCCCATCATTCTCCGGCTGCCGACTGCAGCCCGACCCAACATCGACGAGACACCGACGAGATAGATGTACCCGAGCACTATTCACGTGTCATCTCAGTCATCATGTATAGTGTCACTTGTCCCCTGGCACTATTTATGAAGTGACCTAGGGGACAAGGATGACACCCACCATGCCTTGCTCCCATACCACCACATAGCTTACATGCTAAGCTAGCCTCTCCTATATAAAGGGGCACACATCCATCCATCCAGGGGATGGACACCAATGGGCACACACATGCTCACGCACACACCCACGGCCAAGTGCCATTCGGCCACTAGAGCTCGGATGTTCATCCGGCCATCCGCATATACAAAGTCAGATGCCTATGGCACTGACCAATGATACAACTCTAGGAGCACTCTGTACTAAGATATGCCACATACACCCAGACATGCAGCAGTAGGAGTATTATCTCTCCGGAGAGCTCCGAAGCTGGGTAAACCACCGCGTGCTACTCGCATACCCGCTGCCGGGCCTATCAGCAGCAGTCTTACCCTCACACTAAGCCCTTGTGGCATTTGTCGACTCGCAAGCCCCCGGTGAGAATACCACGACAATATCATTACCGCCAAGTCTCTTTACTCGTTCCATAATGCATCATCCCGCAACTAACTCTTTAGTCACATTGCTTGCAAGGCTTATAGTGATGTGCATTACCGAGAGGGCCCAGAGATACCTCTCTGATACACGGAGTGACAAATCCTAATCTCGATCTATGCCAACCCAACAAACACCTTCGGAGACACCAGAGAGCATCTTTATAATCACCCAATTACGTTGTGAAGTTTGATAGCACACAAGGTGTTCCTCCGGTATTCGGGAGTTACATAATCTCATAGTCAGAGGAAAATGTATAAGCCATGAAAAAAGCAATAGCAATAAAACTAAATGATTATAATGCTAAGCTAACATATGGGTCTTGTCCATCACATCATTCTCTAATGATGTGATCCCGTTCATCAAATGACAACGCATGTCTATGGTCAGGAAACATAACCATCTTTGGTTAACGAGCTAGTCAAGTAGAGGCATACTAGGGACACTCTGTTTTGTCTATGTATTCACACATGTACTAAGTTTCCGGTTAATACAATTCTAGCATGAATAATAACAAATTATCATGATATAAGGAAATATAAATAACAACTTTATCATTGCCTCTAGGGCATATTTCCTTCAGTCTCCCACTTGCACTAGAGTCAATAATCTAGTTCACATCGCCATGTGATTTAACACCAATAGTTCACATCTTTATGTGATTAGTTCACATCGCTATTTGACTAACACCCAAAGGGTACTAAGGTGTGATCATGTTTTGCTTGTGAGAGAAGTTTAGTCAGCAGATTACATCACATACAGAGCCGTATGTATTTTGCAAATTTTCTATGTTTACAATGCTCTGCATGGAGCTACTCTAGCTAATTGCTCCCACTTTCCATACGTATCCAGATTGAGACTCAGAGTCATCCAGATCGGTGTCAAAGCTTGCATCAACGTAACTCTTTACGACGAACTCTTTATCACCTCCATAACCGAGAAATATTTCCTTAGTCCTCTAAGGATAATTTTGACCGATGTCCAATGATCTACTCCTGGATCACTATTGTGCCCTCTTGTCTAACTCATGGTGAGGTACAAAATAGGTCTGGTACACAACATAGCATACTTTATAGAACCTACGACTGAGGCATAGGGAATGACTTTTCATTCTCTTTCTATTTTCTGCCGTGGTTGGGTTTTGAGTCTTTACTCAACTTCACACCTTACAACTCAGGCAAGAACTCCTTCTTTGACTGATCCATTTTGAACTCCTTCAAAATCTTATCAAGGTATGTACTCATCGAAAGTCTTATCAAGCGTCTTGATCTATATTTATCGATCTTGATGCCCAATAAGTAAGTAGCTTCACTAAGGTCTTTCATTGAAAAATTCTTATTCAAGTATCCTTTTATGCTATCCAGAAATTCTGTATTATTTCCAATCAACAATATGTCATCCACATATAATATCAGAAATGCTACAGAGCTCCCACTCACTTTCTTGTAAATACAGGCTTCTCCAAAAGTCTCAGATAAAACCATATGCTTTGATCACACTATCAAAGCGTATATTCAACCTCCGAGAGGCTTGCACCAGTCCATAAATGGATCGCTGGAGCTTGCACACTTTGTTAGCACCTTTTGGATCAAAAAAACCTTCTGGTTGCATCATATACAACTCTTCTTTAAGATATCCATTAAGGAATGCAGTTTTGACATCCATTTGCCAAATTTCGTAATCATAAAATGCGGCAATTGCTACGGGTGAGAAGGTCTCATCGTAGTCAACTCCTTGAACTTGTTGAAAACCTTTCGCAACAAGTTGATCTTTGTAGACAATAACATTACCGTCAGCATCGGTCTTCTTCTTGAAGATCCATTTATTCTCCATGGCTTGCCGATCATCTCATCGGGCAAGTCAACCAAAGTCCACGCTTTGTTCTCATACATGGATCCCATCTCAGATTTCATGGCCTCAAGCCATTTTGTGGAATCTGGGCTCATCATCGCTTCCTCATAGTTCGTAGGTTCTTCATGGTCAAGTAACATGACCTCCAGAACAGGATTAACGCACCACTCTGTTGCGGATCATACTCTGGTTGACCTACGAGGTTCAGTAGTAACTTGATCTGAAGTTTCATGATCATCATCATTAGCTTCCTCATTAATTGGTGTAGGAATCACTGGAACTGATTTCTGTGATGAACTACTTTCCAACTCGGGAGAAGGTACAATTACCTCATCAAGTTCTACTTTCCTCCCGCTCACTTCTTTCGAGAGAAACTCCTTCTCTAGAAAGGATCCATTCTTAGCAACGAATATCTTGCCTTCAGATCTGTGATAGAAGGTGTACCCAACAGTCTCCTTTGGGTATCCTATCAAGACACATTTATCCAATTTGGGTTCGAGCTTATCAGGTTGAAGCTTTTTCACATAAGCATCGCAACCCCAAACTTTAAGAAACGATAGCTTAGGTTTCTTGCCAAACCATAGTTCATACGGTGTCGTCTCAACGGATTTAGATGGTGCCCTATTTAACGTGAATGCATCTGTCTCTAGTGCATAACCCCAAAACGATAGTGGTAGATCGGTAAGAGACATCATAGATCGCACCATATCTAATAAAGTGCGGTTACGACATTCGGACACACCATTATGCTGTGGTGTTCCAAGTGGCGTGAGTTGCGAAAGTATTCCACATAGTTTCAAATAAATACCAAACTCGTAACTCAAATATTCGCCTCTGCGATCAGATCGTAGAAACTTTATTTTCTTGTTACGATGATTTTCTACTTCACTCTGAAATTCTTTGAACTTTTCAAATGTTTCAGACTTATGTTTCATTAAGTAGATATACCCATATCTTCTCAAATCATCTGTGAAGGTGAGAAAATAATGATACCCTCCTGATGACCCACAAGTATATGGGATCTATCATAGTCCTTTCGATAAGTAAGAGTGTCGAACCCAACGAGGAGCAAAAAGAAATGGCAAGCAGTTTTCAGTAAGGTGGTATTCTCTGCAAGCACTGAAATTATTGGTAACAGATAGTTTTGTGATAAGGTAATTTGTAACGGGTAACAAGTAACAAAAGTAAACAAGGTGCAGCAAGGTGTCCCAATCCTTTTTGTAGCAAAGGACAAGCCTGGACAAACTCTTGTATAAAGGAAAGCGCTCCTGAGGACACATGGGAATTATCGTCAAGCTAGTTTTCATCATTCTCATATGATTCGCGTTCGTTACTTTGATAATTTGATATGTGGGTGGACCGGTGCTTGGGTACTACCCTTCCTTGGACAAGCATCCCACTTATGATTAACCCCCCTCGCAAGCATCCACAACTACGAAAGAAGAATTAAGGTAAACCTAACCATAGCATGAAACATATGGATCCAAATCAGCCCCTTATGAAGCAACACATAAACTAGGGTTTAAGCTTCTGTCACTCTAGCAACCCATCATCTAATGCCTTCCCCTAGGCCCAAATAATGGTGAAGTATCATGTAGCCGACATTCACATAACACCACTAGAGGAAAGACAACATACATCTCATCAAAATATCGAACGAATACCAAATTCACATGACTACTTATAACGAGACATCTCCCATGTCCTCAGGAACAAACGTAACTACTCACAAATCATATTCATGTTATAATCAGAGAGGGTATTAATATGCATAAAGGATCTGCATATGATCTTCCACCGAATAAATCAACTAGCATCAACTACAAGGAGTAATCAATACTACTAGCAACCCACAGGTACCAATCTGAGGTTTTGAGACAAAGATCAGATACAAGAGATGAACTAGGGTTTGAGAGGAGATGGTGCTGGTGAAGATGTTGATGGAGATTGACCCCCTCCCGATGAGAGGATCGATGATGATGACGATGGTGACGATTTCCCCCTCCCGGAGGGATGTTTCCCCGGCAAAACAGCTCCACCGGAGCCCTAAATTGTTTCCGCCAAGGTTCCGCCTCGAGACGAAGGTGCTTCGTCCTGAAAGCTTCCTTATTCTTTTTTCCAGGGCAAAAGACACCTTATACCAGAAGATGGGCATCGGGGTCTTCCAAGGCCCACGAGGTGGCGGCGCGCCAGAGGGGTAGGGCGCGCCCTCCACCCTCGTGGACGATGGGTGGCCCCCTCTGCTTTCTTCACCAATATTTTTAATATATTCCAAAACTGACTTTCGTGGAGTTTCAGGACTTTTAGAGTTGTGTAGAATAGGTCTTTAATATTTGCTCCTTTTCCAGCCCAGTATTCCAGCTGCCGACATTCTCCCTCTTCATGTAAACCTTGTAAAATAAGAGAGAAAAGGCATACGTATTTTGACTTAATATGAAGTAATAGCCCATAATGCAATAAATATCGATATAAAAACATGATGCAAAATGGACGTATCAAGTCCCCCAAGCTTAGACCTCGCTTGTCCTCAAGCGGAAGCTGATATCGAAAAATATGTCCACATGTTTAGAGATAGAGGTGTCGATAAAATAAAATACGGGCATGAGGGCATCATGATCGTTCTTAAAACAGCAGCATATATATATATTGTCATATGATTTCTTATGCCGAAGTAACAATCTATTCACAATGTAAAGTATGAATCAGAAACTTCATTGAAAACTAACAAACTATGATCTCAATCATTGAAGCAATTGCAATTTATCATAACATCGGAAAGAGCCAATTTAAGAGCTTTTCAGCAAGTCCACATACTCAACTATCATTTAGGCTTTCACAATTGCTAACACTCACGCAATACTTATGGGTATGAAGTTTTAATCAGACACAGAGAAAGATAGGGGCTTATAGTTTTGCCTCCCAACCTTTTACCTCAAGGGCAACGTCAACAATGCTTTATGAAAACCCACATCCAATTGGATATATATAGCAGGATCTTTCCAAAACATAGTGCTTGCCAAAGGATAAAGTGTAAAAAGGAAAGGTGAAGATCACCATGACTCTTGTATAAGGTATAAGACAAAAATAAAAGATAGGCCCTTCGCAGAGGGAAGCAGAGGTTGTCATGTGCTTTTATGGTTGGATGCACAAAATCTTAATGCAAAAGAACGTCACTTTATATTGCCACTTGTGATAGGTGTTGGGGAACGTAGTAATTTAAAAAAAAATTCCTACGCACACGCAAGATCATGGTGATGCATAGCAACGAGAGGGGAGAGTGTTGTCCATGTACCCTCGTAGACCGAAAGCGGAAGCGTTAGCACAACACGGTTGATGTAGTCGTACGTCTTCATGATCCGACCGATCAAGTACCGAACGCACGGCACCTCCGAGTTCAGCACACATTCAGCTCGATGACGTCCCTCGAATTCCGATCCAGCCGAGTGTTGAGGGAGAGTTTCGTCAGCACGACGGCGAGGTGACGATGTTGATGATCTACCGACGCAGGGCTTCACCTAAGCACCGCTACAGTATTATCGAGGTGGACTATGGTGGAGGGGGGCACCACACACGGCTAAGAGATCCAAGGGATCAATTGTTGTGTCTATGGGGTGCCCCCTGCCCCCGTATATAAAGGAGCAAGGTGTGGAGTCCTACTAGGACTCCCTAGTCCTAGTAGGATTCCACCTCCCATATGGAATAGGAAAAGAGGAAGGGAAAAGGAGAAGGAAGGAAGGGGGCGCCCCCCTTCCCTAGTCCAATTCGGACCAGACCAAGGGGAGGGGTGCGACCACCCTTGAGGCCCTTTTCCTTCTTTCCCGTATGGCCCAATAAGGCCCAATACGTATTCCCGTAACTCCCCGGTACTCCGAAAAATACCCGAATCACTTGGAACCTTTTCGATGTCCGAATATAGTCGTCCAATATATCGATCTTTATGTCTCGACCATTTCGAGACTCCTCGTCATGTCCCCGATCTCATCCGGGACTCCGAACTCCTTCGGTACATCAAAACTGATAAACTCATAATATAACTGTGATCGAAACTTTAAGCGTGCGGACCCTACGGGTTCGAGAACTATGTAGACATGACCGAGACACGTCTCCGGTCAATAACAAATAGCGGAACCTAGATGCTCATATTGGCTCCTATATATTCTACGAAGATCTTTATCGGTCAGAACGCATAACAACATACGTTGTTCCCTTTGTCATCGGTATGTTACTTGCCCGAGATTCGATCGTCGGTATCTCAATACCTAGTTCAACCTCGTTACCGGCAAGTCTCTTTACTTGTTCCGTAATACATCATCCCACAACTAACTCATTAGTTGCAATGCTTGCAAGGCTTAAGTGATGTGCATTACCGAGAGGCCCAGAGATACCTCTCCCAGCAATCGGAGTGACAAATCCTAATCTTGAAATCGCCAACCCAACATGTACCTTCGGGGACACCTATAGAGCTCCTTTATAATCACCCGATTCACGTTGTGGACGTTTGGTAGCACACAAAGTGTTCCTCCGTAAACGGGAGTTGCATAATCTCATAGTCATAGGAACATGTATAAGTCATGAAGAAAGCAATAGCAACATACTAAACGATCGTGTGCTAAGCTAACGAGAATGGGTCATGTCAATCACATCATTCTCCTAATGATGTGATCCCGTTAATCAAATGACAACTCATGTCTATGGCTAGGAAACATAACCATCTTTGATCAACAAGCTAGTCAAGTAGAGGCATACTAGTGACACTGTTTGTCTATGTATTCACACATGTATTATGTTTCCTTAATACAATTCTAGCATGAATAATAAACATTTATCATGAGAATAAGGAAATAAATAATAACTTTATTATTGCCTCTAGGGCATATTTCCTTCAGTCTCCCACTTGCACTAGAGTCAATAATCTAGTTCACATCGCCATGTGATTTAACACCATAGTTCACATCACCATGTGATTAACATCCATAGTTCACATCGTCATGTGACCAACACCCAAAAGGGTTTACTAGAGTCAATAATCTAGTTCACATCGCCATGTGATTAACACCCAAAGAGTACTAAGGTGTGATCATGTTTTGCTTGTGCGACAAATTTAGTCAACGGGTCTAACAAGTTCAGATCCGTATGTATTATGCAAATTTCTATGTCAACAATGCTCTGCACGGAGCTACTCCAGCTAATTGCTCCCACTTTCAATATGTATCCAGATGAAGACTTAGAGTTCTCTGGATCAGTGCCAAAACTTGCATCGACGTAACCCTTTACGACGAACCTTTTTGTCACCTCCATAATCGAGAAACATATCCTTATTCCACTAAAGATAATTTTGACCGCTGTCTAGTGATCTACTCCTAGATCACTATTGTACTCCCTTTCCAAAAACAGTGTAGGGTATACAATAGATCTGGTACATAGCATGACATACTTTATAGAACCTATGGTCAAGGCATAGGGAATGACTTTCATTCTCTTTCTATCTTCTGCCGTGGTCGAGCTTTGAGTCTTACTTAATTTCACACCTTGTAACACAGGCAAGAACTCTTTCTTTGACTGTTCCATTTTGAACTACTTCAAAATATTGTCAAGGCATGCACTCATTGAAAAAACTTATCAAGCGTCTTGATCTATCTCTATAGATCTTGATGCTCAATATGTGCTGCAGATTCACCGAGGTCTTTCTTTGAAAACTCCTTTCAAACACTCCTTTATGCTTTGCAGAAAATTCTACATTATTTCCAATCAACAATATGTCATTCACATATACTTATCAGAAATGTTGTAGTGCTCCCATTCACTTTCTTATGAATACAGGCTTCACCGCAAGTCTGGATAAAACTATATGCTTTGATCAACTTATCAAAGCGTATATTCCAACTCCGAGATGCTTGCACCTGTCCATTGATGGATCGCTGGAGCTTGCATATTTTGTTATCACCTTTAGGATTGACAAAACCTTCTGGTTGCATCATATACAACTCTTCTTTAATAAATCCATTAAGGAATGCAGTTTTGTTTATCCATTTGCCAGATTTCATAAAATGCGGCAATTGCTATCATGATTTGGACAGACTTAAGCATAGATACGAGTGAGAAACTCTCATCATAGTCAACACGTTGAACTTGTCGAAAACCTTTTGCGACAATTCTAGCTTTGTAGATAGTAACACTACTATCAGCGTCCGTCTTCCTCTTGAAGATTCATTTATTTTCTATGGCTTGTCGATCATCGGGCAAGTCAACCAAAGTCCACACTTTGTTCTCATACATGGATCCTGAGGGAGTCCTGGATTAGGGGGTGTCTGGATGGCCGGACTATAACCTTTGGCCGGACTCCTGGACTATGAAGATACAAGATTGAAGACTTCGTCCCGTGTCCGGATGGGACTTTCCTTGGCGTGGAAGGCAAGCTTGGCGATACGGATATGTAGATCTCCTCCCATTTGTAACCGACTCTATGTAACCCTAACCCTCTCCGGTGTCTATATAAACCGGAGGGTTTTAGTCCGTAGGACGAATAACAATCATACCATAGGCTAGCTTCTAAGGTTTAGCCTCTCTGATCTCGTGGTAGATCTACTCTTGTACTACCCATATCATCAATATTAATCAAGCTGGAGTAGGGTTTTACCTCCATCGAGAGGGCCCGAACACAGGTA